>JAQJVL010000291.1:0-519181 GCA_035578905.1 Stictocephala bisonia
CAAATTCATGTATTATTATAGCAAGATTCAACTATTGTAACAATTTGAAAAAGAAAAACACATAAACTACAAAGAATGGTGAGAGCACCTATATTTTGTAAAAAACTACCATTAGACTGACCACTAGTAATAAAACTATTTGATGGTGCAGTTTCAAGGAAAGAATTCATACTACAACATGTAAACAGGTTTCAAACAAAAAATGGGTTACGTTCTGTTAGGATAGGGCTAGGTAGGGTATTAATAGGTTAGGTTATTTTAGGTTAGATTAGGTTATGTTAGGTTTGGTTAGGTTATTTTAGGTTAGATTAGGTTATATTAGGTTTGGTTATGTTATGTTAGGTTTGGTTAGGATTCAAATCAAATCTTTTATTGCCAGAACATAACAATGTATAGCAATCGTCAGATTAGTTCTAAAATTTTAACAATCACACCTCATCAAAACCACATTCGAACATACATAATTCCACTCACACCACATTTGTACTGCCAATGTACCCACTTTCAGCGCCGAACGTCAGTCTTCTGTTTATGCGGTCACCCAGTCGTGTGCCATGAACTCGTCAACACTGTAAAATGCTTGGGACGCTAAAAAGCCTTTCAAACGAGTTTTTAACGCCTTAGGCGTCGGGGCACTCTTTATTGAATTGGGCAACTTGTTGATGAAACGAACCCCTGCTTGTGAGGGCAGGTGCTCATAACCCCGTCCTGTGTCTCCCAGTTCGGTGGGTATTCCTACCTCGTATGTGTGTATGTCCGGACCGATGGTCATAGCACATTGTCTCTAAAATGTAGACATGGCAGGGTCAACAGTTGCAATTCCTTGAATGCTTCTTTGCAAGATTCCCTGAACTTCAACAGAGCGATTAATTATGCGAATCGCTTGCTTTTGTAATTTGAACGCTCTGAGAAACTGGCCATTTGAGCTGGCTCCCCACAATACCAAACCGTAGGTAAGGTGGGGGTAAATTAAGCCGTAATACGCCGTCATCAGCACCTGAGTTGGGCAGTATTTGGCTAAGGACCTCAAAACATATATTCCTGTGGAAAGTTTTGAGCAGACATGGTCTATGTGAACATTCCAAGTCAATCCCCTATCCAGGAATATACTGTACCGGGTCTTGGACCGGTACAGTTTCGTTTTTTTTCGTCATTGTCTGCCAGGCTGCCTGAGATTCGTTTTGCCCTGCGTTTTGCGTACTTTGGTAGCCGTTGGCCCAGTTCCGTTTCGTTCCGTGTTCCAGCAGCTTCGGTCAGGTTGGCCTGGCTGTTCAGTTGTCTTGTGCTGCCTGCAGAATTACGTTATGACCAGCTAGACACACTAAAACGTAAGTGTTCATTTTGTAAGTTTCAATATTTAATCACCCTTTTGGTGAAAATACTTTTGTTTCATTGAAAATATTAATCGGGCTTAGTTGTGTTTTCAGGGTTTTGTTAAATTTGTGTTCTTTGTCTAGATGTTTCTCAGACTAGGTTAAAGCCATGTGCTTCCATGTTAATTTTTACCGTTAATTACCGTTAGTGCCTTTTATATCTGCCTTTATTTTCCATTGTAATTCTGTATAATGTTCATTGAGCCTTTCTACAGTTGTAGTTACCGATTTACCATATTTTTTGTTCTTTGACAATAACCTAGCCTATCTTTAGCTTTTCATGTTATAACCTATTGCTCATGTTTCCATAGCCTGGTTTTCAGTTTGTCATTTTTAGTTCATATACGCAATTTATTCTTTGGTAATTTGTTAACTTGTAATTGGTTAAGTTGTAAGTTGTTAAATATTCCATAGCCTAAAGTTAATCTTTCACTGTCTTGTTGCTCCAATCATGTATAAGTTTGTCTCTTCATGTTAAGTTTTGTTAAATCAGGCACCCTTATATTTTTAGTTGTTATGTGTAATATTTTGTTGTGATGGCTGGACTGTATTTGATGTGCTGTGTGTTGTGCCTTACAGTCCAGGGTCCTCGAGTGGGACATTTTCCCTCAGCCGGTCGTCCGGGCAAAGTTCTACCATCCACACTGCCAGCCTGGCCTGAGGACCATGTATAGAGGCCATTGGTGACCCTGCTGCCCCACCTACATCTTTGGGGTATGAGTCTTCTGTCCTCAGGTCAGTGCTTTCCATGTTGTTTTCCCGGCGGCTGAGCTGGGGGTTTTGCTGTTCAAGTATTTATAAAGAAAAAAAAAATGGAAGTGCTATATAATATAAAAGCGGAAAAAAAAAGTTTGTGGAACTATGTAATTGGTGACTAGGCCTAAAACTGTTTGGACAAAGTGAGAAAACAGCCATGGGGACTTATCTATTTTTTTTATTTAAAAAAAAAAAAAAAAGAAAAACTTGAAATACAAAAAGAACTTTTGGGGGTTAATATTTATTTATATTTATATTTCTTGTTATTAATTAATTAGTTTTATTTGTTGTTATATCTTTTTAGATTTTATAGTTGTTAGGTCCCTATGGTTAAGTTATGTGATTTATTTATATGTTTAGGTCTAGTTATTGTTATTTATTTTTTTGTTAAGTGTATTAGGGGGGGGGGGTTTTGAAGTGCATTTTTACTCGAACGGTACCGTGTTAGATTTTCTTTTTAATTGTTTAATTTTTTAAACTTTCACCAAAAGGGGATTATGGTGCTTTGCTTAATTTTTAATTCGGAGCTGCCCAGGGATTCCGGCTTACTCCCTGGCCCGGTGGAATCAAGGGATGCGGGCCAAATTGCCGGTGTATTGGTGATCCAAAAGTTTTCTAAATTTTCACTTTTATTTGGGGCTTAATATTTTTCTTACGTTTTGGGGTGTCTCAGGCTAAACTGCAGATAGGCCATACACCCTGTAGTTGATTATTTGTTAAATTTTGGTATTTGTAGAGTTTGTGGTATTTATAGCGTTTGTTATTATTGTGTAGTATCTTGGTAATTTTAGTGTTTGTTATTATTTATTTAAGTGAGAATTTATATTGTGGCCTTCTGCCTTTTTTGTTGTGGCCTTCTGCCTGCCAGTTTGTTTTCTTAATAATAAATTAGTTTTGCTCAGCTGCCGAGTATTATTTTGACCCTCCAACTGCCACCCGTGATCCCATCGCTCGACTTGTTTTGAGCCATCCCCCGGTTGGCACGCTTTCCAGCTTTGGTGGGGGGATGGGTCTCAATTGGTAGCAGAGCGTGGTTGCCTATAAAAAAAAAAAAAAAAAAAAAAAAAAAAAAAAAAAAAAAAAATTTAATTCTTTCTTGGTTGTTGACGGTGGGTGTTTGCCCTGTTAGTAGGTCATGGTTGGCCGACCTACCGTCAAGGTGTCTTGGTATTGTAAAAAAAAAAAAAAAAAATAATAAATAAAAATTATTTAAAAGCAAAACAATTAGAAAATCCTAATAAATAATTTAACTTACAAAAAAAAAAAAAAAAAAAAAAAAAAAAAAAAAAAACTTTAGGCAATCCGCTTGGTTACTTTGTTGAATGGGTTTCATGGGTGGATTGGAGTGGTCGGCAGTGGCTCGGTAGGCTGAGGGTTTAGTTCGTCTTGGACCCTGGAGTTGTCGTTTTTTTGTGTATATTGTTGAGAATTGTTGCGTTAGAGATGGCCTATCTGCAGAATGTTGCGCTCCTGGTCAAGGAGGAGTTGATTTTCGAATTGAGGTCGCGGGGTGTGACTCCGGAAGGGGATGTTTTGAATCTCCGGAGGTTGCTGCGGGAGCAGTTGTCCGCGGGTACGGCGGTGGATTGGTCTGACCTGCTGGAGGTTGGTGATGAGTTGGGGATTTGTAAACGGAAGGTGGAAGATTGGGAAGGGGTGTTAGAGGATTTGCAGTTTGAACCTCCAGTGGGTCGGGACCGGGCCTGCCGCCTTGCACGTTTGGGGCATCTGCTTGCCCGTTTAAGGCTGGTCAACCGGGCGCCGGGGTTGGAACCGTCGGATAGGGCGTGGATCTTGGAGAGTGTATCTAGGCTTGAGGAGATTTTTCAGGCACTCTCCGGTTCCACGACTCCTACGGGTCTGGGTCAGCGGCCTATTTTTGCACTGTCGCCTAACGTGTCGAGGCCGCAGGCTGAGACAACGGCTTTCACTGTGCCTGAGGCTCCTTCTGAGCCTGCAGGCGTTTCTGTTGGGGTCGCTTGTGGTTCGGCTCCAGCTGCCGTTCCTACTACTTCTTTGGGTTCACCTGCTCTTCTGCAGCTGAGCTACCACAAGCTGCCTAACCCTCTCACGCCCATGATCCAGAATCTCCCTGTGATCGATGGGATGGATCCTGAGGAGCTTCTTAAGTTTCTGGTGGCCTTTCTCAGACTTAGTGAGATGCCCGGCATGCAGGCTGGGGACTTGCTTCGTCTGGTTTTCCCTTATTGTAGAGGTCCCGTTGGGGAGTTGCTGAGTTCTGTCTTGGCCAGTGATGCCTCGGTGGACTCGTTCCATCGAGAGTTACTTTCGTCATTTCTTCCCCTTCGACTCAGGGAGAGGATGGTCATGGACAGATTTTATCGGTCGCAGGGTAGGGGCGAGTCTCTGGCAGCCTATGTCTCTTCAGTCAGGGAAGCTCGTCAAGCGTTGCGCCTCACCCTTTCTGAAGCTGACACCGTTCGTGTCATCCTGGATGGCATTTCTCCCGAAGAACGGTGCAGATTGGTTTTTGCTGGTGTTCCTTCTACTTTTCGGGAGCTGCATCAGCTGTGCATTGTTTCGCGCAGCGTGCAGTTCTCAGACCAGCAAGGGAGGGATTCTGAGAGTCATCGTGCTCTCCCCACCCGTCGACCGGCTATGTCTTTAGGTGTGAGTCAGCCAGTGGAGGGTCGTGGTTCTCGGCCTCCTGTTGTGTGTTTTGCTTGTGGCCAACCTGGTCACATTCGACGTGACTGTCCACGTGCTCGAGGTCGTGGGGCGGGAAACGCTCAGCGCGGGGGGTTGCCTCCACAGTAGCTCCCCGCGTTGTTGCGACTGACCGTGGCCATTTGCCTTTGACACGTGCCCATAGCAGGAGTGTCGGGGATTTTTCGGGCCTTGCTGGCATGGCTTCCCTGGGACTTAGGGCGGTCACCTCGGTGTGTCCTGGCGTTTTTGTATCTTTTGGTGGTACGGTGTGTCGAGCCCTTCTTGATTCTGGTTCGGCATGCAGTATCATCAGCCTTTCTCTTTTTGAGTCCCTTGACGCCTTAGGACTTGTCAGGCACACCGAGCCTTCTTCTATTACTTGCTGGACGGCATCCCAAACTCCTCTACCCATACTTCTAAAGGCGTCATTACATTTTAAAATTGAAGGATTTTCCTGGAGGTGGGGTTTTCTTGTTGCCAAGGACCTGGCGGTTTCTTGTATCCTAGGGGCAGACTTTATTTCTAAGAGTGGTATGGTGCTTGACCTCCAGAAGCGCCAGATATTTTTCAAGTTTAATCGGCGAGTTTTGGTGCCTCTAGTAGGTGATTCTGACTGCCCTCCTGCAGTCAGAGAGGTGGGTTGTGAGCCCGAACAACCCAAGGTGGATCCAGTTGGTCATCTCCCCCCTGAGCAGGCGGAGGCCATTAGGAGGCTGTGTTTGCGGTTTCCTGATGTGCTTACGCCTGAGCTTGGGGTCACTTCTCTTCTGGAGTATGAGATCCACCTCACCGATTCTCAGCCAGTTAGAAGTCATCCGTACAAACTTGCTCCCCCAAAGATGGAGGTTATGAGGGCTATGATTGAGGATCTTCTGAGCAAGGGTGTGATTGAACCGTCTCGTTCTGCTTATGCCAGTCCAGCTTTTCTTGTGCCCAAGCCTAATGGTAAGTCTAGGCTTGTGATGGATTATCGGAGGCTCAACGCTAAGGTCGCTATTGACTCGGTACCTCTGCCTGATTTGCATTCTGCGTTTGATTGGTTCGGTAAGGCTAAGTTTTTCAGTGTTTTCGATTTGAACCAGGCCTACCATCAGATTCCATTGAAGAAGGAATCACGGCCCATGACTAGCTTCTGTGTTCCCTGGAATCTCTATCAGTTCACTAGGGTTCCTATGGGTCTTGCTGTGGGTGCCCAGACTCTTACTCGTCTGCTTGATTCCATCTTCCATGATGTGAAGTTCAAGTTTGTTTTCAATTACCTGGACGATCTTCTTGTCTACAGTGAGACTTTCGGGGAACACATGCAACATCTGGAGGAAGTTCTCAGTCGTCTTAAATCAGCTGGCCTTACCGTCAATCCAGAGAAAGTCACTTTTGCTCGTCCTGAGATTTCTTTTCTGGGTCATCTTATCTCTTCTCGAGGCGTCTGCATAGATCCTGCGAGGACCCAGGGCATTCGGGATTTTCCTCCTCCCAGAGATGCCAAGGGGATTGCCCGTTTTGTGGGGATGGTGAATTTTTACCTGTCGCTTCATCCCTAACGTGGCCGAGCTTGCTGCCCCGTTGAACGAGCTGCGAAAGAAAGGTGTCCCTTTTGTGTGGGGCCAAGCTCAGCAGACTGCCTTTGACGCTCTCAAGGAGGCTATCATGCAACCTCCTGTCCTGCGTATGCCTGATTTTAGCAGAGAATTCATTCTTCAGACTGATGCCTCCTCCTCCGCCATTGCTGCTGTTCTTTCTCAGGAGTTTGATGGGGTCAGGCAGCCCATCGCTTTTGCCTCGAGGACGTTGTCTCACCAGGAAAGGAAAGCTTCTTCCATCTATGAGTTAGAGTGCCTGGCTGTTGTCTTTGGTACGGACAAGTTTCGGCGTTTCTTGGAACACGCTGAGTTCTTGCTGGAGACGGACAATCAGGCACTGTCTTGGCTTCTTGCCCATCCCCGACAGCTCGGGAAAATTGGTCGCTGGGTGGTCAAAATTTCTGCTTTTAAGTTCCGAGTCCAACATCTTAGGGGTACCCAGAATGTCATCGCGGATGCTCTTTCCCGCATGTACCACGAACCCAGTGATCCACCTACTGAGGCTGTTGCTCAGTGTGGTGCTGTCCTTCTGGATTTTCCTCTGGCTTTTGACGACCTACTGTCCCATCAACAGAAAGATCCTGAGCTGTCAGTCATCTTAGGTGAGCTTCAAGAGGGAGGTGCCCACCCTCCCTATTTTCTGTCCAAAGGGGTCCTCTGTTGCCGTCCTCGACAGAGGGGTGAACCCCGTGTAGTGCTGCCTAGTCATCTAGTACCGATGGTCTTTCAGTATTATCACTCTTCTCTCGTGGGCGGTCATCTTGGCATTCATAAGACCATCGCTAAGATTCGTAGGTACTTCATCTGGAAGGGCATGGACCGGGATGTTGCTGGCAGAGTGCGGGCTTGTCACCTGTGCTCTCTCAGCAAGCCTAGTCAGAATGCAAGGTTAGGGTTGTTATCTTCTGAGGTGGCCGAGCGTCCTTTTGAGAAGGTGTTCATCGACTACGTGGGTCCTTTTCCCCGTAGCAAGTCAGGTAACTCCTACCTACTTGTTTGTGTGGATGCTTTCTCGAAGTTCGTTTGGCTTTTCCCACTTCGGAGTGCCACGGCTAAGCTCACCATCCGTGCTCTCCAGTCCCAACTCTTCCAGCACTTTGGTGTGCCTTCCACTCTTGTGTCCGACAACGGTAGCCAGTTTACCTCCCATGAGTTTCGTAGGTTCTGTTTTGGCAATGGTATCAGGCATGTGACTACCTCTCCGTATTACCCACAGCCTTCTCATGCAGAGCGGTTCAACCGCAATCTTCGGTCTGCCCTTATTACTTTCCATGCTGAGAAGCAGAACACCTGGGATGAGAGTCTCTCTTGGCTCCAGCTTGCCTTTAATTCTTCCAAGCATGAGAGTCACAATGCCACTCCCTTCGAGATTCTACATGGCTACCCTCCTAACAACCCTTTGTCCAACTTGTGGAGGTTAGAGGATCTTCTACCTACGCCAGGTGCCACTGACGTAGTGTCCACGTGGCGGGCTGCTCGGCGCAACCTGCTACGTGCTAGAGAGAGAGTGAGGAGGAGGTATGATAAGGGTCGTACTCCTAACCCTTTTCAGGTTGGAGATCTGGTTCTTTGTCAGGCTCACCCGGTCAGTTCGGCCGCGGAACGAAGAGCTGCAAAGTTGTGCTATCGGTGGTCTGGTCCCCACCGCATCGACAGGTTTTTGTCACCGGTGACTGCTCTGCTGGTTGATCCCCAGTCAGGCAGGGTGTTTAGGAAAGCCCATGTGTCCCAGCTTAAGGCTTTCCGGGGAACGGTTGGTCCAGGAGTTGGTGTTCCTGGGGGTTTCTTGGGGCAAAGAGATTGATCACCTCTGCGCCCTAGGTGGCTGTTCTGAGAGAGTCTTCTTTCTCTCTTTTTTCTTGTCGGGCCCGACAGTCAGGGTAGTTTGCTCCCTGTTCGAGGGGTTTCCCCTCTTAGTTTCTCTTGGACGTCCTTGGAACACCACTCTTCGGAGGTCTTCGTCTTCTCTTGGTTCCCTGAGGTACCGAGTGTTCTCCCCTGCCTGGGTGTGTTGAGGTTTGCAGAGGGAGGTTGTACCGGGTCTTGGACCGGTACAGTTTCGTTTTTTTTTCGTCATTGTCTGCCAGGCTGCCTGAGATTCGTTTTGCCCTGCGTTTTGCGTAGTTGGTGGCCGTTGGCCCAGTTCCGTTTCGTTCCGTGTTCCAGCAGCTTCGGTCAGGTTGGCCTGTCTGTTCAGTCTAGATTGTTCTAGAAGAGTTCTACTCGGCCGAACCTCCTTTCCATGTTTGGCTAGACAAACTAAAACGTAAGTGTTCATTTTGTAAGTTTTAATATCTAATCACCCTTTTGGTGAAAATACTTTTGTTTCATTGAAAATATTAATCGTTCTTACTTGTGTATTCAGAGTTTTGTTAAATTTGGTTTCTTTGTCTAGATGTGTTAACCTAGGTTTGACCCATGTGCTCCATGTTAATTTTTACCGTTAATTACCGTTAATGCTTTTTATATCTGCCTTTATTTTCAATTGTAATTCTGTATAATGTTTATTGAGCCTTTTTACAGTTGTAGTTACCGATTTACCATATTTTTTGTTCTTTGCCAATAACCTAGCCTAGCTGTACTCTTTGATGTTAATTCCTATTGCTCATGTTCCATAGCCTGGTTTTCAGTTTGTCATTTTTTTTTAGTTCCATATACGCAATTTATTCTTTGGTAATTTGTTAACTTGTAATTGGTTAAGTTGTAAGTTGTTAAATATTCCATAGCCTTAATTTAATCTTTCACTGTCTTGTTGCTCCAATCTTGTATAAGTTTGTCTCTTCATGTTAAGTTTTGTTAAATCAGGCACCCTTATATTTTTAGTTGTTATGTGTAATATTTTGTTGTGATGGCTGGACTGTATTTGATGTGCTGTGTGTTGTGCCTTACAGTCCAGGGTCCTCGAGTGGGACATTTTCCCTCAGCCGGTCGTCCGGGCAAAGTTCTACCATCCACACTGCCAGCCTGGCCTGAGGACCATGTCTAGAGGCCATTGGTGACCCTGCTGCCCCACCTACATCTTTGGGGTATGAGTCTTCTGTCCTCAGGTCAGTGCTTTCCATGTTGTTTTCCCGGCGGCTGAGCTGGGGGTTTTGCTGTTCAAGTATTTATAAAGGAAAAAAAAATGGAAGTGCTATATAATATAAAAGCGGAAAAAAAAAAGTTTGTGGAACTATGTAATTGGTGACTAGGCCTAAAACTGTTTGGACAAAGTGAGAAAACAGCCATGGGGACTTATCTATTTTTTTTATTTAAAAAAAAAAAAAAAAAGAAAAACTTGAAATACAAAAAGAACTTTTGGGGGTTAATATTTATTTATATTTATATTTCTTGTTATTAATTAATTAGTTTTATTTGTTGTTATATCTTTTTAGATTTTATAGTTGTTAGGTCCCTATGGTTAAGTTATGTGATTTATTTATATGTTTAGGTCTAGTTATTGTTATTTATTTTTTTGTTAAGTGTATTAGGGGGGGGGGGGGGTTTTGAAGTGCATTTTTACTCGAACGGTACCGTGTTAGATTTTCTTTTTAATTGTTTAATTTTTTAAACATTCACCAAAAGGGGATTATGGTGCTTTGCTTAATTTTTAATTCGGAGCTGCCCAGGGATTCCGGCTTACTCCCTGGCCCGGTGGAATCAAGGGATGCGGGCCAAATTGCCGGTGTATTGGTGATACCAAAAATTTTATAATTTTCTTCACTTTTAGTCGGGGCCTATTAAATTTTTCTTACGTTTTGGGGTGTCTCAGGCTAGGCTGCAGATAGGCCATGTAGTTGTTAATTGTTAACTTTGGTATTCGTAGAGTTTGTTGTTTTTGTAGCGTTAAGGGTTTTGGTAGCTTTTGTCGTTATATTGTTAAATTTTGTGTGTTTTGTTATTTATTTAACTGCAAATTATTGTTGCGGCCTTCTGCCTCTCTTTGTTGTGGCTTTCTGCCAAGTTTGATTAATTGATATTTTCTGGTTCTCATGATAATAAATTAGTTTTGCTCAGCTGCCGAGTGTTATTTTGACCCTCCAACTGCCACCCGTGATCCCATCGCTCGACTTGTTTTGAGCCATCCCCCGGTTGGCACGCTTACCAGCTTTGGTGGGGGGATGGGTCTCAATACCTAAGAATTTGGAACAGTTGACAACATCCAGCAGGGTATCATCCAATATGACAGTTGGCCCGTCATTGGAATTTCCTGATCGCAGCGCGAAAGTCAGGACATTTGATTTTGAAGAGTTTGTTTTCAGATCGAGGCTGTTGAAATGCTGGACACAATAGTTGGTGTCAACAAACGTTTCATGTTCCAGGTTTACTCTAGATTTGTTGTTGAAACAAAGCGTTATGTCATCTGCATACTGTACAAGTTTGCCGTAACGTAGTGATGACCCAATATCATTAACATAGACCAGAAAGAGAACTAGACTAAGTATTGATCCTTGAGGGACTCCATACCTTAGATGAATTAGTTAGAGAATTTATTTGACATTTGGACAACTTGTTTTCTGTGGTCCAGAAGAGACCTAAGCCTCTGATGCCATGAGATTCCAGTGTGTCAAGCAGTTTAGCATGGTCAACACAGTCCAAAGCTTTAGATACGTCGATAAACACACTTAATGTGGAATTTCGATTTTCTAGTACCTCCACAACCAGATCGACTAGACTCACGACAGCGTCAATTGTCGATTTACCCTTTCTGAAGCCAAACTGATCTTCAGAAAGCAGGTTGTGTTTGTTTAAAAACTGAAGCATTCTTACCAAAAAGACTTTTTTCGAATAATTTACTTAGAACTGGCAAAATTGAGACAGGCCTATAGTTGTTTGTAGAGTGGGGATCGTCTTTCTTGAAAATTAGACTTAATTTTGCGATTTTTAGGAGCGAGGGAAAAACTCCTTCTTCAAGAGACAAGTTGATTATTTGAGATAATGGTCTCACAATATGCTTTGAGCATTTTTTAATGAACCATACAGACATCATGTTAATATCGTTTGAATTTTTGGCTGGAAGCTGCAGGATGATTTTTTTGAGCTCTTCCTTAAATACAGGAGCCAGTGCCAATGAAGTTACTGGACTCTGGATGCGTGGGGGGTTTACTTTAGGGGGGATGGACAAGGAGATTGCTCACATGCAACCGACGCAAAAAATCGGTTGAACTCGTTTGCAACCTCAGCCGCATCCCCCACAAGCCTATCTCCGATTTTTATTTTTATTTGTTTTTGTACTTATTTTTATTGTTAATGATGTTCTTAACAGTTTTAGAAACATTTTTGGACGAGATTATTGATTTGGAGACATCATACGCTTTAGCAGCTTGAATAACATTTTTATATATTTGTTTATAGTTCCGGAAAAAATTTTTAAAACCTTGGTTTGAAGTTGTTTTCTGAATTTCGGAGAAAAATTTGAGTTTTTCTCTCGAAACTAAGATTCCTTTTGTGATCCATTTATTTTTTTGTTATCGCCTTTTTGGGACGAACTTCGATTGTTTTTAAAGGACAGCACATATTAAGATAGTAATTAAGGCGGTCTGAGAAATTTTGTTAGATTAGGTTATGTTAAGTTGGTTAGGTTACATTAGGTTTGGTTTTGTTAGGATTAGTTATTATTAATTAGTTTGTAACATAATTGGTTAAAAGCCTTCAAATTTCATAGGCTTACCTAACCTAACATGACCTAACCAAACATAACCTAACCAATCCTAACATGAACTAATCAAAGTTTACACAACCTAAACTGTCAATACCTAACCTAGCCCTATCATAACAGAACATAACCTTACTGAAATCAGCACATTTCTAGTGCCAACGTGCTTAGTAATGGTTTTATTGCAAAGCCCTTGTCATATTCGTAATCAGGACAAAATTCACATAATTTTAGGAACCAAATCGCTGTATTTAAAAGAAAAAATATTTTTCGGTTTTTGCTCATTTTCAAATTTTTTTACTTTTCCAATCATATTAGTTTTTTTCATTTTCTACCATATGGGTTAGCATAAAGAAAGTATTTTGGTCATTAATTTTTTTTACAAGTTGGTCTAAATGTCCATTTTACGGCCTCCTGAACCCAAAACAAAGTGACTTTGCTGGGGACCAAACGGATGGATTGGTTTTTATAAGATTTGGTATGAAGGTGTATTTAGCCAATATCTCCAGACCATTTTTTTTTTTTTTTTTTTTCACTTTGAAATTTAAGTTTTTTTTATTTTTATGTGCAAAAACATACAAAAATGTTATTTTCTTAAAAACAGCCCTAACAATTTAAATTAAATTTTCAGGAAAGATGTTAATTACAATTTTAAATATTTGAGTAAAAACCGCATGTCTCTAACTTGAATAGTTTTTTAGTTATAACATTTTTTGTACGGGCAAAACCATTAAAAATGTAAATTTGTCAAGCTTTATTTTACCGATTTTGATTAAATTTTCAGTACAGATGCAAATTATAATTAAAAATATTTGTTTAAATTTAGTTTTATTTATTGGTTACCACTTCACTAAGTTGGGACTGGAGGCCGGAAGTCACAACTCAAGTTGTTGGAGGTTGTTTACATATCTGACTATGTGATTAATTGAACAGCTGTTTTTGAAGACTATTCTTTTATACTTTTATTTAAATAAAATAAGTGTTTCATCTGTACACTCCTTAGAAATGTAATCAATTGAACATCTGTTTTTATAAACAATCTGACATAAATAAGTGAAAGAGAGAAAGTTTGTGCCAGTTACCTGGTATATACCGGGGCATTGTTCTAGGCATGTAGGAGAGGTAGTGCAAGCGAGATAGTGAATATCTCCCATCATACGTCTATTGAGTACAGTCTGTTCAAAATTTTACTTAGGTTGGCTGTTATGCTTATATAGTTACAATAACAGAAATGTAAACAATAAATAAATTTAACCCTAGAACACTAAACATTCGTAATTTTTACGACCACCAATATGAAAAATTCCCAAATCTCGGTTGCCCCGAGCCTCCTCTTAAAAGAAAGAAAAAAACTAAGTAAACGTCAAATACCTCCTCCAGAAAAAGTACCTAATGCAGACGTTCAGCCCACAACACAAGACCAGCTCATCCATGACAATCAGCCCCCTAATGATTCCCAGCCCACAGTACATGACCAGCCCATTACGCACGACCAGCCCACTGATGATGCTCAGCCCGCCGTTGACGCCCAGCCCTCTGATGGTGCCCAGCCTCCTGGTAACGCCCAGCCTGCTGATCCTTATATTATTTATCTTCAGGAACGTGTGGTACGTGCCTAAAATAATCATATATGGTCAAATCGTCCCAAACCCCCTAATGCTCACCCCACTCCAGCTAGTAATATAGTACTGAGTAGAAGAAAAGTTCTAGGTAATGCAAGAAATCCACTTGAATGTTTTAAAGAAATATTTGATGATGATATGTTGAACAAGATTGTTTTGAATACAAATCAACAAATGGATATAGTAAGGGTGAACTATGCCAGTCAAACTAGTAGAACATTACCTATAAATAATCAAGAAATGTTAGCTTTCATTGGTTTACTTGTAAATACTGCTTTTTCTAAAGATAACCATTTGACCTCTAATGAATTGTTTGACCAACAGTGGAGTGGTACACGAAATAAAAGTGTTACGAGTGCTGACAGATTTGATTTTATCTTAGCCTGCTTGCGTTTTGATGACAGAGATACTCGTCAGGATAGAAGGAAAAATTACCCATTTGCACCCATTAGAGAGTTGTGGGACATGTTTACAAGCAACTGTCGATCAAAATGCAGTCCAGGGTCCTATGTAACAGTGGACGAGCAGCTGTTGGCATTTCGGGGCAGATGTCCATTCAGGATGTATATACCAAACAAGCCATCCAAATATGGAATTAAAATAGTGATTGCTTGTGACACCAACACTAGTTATATGATAAACGGCATTCCCTATGTTGGAAAGAAGGCTCGTATTGGAGGGTTGCCCATTTCTCAGTTTTTGGTAAGGGAGGTATCTACTTCCATACACGGATCTAATAGAAACGTAACGACCGATAATTGGTTTACAAGTGTACAGCTTGCTAATGACCTTTTACATCTCCCCTTCAAATTGACTCTCCTCGGAACAATCCGTTTGAACAGGAAAGGGTTCCCACTAATGTTCTGTCAAACAAGAAAAAAAGGCCGATACAAAGTTCCATCTTCTTGTTTGATAATAATAAAACTTTGGTGTCTTACAAACCAAAAAAAAAAAAAACAAAGTCGTTACCCTTTTGTCAACGATGCACAACACAGCTCAGGTGAGACCAGATTCTCACAAACCTAAAATAATTCATTGCTACAATCAAACAAAAGGTGCTGTGGACACTTAGGCCAAATGTGCCATAACATTTCCTATAGCAGGAAAACAAAGCGGTAGCCGTTATGCGTATTCTTCGGGCTGCTGAACATTAGCTTCATGTGAATTCTTATGTCATTCATTGTTTAAACAGCTTTAGAAATAACAGCCAGCCGAAGACACGCAGAACATTTATGAAGGAGCTTTGCAAGGAACTTTCAGATCCTCATATACGAGCTCGCCTGCAAACTCCTAAGCTAACAAGACAACTGCGAGTAATGATATCTGAAAATCTAGGCCTGCCAGTGAATGCAAATAACCCAATCGCTGCTTTAGCTCGGAAAATATGTTTTTTTGCCCATCAAGCAAAAGACGAATGATTACAAGCTACTGCAGCCACTGCCTTAACGCCATGTGTGGCGAGTATCGAGCGATGTGCTGTGTCCACTGCAACACGGACTGATTTGCGCGATCCACCTAAATGGTTTTTTTTTAAGTATATCATATTTCTACATATATAATTAATTATTTTGTTCATCAAAGATTTTGAAGTTGTATTTGTAAAATAAAAATGTTTAAAATGTATACATTTTTTTTTATTTTCTCCAAAAACCTTACATTGATCAATTTTACTAAACCTTAAGCCAGAAAAATATTTTTCTTAATTTTTTTTTACTACAGTAAAAACCAAAACTGTATGGTAAAAATCTAGACGAAAAGCTGATTAAATTATATATATTGCAATCTGAAAATTTTAATTCTGATATAAGTAAAAAAAACACAAAGTTATGTCGTCAAAATTACGAATGTTTAGTAACAACGTGCCTATAAATTGTTTTATTTTTTACGTGCCTATAAAGGGGTTTTATCTAGTGCAAGCGAGATAGTGAATATGCCCCACCATATATCTATTGAGTACAGCCTGTTCTAAATTTTACTTAGGTTGGCTGTTATGCTTATATAGTTACAATAACAGAAATGTAAACAATAAATAAATTTAAAACCCAGATATAAAGGTAAAACAATGGAATTAAAATTGAGATAATAATAGTGCTTCTTCTATAATATTTTGATTTGACTAAACCTTATTTGATTATGTGCCATAAGAAAAATGTAAACATAACCATATTTTTATAAGAAAACAAAAAAACAGCTGATTTGTTATATCTGAGAACACATTAATTAGAAAATACAGTATGTATCACGACGAAACTGTGACATTACATGGGTGAAATCTGCTGGTATGATTATTCTATTAAATACTGGTAACTAAATCTACCAATAATGTGGAAGTATTTTCTAGGAATCATGGCCGAGGTGTTTATTTTTAATATGAATGTACAACTGGTGTTGGAGAGGGAAATCCATTGATGGGCATGTTCGAACCACACACCCAGAACTATAGACTTGTCAATATCATTTATTAGCCATGTATCTACTACACAAAAAAGTGTCAGCCAACAGATCAACAAGGCTCCTGTTCTATATAATTACCACAACCTAATTATTTTAATCTTTTTTTCAAAGATCAAATTCTATTTTCAGACGAAACCCATTTTCAATACATTTATCTATTAGACCAGCTGACTAAGTTCATATTATGAAACTTTTTAAAAAAGGCAAAATATGTAATATATATATACTTACCAAATTGAGGCCAAAACTCAGAAAGATTAAAAGAGTCCAACTCTACTCTTTGTAAACCCTCGCCTGAAACAATGAATCTATGTTATCATTTTTACCATTTTTAACATATTTTTAGTGATCACTTGGTTTTAAATTGTAAAGGTTAAATTTAGATAGGTAAAAATTTGGTTTACGAACTTTTAATTGATTAAAATAAAGATTTTGGTTTATTACAATAACCAGCTAGATACCTCCCCACATCCAATATGATAAGTATGTCAGACCCAAGGCTCCTTTAGTATATTACAACAGTCAATATTCTTTATTCATAATGGTACAGAAAGTGTTTACATTAAATAGTGTCTTCTTTCGCTTACTTCTAAATTGGTAACAACTTAAAATTAAACATTTACATTCATTAATCCAGATTTTAGCACAAAACATACTACTAAAATTTATTTTCAAACTCATCAATGTAGTCAAGTCAACAAATAAATTTATTGTTACGGTTAACTTTTTTTATAGCAGTGAAGTTGGAAAAATCACAGCTGAGGCCTTCCTACGTAAATTCTACCATGTGATAAGGAGGTGTACTTGTATGAGACACTCTCTTGTATATAAGTCGATGATGCAAGTAGATCAAGGTTGGCTGAGTACTCCTGCTGACATTGTTTCTTTATGAACCCGGGGGAGGGGAGTGTAATACAGGTCCTCGGTGGCACTGCCAGGGTGACTACGGCTGAGACTGGACAGGATCTAATCCTATGTTACTTGGAGATTTGTACTGGATTTATGGTTAGATCCGCTCAACCTCAATTAAAGAAGCTAAAGAGTGGATTTTATATCAGATAGCTTCCCTAGAAAATACAGATTTTTTGTTTGAGGTGCCAAAGCTCAGAATAGTAGTTTTCTTTTTCTTATACATTTTCTTTTAAGGTTTGTTTAACCTTCCGGGACGCGCGCCGTTGTACAAAGTACATCAATAGTCGTATTTTTATATTTACCGGTTTAATTTTTACCTGGAATGCCGGTAACCGCGATCTATTCCTAGGCACCTCCCTCCCCTACTCCGTTACTGCCTCGCATATTGTTCTGGTCAAGGTCGCCTTTGTCAGTTGGAATTTAGTCCAGTCGCGTCAGAGTTGTTGTACTTTGTCCAACGCGTGCGTCCTCGAGTAGTGTCTTATTAGTGTAGTTAACATTGTTCAAACTGCGTAAATAATAGTTTTGTGTGTTTTATTTTATTGTTATATTACTATTTTGTATATTAGTGTTGTATATATATATAGTTATTTTGTTACATTTAAATAGTGTTAATTTTGTTTATCTTGTTTTTATTCTGTATATACTGTTAGGAATTGCCATTACTATGTGTGATGTACTGAGAACGAGTGAAATTGATCATATTCTGCAAAATAGTTCTGAAGATGATGATATAGATGGGTTTATGACAGATTGTAGTGTTCAACGAATTAAACATAATCATATTTCGTATGACAGTGAACTTGAGGTAAATGATGAAAGTGACTTAGAAATCTGTGATGATGCTATCTATGTGATCCTCTATGTGAAATCTATGTGATCCTCATTAGTGAGTCAGATCAGTAGACAAGTCTGCACAAGAGCCTTGTAGACAAGTCTTCACAGAAGCTCAGTGGACAAGTCTGCACAGGAGCTCAGTGGACAAGTCTATACTTGAATATGAACTCCCCTCTCCAATACCAGCCATATTTGCTCAGTCAGTCCAGATACTTCATAATGTGTGGTTGTATGGGTTAAGATACTTTGAAGTTTTTTACTTTTAAGTGAGTGCAAATATTTGTTAACTTAATTGATTTAAATTTTAAAGTTCAGTTGTAAATTTAAAATATAAAGTAATGTTGTAAATATTTCCCATCTAAACCTTTACATACATGTTTTTATTATTACAACGGATGAACAGTGCTCTATTGGAAATTAGTAAGTGAAGATTGTTACACATCATTTTGTAAAACCCTGAAACATTTTAGTGAATTTGAAGAAATTGTTCAAAATTTGTTTAAATTTAGAGCAAATTCTTCAATTTCAACAATATGTGAGTACCATGAAAAGAAATACATATTTAAATACAACCATATTTTTGGTAAATACTGCTGTGATCCATTAAAAGTTCATAAAAAGCATATTTCTAAGGGCCTAAGAGAAATAAAACTTGATCACTTATCCCTAAACCCAAATGATTCTAAAACAAAACTTGAAATAATCCCTGGAAAATCTCTGTGCCCGAACTGTTTTTCAAAATTAACTACTGTTTCAAATCCAGAATCATCAGATACTTATGAAGGCTCGGCTGATGCCTATACTGTATTCCTCATGAAGAAGCTATACAAAAATTAGATTACGCTTGTTACAATTTAGATGTGTCTCCTTCTTCTAAAATAAGAAGACTGAGTAGTGAAAAAAGACAAGCAGCTATTGAGGGAAAATTAAAAAAATATCATAGAAGATAAGATAAAATTGGGAAACATCTTTCACATCAACACACCCCGACACTGCCAGTTCATCAAAAAATGAAGGGTCAGAGTTATCAAACGCCGAGTATTATGATTTGATTGAAAAACTGAAAACTAAATTTTCATTAGCATCTAAAGAAGAACAAGTAAAAATACTAAGTTTAATACCTGACTCTTGGTCGAGACAAAAAATTGCTAGCGAGTTCAAAGTTTCGGACCGTTTAATTAAACTTACCAGAAGTTTAGTAATAGAACAAGGTATTCTTCCAGTTTTAGGGAAAAAGAAAAGAGCAGGTGAAGTAACTATTGAAAAAGTCAAACAGTTTAATGAGAGTGATGAAAATAGTAGAATGTGCCCAGGTAAGAAAGATTGTATTAAAGTAGTTATAAATGGCACTAAAGTAATTAAACAGAAACGCCTTGTGCTGTCAAATCTAAATGAGCTGTATGTGGCTTTAAAAAAATGCTTATCCAGACTGTCACAACATTGTGAACTGCACCCAAAATGGTGTGTAATTGCTGGTTTTTCTGGAACGCATTCTGTAAGTGTTTGCGTTTGCCACAAAAAGGGAAGCTTATGATAGCTGGTGCAATAATAAATGTTAATTATAAGGACCTACTTGATTTGTTAGTCTGTAATAAATGACTATGACTGCATGACATACTTGTGTAAGTTGCCCTGATAAAGAGGTACTTCTTCAAATACTCCAGGAATCTGAAGAAGAAATGCCAGACAATGTGACATTCAAGCAGTGGGTCACAATGGACAGAGCGGAAAAGGTCACAATAGTAAAGTCTCAGTAGGAGTTCTTTTGAATCATTAGGATAATTTAATATAAATTAAAGATTAAACCTAAAAAAATTTGTTTCAATTAATGTAAATAATTCTTTTGATCCTTGTTTCTCCTTACAAAACGATGGTCAGATGGAAGCAAATATCGCTGCATTGCCATAGGCATACTTAAATATAATATACGGTGCAACTGAAATTGTTTTAAAAAATTATTTTGAAGTGTTCCCCCACTGAATTTGATTTATTTTACCTTCTAACATCATTGTACGATAATTAGATTATTATAGAACAGGGCTGAAATGTTTTTATACACAAAAAACACTGTCTAGGATCTAGAGTTAACAAAACTAACCTATCAATACCCAACCTTGCACTATACTATCACAGTGTAAACTTACTGAAATCGGTACAATTCCAACGCTAACACGCTCATTTTTATGATCAGGACAAAATTCCACAGAGTAGGCCTACCCACATTGCTGTAATTACAGAAAAAAAAATATTTTCCTTTATTCCTGTTTCATAATTTTTCCGGTTTCCCTCTGAAAAAAACTATCATATTTAGGTTTCTTAGCTATGTAACATATCTACTATGAAGACAATTTTCAGCGAAAAAATTGACACAAGACATCTTTCTATATGATTTACTCATTTCACATTCATTTGTTAATGAAAAGATCAATAGAAGAAAGCCATAAGGTTAGGCTTGTATTGTTTAGCCCAAATAAAATCAGTTGCTGGTTTTATACCAAATTACCAATAAGCTTGCATTAATGAATGGGGTAATTATTGGAAAGAGCACATTATTATGAGTAGGCCTAATAAATTATACATTATAATGATAGTCTACTTCTACAATAATGGTATTGTAGCCTACAATAATTGCATCATAATGAATGTTACGTATGTATTAGGACACTTTCACGATATTCTGCCCCCTAATCATCCTCTTAGTAAATTACACGAAGACCTTACCTTTGAGCTTATCCCTGTCAAATTTGATACGATCGCCGACAGCATCAATAAGATTCTCATCTGCCATTATATAGGGTAATTATAAGGTAATGTGGTTATACCAAACGGGATGTCATACCTTACATTAGTTTAACTGCAATATTAAAAATTGTCCATGCGGCTTTAAAATAACTATACCTAGTTAAAAAAAATTTGGAAGACGAACCGAATAATCTTATTTACTATTTAGTTTTGCCAAAGTCCTCAATCAGGCTCAATCCACAAATCCGCATTCACTGCATCACGCTACAGGAACAGATGGGAAACATCGGATGAAAAATACCGATTCCTCTAATCCTCTGGTTGTTGCTTCACAACCGATTTATCCGATGCTCGTATCCGATTCATCATATGAGATGGATGAAACCACAGTAACTAAAACCATTGATTTTACTATACAGTAAAATGCTAAAACATACGGTACTGATAGCATAGACCTTCTATTATACTGAATATAATAGAAAGTCTATGCTGATAGTTACATACCTAAATGAAAGCAGATTCGTCCATCATACAGTCATGCGTCACATGTAGTATCTAAAATAATGAAGACGTTTTATGTTTATTACGACAAATAAAATATGTGACCTAACGAATTTTTGTAGTTCACATTTAAAACTAAACACAAACTAATATTTTAGTTTTGCACATTTTATAAACGTACAAATTGTTTTATTTCGAAGTAAAATCAAGCACTTTATGTGTATTTCAACTGTAAACCCTTGATATATGTTAATGTGGAACTGAAATGTTCACGTAATGTTCCATGTACGTAAAAAGTAAGTTATTTTTAAATAATATTATAATATTAAATTGTTATGCTAACATGAGCGTTCTTTAACATAGTACACTACGGAGTTTTTTCACGACAAGATATAATAATATAGATATACAAATGTTTAAGGGAAAAATAAGTAGCAAAGATGTACACGTTTGATTTTCACAAATTAATTAAATAACATTTTTAATTTGTTAAACACTATCAACTTAAAAATGTGTTGCTATCTGTAAAAAAATATGTCTTACATAGAAAATATTTAATAACGGCATTATTATCATGCGACTTAATAGCCCGGTGTGCCTGCTACAATGCAGCCTGTAGAACGCCTGCAAACAACCAGGATAAGGCAAGAGTCGCTAAGAGTTCATTCAAGAATCGCTAAAACCATATAGTTCTCATTGTGCCAACTTTTGTCAGATAGAACTAAATGTCCCGATCTATAACTCCAAAGAATATACATATTGTTATCAAAATGTTCATTTAATTACTAAATATTAATGAATAGTATTAATGTAGTGAAAAAAAATCAAAATGTCAAAAACCCTCTGATTCTCACGTCACAATTTGTGAACGTGAACATGTTTTGTTCCTATTTCAAAGTATTTGGCCTATGGCAATGAACTACTGTATTTTATTTCATTTGATTAGTACCTTTTGGAAAAGTAACAACCGTTGGTAGTTAAAAATAATGTAATTTACTTATATTTTTGTTTATAACTCTTAGAATTTAATTGTACAGATTATTTTCACGTTAACAGCTGGAACTTAACCATGTTGTTAGGAAAATATTTGTTTTGGATGGATGATTGATAAATTGTCTTGTTTATGAACACACTGAAGTAATTTATTTATTATTGTTTGTCTGAACTCAATATAGTGAAAATTTAGTAGGTCTTATCATCGTATTGCCCATGATTGTAGTATAGTAAATATTAAAAAGGTACGTTTAGTTTGGAAATAAAGTACACACAAATATAGTCTTTTTTACAACTATAACTTGGTAGTCATAGGCCTAACTTAATTTCTGTAGACTATTTGATATGCATTGTGGTTCATTGTAGTTGTGTATGTATAGGCCTAGGGCTATAATTAAGTTTTTAATTCATTTTTTTCTCCTTTTCAAAATCTAAAATGGCCAACCCCAAAGCTACTATTCAAAGAACTCAGACCAAAACCACTTAAAACAGCGGTAACTATGCACTTTCTTGCCACCTCTGAAAATACGATTTCATGTTGAAAAAGAGGTGAAATGTGAGTTTATATCTCTTGAGGAGTTTGATTTAATCTGCAGAAAACTTGTTTTTTACTGAAAAAGTAGTTTTTTTATCTGTTAGTGAAAAAACCAACTTTTTTAAAAATCGTTATTTTTCGACAACTTTTTTCATTTTTCATGTTTTTTATGTTGAACACAAATATATAACTGGTTTTTTAGTAAAATCATTTTTTCAGCTCGAAAAATGCATTTTTTACTGATATAACCTAAATTATCCAAATTATCTATTTTCTCAACAAAAATTCATAATTTGCGTTAAATTCAAGTGTTTGGCCTGCGTGACGGCCTGCCGGCCATCACTCCTGCGGCAATATAGGTGAATTCGGTTTTTGTGATTAATAGTTGTATATAATGATCGAGTAATGGCCACTAATCGCTATTCGCCGCAAAAGTAGTTTTAACGTTATATCTCAAAAAATAACTGTAATAGACCAGTTTTATTGTATTCAGCGCAAAAAAAACACATCTAAATAAAAAAAATAGGATAAAAATATCATTTAAATTAATGGAAATATGACAAAAATACTAAAGGTTGTGACATTCGTTTTTAGAATTTTTCGGTAAAATACATGGATTCATTCATTTGTATTAAGTTCGGGTGTTTGACCACCATGACCGTCTGCTGGTCGTCACACCGGTGGGAATATAAGTGAATACGATTTTCGTGATTAATAGTTGTTGTTTAAAATGATAGCGTAATGGCCGATAATCGTGTTTCGCTGCAAAAGTTTTTTTTCCATTATATCTCGAGAAATAATTGTAATAGACCAAAATAGGTTTCAAATATGTAGGCTATTCAGCGCAAAAGAACACATCTAAATAAATTATGTAAATTATCTAAATCAATAACAACTATTGACTAACCCAAATAACAAGCAATATACATTTTGAATGATTTTACTATCATAATTAGAATATATAAATTACTCTAATTAAATCAGCCTCACAAAAGACGCTTAAATCGTGAGTACACATTTTCACAATGAACATTTTATATTGTGAAAAGGAGAAAATTTAATTCAAAAGAAAATTTACACGTATACATGATTCAAATGAGTTCATTCAGCCATTCAACAAAAAACAAATTGTAACAGACTATGTCTAGGAGATCATAAATGCTAAAATAAATAAGATTATTATATAAAACAACATGCAATGGCAACATGAAAATATGTATTGTACATATATTAGGCATATAGCAAGCAACAGTACAAACACCAAAGTTTCTATGGCATGCAATTTATGCACAAGCTACTTGGAAAACCATGCACTAACTACAAGAGATCAGAGAAAATACAAAAGTTTCTTACTTTGTAAGGCTAATTATGGTTTAATTTATTAATAATTTGCATTTACCCATAAATAATTGAGAATATGGGAGTGGTCTGCCTCCTCAAATTCTCTCAAACTATATAGGACTTTCTCCAGAATATATATATATATATATATATATATATATATATATATATATATATATATATATATATATATATATATTCTCCAGAAGCCAGGACCTCATAACCTGAGCAAACTTTGCTTTGGGCAAAGATCTTACTTCATGCGGTAGTGTATTAAAATACCTTGTACCTGTAACAGAATAGCAATTTTGAGTCTTACTAAGTCTGTATCTATTTGTAAATAGATTGGAGTTATTTCTTGTTAAATAACTATGCACATGCTGATTTTTGACCAAATTTGGTTCTATATTCTTAATTTCTATCAGGTGATGAAAATTATTTAAATTATGAACAGTAAATATCTTATGC
Organism: Stictocephala bisonia; assembly: GCA_035578905.1. NCBI lineage: Eukaryota > Metazoa > Arthropoda > Insecta > Hemiptera > Membracidae > Stictocephala > Stictocephala bisonia. Next base: position 24,420 of record JAQJVL010000291.1, read on the forward strand.
AAGCAAAATAGTAGTCTGCAATGTTCCAGCCAACCTGCACTATTTAAGATTCTAATGGCTCTCTTCTGCAAAAGTAACAGCGTATGTGTACCTGAGGAGTTCCCCCACAGTCTAATCTCGTAAGTTATATGGTAGTGGAAAAACGCATAATAGGCTGCTTTAAGAAAATCATTTGGCAGCTTACTCTTTAACCTTCTTAGTAAATATAATATTAATCTAACATATTTACATGCCCATTCCAAACAAGCTTCTTATCTAAGTTAAAACCTAAGAGCTTAACAGAGCTTTGCTAAATCTGCTAAGATCGACTGGCTTACATCAAAAGTTTCTATTTATATAGTTTGCTACTACAACCCTAGATGTTTCATGACAGAAAGAAGACTTAACACACAGATCAGAGATATTACTAAAACAAGTCAACTCTGTGTTAGTCATCCAATGCTCAGAGATGCAAAGTATGTCTAGCTTACCTGTCTCACAGAGAAATTCAAGTTCGGGTAACTTGTTTCGTAAACACTGATTATTTATTGTGCAAAAATATATAGCACTGAGAGAGGACTTCTCTGGCATGAAAAATTATTGCAATGATCCAAAGAACATATTCAATACTGTACTTAAATCAACATGAAAAAAATAAGAGAAATTAAAAAAACATACCCTATTAATTATAACTAACCCACCTACTAATTTAATAATATGTTATTTACAATTGTTTTATTTTTATTATAGTTTATGTCTTCTAACTAGTTTACATTTCATATATGTGTACTCTAAAATTGGCCTAAGAGGCGAAGCCAATTAATTAGTATTTTATTACATAAAATGAATATATTAAAAGTATTGTTCAATTTAAAATAGTATTAATTTAGCCCTAAATTGTGAAGTTTGGATGGGTTATATAGTGGTTTAGTGTCAGTTAAGTGAAATGTTTTAACTTTCTTAACACTACATAGATATTTATGTGCTTTTGTAAAACTGATGACTGAAACTGTGGTAAAGTTCTCAACAATCAAATTTAATTTTCTAGAGAGATAATTTTTTATTTAACCCTTTCAGTGCCAACGTCCGATTTTTCGGACGTAGAATAATCATAACTAAATTGCCAGCGTCCGAAAAATCGGATGTTGGCTATGTAGCGCTAAATTGCCAGCGTCTGATTTTTCGGACGTTTTGTAAAAAAAAACAAATAATACAAAAATTATCTGAAATTAACATATTATGTTTACTGTTTTTTAATCAAGATAAAACAATCTTTACGATGATTAAATTATATAGTGTCTAGGTAATATGACGTCGTCGTAGTTCGATTTTGAAGTTGGAACACCTGACTGATCAGTAGTCAGATGGCGCCAGTTGTGTTGCTTAGTTACTGTCAGTGTTTAGTGTGTTTTGTTTACTGTGTGCGTTGTTTTAGTGATTTATTTTTAGTAAATTGTTTTTATATGTAATAATAAGTAGATATGAAGAGATCTCTGTCACCAGTTAGTGACAGTACAATTCTTAGAATTGAGGAAAATAAAGACTATCTCAGTGACGGTTTCTTGAGTGACATTGAAGATAATGTAAACAAATCTATTTTTTATGTCATCCACATTTTTTTAGCTATCAACTTGAAATTTGGTTTACATGTACATAAATAAGTGGAGAACATGATAAAATGAAGGATATTCCATTTAATAATAATTTTCTATACTTAAATGCATTTCAAACAGAAAAGTGTTTTAATTTAAAAAAATTTTAATATATGTAAATTTTTTGAATATTATACATAAAAATATTAGGAAAATTAATCACATCTTTAAATAATGGATCTCCTTAGTAACAAAACAAAAAAAGAATTATTAAATTATTATTTTAAATAACGATTTTACAAAACTTTTTCGAAAACTCTGCAAAATATGGCAAAACAGCCTGGCACTTTAGGGACAAAATAGTGAGTCAAGGCCTGGCAACTTAGAGCAAATTTACAAAATTTCGCTTGGCACTTTTGGGGGGTTAATAATATTAAATGTACAGCTAGAAAATATAACCTATCAGCTACTGATATAACAAATAAAGAAATAAATATTTTCTAGAATATTCCAGTAGAGAAAATTTATAGATCAGATCAAATAATAGTTTGTAAACATTAGTCAACAGCTGATATTGACATTTATATTTTGACAAAATAGGGTTAAGAGTCTGAGAAATCCAGTGATAACAAGCTTCATACCTGTGCTGTACATTACTTCAAATAACTGATGCAATATGCAGCTTTTATGTGAAGATATTTTACAGGCAATTAGCTCAGTTGGTAGTGTTGAACTTTGATAGCTGCAAGGAAGCTTGTTCTATCCCCATAAGGGTCTGGCTAATTATTTGCTTCTTTGAATCAATTTTACAATTGCTTACAAAATATTTTAATGTCATATAATTATTAGTATATTATTACTATATAACAAATTTTGCAGTAAATTAATTTTATTAATGTTTAAATTATAAAGCCTGGAATTGAATAAACAAATATATGAATAAATCCAAACATTAAAAATGAAATATTTTGTACTGAAGACAATCAGCTTTTGCTCCCTAGGAGTTAGTACATGAAGAAATAACATTGAATGCAGGTCTACATATTATTAAGTGTTATAATAATTTTATATTTATTTATAAATATCTATAAGTTCTCCATTTGAGATGAATGGGAGTATTGTAACACTGGAGGGAATTGTAATTTAGTCTATTGACAGTCAAAGCAATATGGTAGATTTCATAGCTGCTATCTGTTAGGAAATAAATAAAATAAAATTTAACTTTCCAAATATAGACCTGAAAGAATTAGTCAGGGAGCTAGCTTCGTTTATAAAATATTGTGATACTATCCTAGTGAATAATGAGGAAAAAATAAGAGGCTTAATCTATCCCTAAAAGATACTGCTGACTTAGTCTACCAACTGGAAACCGAAAAGAAAAACAGAGAACTTGAGTTTAACCGATGAATGAAGAAATCAAACTAAAACAAAACTTAATTACCTTAAACACAACATTGAAACTAGTGTACAGAATTATCTGTCATTAATTTTAGATAATAATAAGCTGTAAAAAGAAATAACAAGAATATCACAAATAAATTATTCTTTAGGGAAACAAATGTAAGTAAGGGTTCTCCTTTAAATCATTTGAAGGCTAACTTTGATGTACTAAAGAATGATATTTTAAGACTGGAGTCTAAGTCATGGAATAAAGATAAATGGGTAGATGACATGTTTTGACTGCTTATTTTTCTGCTATGGAGGAAAGCATTCAGGGTAGTGATATTTTATTCTTGGGCCCTTCGTGACTCTCACTATTAGGTTTTCAAATGCAGCAACACATATGGAGAGCTTAAATTTAACATCCTATCATAGATGCAAATATGTATTTCTCTGCCTTAGTGATTTTTCAGTTGCTGGGGATGATGGTGGCTCCAACTGGAGCTTGCTGTTTTTTGACAAAACCAGCAATAAAGCATAACACTTTGACTCAATGAGCCCTATGAATAAATCAACAGTTATTATAGTTGCAAATAATCTTGGACTAGGACCTGATGATGTAACTGAAATGCCTTGCGTTCAAAAACAGCAAACCTTTGAGTGTGGAATTCATGTTCTGGCTAATACTAAATACATTGCCAACCACTACTGTGCCAAAAATGCAACAAATGTTTCCTTTATAGATTGGTTTTTGGGTACTGTGACATCAACATCAGAATTAGCATGTAGCACAACTTTATCTGCCGAAACATCAGACAGAAAACTTAAAAAAACAACTAATTAACACTGCATTAAACAAGTAGCAAAGAATCAAACACAAAAAAATAAAGAATAGGCACACAGTAAATGACCCTATGCCAATAGATAGATAAACCCGCCTGCCCATACACATACTGTAGTATTGACCCACCAGTCCACCCATACACGCACTGTAGTATTGACCCGCCCACCCACCCATACACGCACTGTAGCATTGACCCACCAGCCCACACATACACGCATGTAGTATTGACCCACCCACCCACCCATACACGCACTGTATTATTGACTCACCCGGCCACCCATACACACACTGTAGTATTGACCCACCCGCCCACCCATACACACACTGTAGTATTGATTTAGCGGCAACTGTAACTACAAAGAATAGATTTCTTGATTTAGAGAAACTAACAGATAAAGAATGCTGTGAACAAAACTTACAAATTGTAAGAGTATCCTAAAACAGAAGGAAAGATTCTTATATAAGGAAAAACAATCCGCACGGCCGAAACCAGCCGTCATCATTGAAGAATATTAACAAGAAATTAATCGTTGCCAGTGATAGTCAGGGAAGAGATCTTCATTTACATCCCCCCAACATAAGCTGTAGTAAATTTAAAATACTTAACCATTGTCAGCCAGGTGCTCCATTGCAGCCTATTAAGTAAGTTCTATCATAGATTCACATGATTTCCAGTTGCTCTCAAAGAAGGATTATGTTGTCCTTATTGGAGGGACCAATGAAATGAAAAATGCCTTTATTTATGTGGTGAAGTTAGGACTATTTAGTCCTCTCTACCACTTAACCACATTTTGTCCCTAACAAACTGTCAGTTGATTTCTAACAAATGTGAGGTATTTCTCAAGTACTTAAAAATTCATCTACTATACTTTAACCATACCAATTTTATATTTTCAACTGTACTCTATAGATACGAGCTTGATGCACAAAGTCCTGAAAATGAATTGATAAAGAAAGTTAACTCAATTATACGAGATTTAGCCTATGAACATGGTCATGTCCAAATTCTTCACATGTATCTTTTTCAAAGTAAGTATCACACAAAACAAGGTTTACATCTGAATAAGAGTCCATTGTCCGTAATCTGACTCTTAAAAATGTATCTAATCCAGTTGCTATAGTTGAGAAAGACATGTTGGAGGGTTTTGATGAGCTTGGTAGAGATGCACCTGTAGCTTTTGTCATTGTATCACTGGGGACTTTGGAGATAAGAGACATATGAGTCATGGGGTTGCTGATATTTTATTTGGACTACCTACAACTTTGGTTCTTTTTTTCTTACCTACAACTTTAAGAATTTAACCATCTTAAAATGGTTTATTATAATTTTTTAAAATTCTGACTTAGTATATGGCATTGAATTATGGGGTAATACATTTAAAAAGAACATTAAAAGAATTTTGTTAATTAAAAAAAGGCAATACATTATATATCTCATATTGGTTACAATGATTCCTGCAAACATTTTAAATACCTCAGAATTATGAGATTACGTTGCTTGGTTATGTACAAAACCTTGCTTGGAATTGCTGCATCAAATAAGATTACTAATCAAGATATACACTGTTATAATACTCATGATGATGTATCATAACATATTTTAACTGAAAATGTTATTCATTATATTAATTATTATTTGTAAGTTTTATATATTTATATTTTCTTTCCAGAAAATAGAAACCACACAATGGGAGATTATCAGCCCTTAAGATCTGAAGATATCCATGGAATTATGACTGCACCCACCCAGAACAAGCCTACTGTATACTACACTAAACCCATGTCATCTCTTCGAAAGTTCGCCTTTGGTTGTTCAATTCTAGTTTGCTTTCTAACAATTGTTGTATTCTTGTGGGTCATACCTTGTGACTGGTCTAAGTGTCCGGCTACAAATCACCATCCATCAATTATGTCTTGGGATCGTTCAATTGAAGGACTGGGTAATAACATTTGATAAATCTTAATCTTTAATGCAAGACATTAACCTTAAAATTGCACATATAAACATGAGTATTACACAAATTTATCAAATACATTTAAAATGTGAATGAATGGTCCACATTTTGTAAGAAGTAAAGCTTCCTGTAGAAGTAAATTTTCCTGTAGAAGTCGTAATTAATTTGTGTACACGTCCGTAGCACTCATTTGGTACAACCTTTGTATCACTCCTAATGGCAATTTTCACTTGTATAGTACAGCAGGTGTACCAGTGTAGTGGTTGACTCTTTGACTTGATCCACTTGTGATCACAGACATTGTAGACTGAAAGTGGTAGATCCACGTTTACACAAAATCAAATGTTTGGTTATAACTGCAATTTTTTCATATACTTAGAAATTTTGCTCCTCTTCGATATTCTAAAAAATAATTGTTTATACGATTTCAACTAATTAATCATTCTGTAATATAAAATATGTTAGTAGTGTAAATTAGGAAGTTCTTAAAGAGTGAGCAACATAATTGATTGAAGCAATGTTTTGGTAATAGTTTAAAATAAATTAATAAATAAATAAAAATATGCACAAAAAATGTTTGCATATTGTTATCATTTTTTATATATGTTATCTCAATACCAAGAAATGTCAGGTAATAACATTCCACCGCTGTCATTCTCCAATAACTTTCGATTACAGTGTTTGTGGAGAATCCACTACTCGTGTCCATAACGTAAATGACCTTGGTGTTATAATGACTTAATCATTAAAAAGTGAAGCATATGTATTAAATATATGCAGCAAAGTAAACAGACTGCTTAGATTTTTAATTTGATTTTCAAGACACATATATGATGCAGCAGCTTTGAAGACGTTATATTATGCTCTGGTTTGGCAAATTTCTCGAATATGTATCATCCAGTGTGGAATCCTCACTGAAAATATCTCATGGGCTGGAGGGAATTCAACAAAAATTTGTCTGTATGTCGGGCAGAAAGGTTACTCTTTCCATGAAGTGCCGATTGATTATCTGTCTCTAGACCGTGGACTTCAACCCCTTGTGGATCGTAGAGTCTCAGCTGATGTTGTCCTACTGCATAAGATCTTTAATGGACAAGTTGGTTGTGCTGATATACTTGAGTTGATCCTTCTCAAGACTCTGTCATCAACTCGATCCAGAGATCTCTTGTCAGGCAGCATCATCATACACAGGGTGTCCAGCAACAGGGAAAATAGGGAAAACCTGGAAAAGTCAGGGAATTTTAAATGACCTGGAAAAGTCAGGAAAAAATCAGGGAATTCGAAACAAAAACCTGGAAAATCCTAACAAGAACACCAGTGTGTTGTGATTTGTAATAATCACTATATACTTGGGTGCGCTACAAAAAATCCTTTGCTTTGTTCAGTACTAAATGTTAATTTTACATGACATTAAATATTCTAAATTATGAAAAAGCTACTTAATTGCTTGGTTATGCTTGTTCGACCTCATACAACTAGTTTTATATCACTAAAAGTTTAAAACACTGAAATAATTGTCTGATTAGTACTTGTTAAATAAGCCATAGACCTAAAATTTATGCTGGTTTTGGGGAAATTATAATATACTGCCGTTTTGCAAGGCTTTGAAAATTGTCATAATTTAACAATAGAATAAAAGGTGTGTTTTTTTTACTTAAGGCTAATTAAAAATATTTTTTTAATTCTACCTCTACTTCTATAAAGTAGTTCAAAAAGAATAATTGTTATAGGTAATAGTTTTGAATTATATTATCACGGTTATCAATAAAAATATATTTGTGAAATATTGATATTTTTGTAATTAATAATTGTAATTGACTGTAAATAACATAATGTATGTACATGGTGGTACATAATATTACTAAATTAAGTTAAATAGACAGATGTAACTATGTCGATTTGGGGTCAGGGAAATTTTGTATGAAATCAGGGATCGGTCAGGGAAAAGTCAGGGAATTTGTTTAAGGAGGTTTACTGGACACCCTGCATACAGTAAACCCTCGTTTTAACTGACCCTAATTCAATAGACTTTGGATTTAACGGATAGCTCGCAGCTGTATTACAGTATCTAAATTGATATATACTGTACCCCACTGAAGGAAATTTTATACAAAAATTAATTTATAAAATGTGTAGTTTTTCTAAGGTAACTTCCCTTTTCCATATTTCTATATTTAGTCATTCAGTACAGTATATCATAAAACCTTTTATCCTTATGGGTTAGTCATTTTCATACAATATATATATTTGATATTTTATTGATTGTTGAGTTACAATTAATTAGCTTGCAGTATCACATTTTTTAGTAAGGTTTGGCAATCACTCATAGCAGCTTGGAGTGAATTTACGCTGATTTAACGGACAAATGGCTTTAACGGACGAGAATCAACCCCATTTAGTTTGATAAATCGAGAGTTTGCTGTACACTGTACAGCTAGCAGTACAATGGCCCATCTTCAAAGAACTGGAAACCATGTTGCCCAAATTGTTGACTTCTTTCAGGATAGTGATAGAAATCAGAGGTCAACATATTTAGTTTTTGTTAAAAATATAAACGCTTATTATTTGTACTACTTTAATTTTTTTATGGAGATATCCCTTGATATGTAAAATAAAATAAAAAAAATTAAATTACTTATTTTTTCTTTTTCAGAAATTATGGGTCCTATGAAAATTGTTCGAGGTGCACAAGGTTTGAATATAGTCGCTATGTATCAAGGAGCTCTGCAAGGATCTGTTTCTGCCAATGAACATTTCCCTCCAAAGACAGGTGGTCTGATATCTTTTATTGGGGCCAGTGGTCTGATCGCTTGGTTCATCCGATTGCCTGTAGTTGCCACTCATCTTGATTGCTTTTCACTACGTCTAGGAGACAATTCTTTACAAGATTGTCTTGTGCGAGGTGTCAATGGCTATCTGACTTTAGTTAATTCACTCTCAGGTAGGCAAATTTTAATATTTTGTACTATTGTTTATCTTACATTAGAACTATTACAAACCAAATAGTGAACTTTTACAAATCAAAAGAACTATTTCAAATCAAAAACGTATTGTAGCTTCTAAGTTTTGTTTTCATGGCACTAGGCCTAAAAAACTCCTTCACTCTTTTTTACCAACTGTTTCTTACGTGAATATTGAGACTTAAATCATAAACGTCTTGTAGCTTCTAAGTTCTAATCAAAGATGTTTTATTCGTTATGTGTTTCAAGGAGTTGCTAAATGGCGAGCTCAAAGTCCAGTGGCTGGTCAGAATCTTGTGGACATTTCCTTTCCAGTGTTAACTCCAGATGTAGATGGTGATGGCTATCAAGATCTCGCTGTCACTGGGAGTCTTGAAAAAAACCTCCGTGTTATTGCCATAGTCTCCGGACAAACTGGGTGAGTTTTATCCTTATAAAATATCACCAGTTCATTTCTATTTTCATTTAAATTTGGGTTTTAAAAACCAGATAAAGTCTGAAAAAAAGCAAGTGATGTTATAAAATGAATTATTAGGTAAAGGGTTGAATGAATTCAGAAAAAAATGGAAGAGGTGTTCTAAAGCCACCCTTCTTTTTTTATTAGTTAGTATTAAGCATATAAAAACCATCAAGGAGATTTGGAACTTCCCTTTCTTCTGACACGATACATTCTGCCATCTACAGGGTCAAACATCGTAATTGAGTACATTGAGTTCTTTTTAATTCAATGTCGATTTCCGCATAATAATTGGAGCCACTATAATACAATATATCTTTATTCTTACTTTTTTCAATTTAGATTTCCATCAACCCTTTGCGCTCGTATAAAATTATAACAACCATTCCTTGGCCCTCGTTAGATACTACAGGTGTACCATCACCATTTTCCTGTAGAAGTCGTAATTAATTTATGTACACGCCCGTAGCACTCATTTGGTACAACCTTTGTATCACTCCTAATGGCAATTTTCACTTGTATGGTACAGCAGGTGTACCAATGTAGTGGTTGACTCTTTAGTCTCTGAAAAATATAGAGACCGATATTTCAGCTTGGAAAGTACTGCTTTTGATCAGGGACGAACAACATTAACTGGGTTAGGAACCATTTAGAGTTCCAGAAGTCCAAGTTGCTTCAGTATATATGAAAATTAAACTGGTCGGTAGTCGAGCGTACAATCTTTTTCTTTTTATTTTAAGTTGTTTAAATTACTTTTGTTTTTCAATGTTAAAATATGGCTGAATTAAAGTAGATTACATTTGGAACAAATATTAGACCAAGTTAAAGTCGACAGTGATAAAGAGGTGCCAGAAAACAGTCGATGTATATTTCTCTTTGAAATGATCACATAATATGAATAGTTTTTTATCAAGAATCATATGTGTTTTATCAAGAATTTATTTGATGGATAGTTTTTTATAAAAGTACTAGCTGACCCGGCGAACTTCGTATCGCCTAAGTTATAGGTTTCCCCTAAGACAGACCGATGGAAAGAACATCATGTTGTATGTGTATTGAATTTATTAAACATTAGTCGTTGTTAATTTAGTTGTAGTGAATATTTTGGTAGTCAAAAAGATAGAGTAAGTGTTTGGGGATGTTGATTTATGATTGAAAGGTAATTTAGCAAATTTAATCATGCCGAACTGTACAAAATAATAAAATATCAAAATATAATTTTCAAATAATAATTGCAATTCAAATAATTATCAAAATTTAATATAAACAACAAATTAAGACAATGAAAAATAAACATTATCAGTTTCTTAGTGCAATGGAGTGTACGATATTTTTAGTGAGTCCATCTTTAGCAAAAACAAACAAACTGGATGGTTTGCCCACTCGAGAACACGCCACGTATAATTGGCCGTGTGAAAAACACGGTGTGGCCAAATCTAATCCACAAACCGACAATGTTTGCCCTTGGGACTTATTGATTGTCATTGAAAATGCCAATTTGATTGGAAATTGAACCCGTTTGAATTCAATTGGCACATCTGTTGGAATAATAGGGATTCGTGGCAGTAATACATCTCCCCTTGGAACTTGCCATTCAAAATGGTGGCTTCGACAACATTTTTCATTAATGTTTTAATAACTAATCTTGTGCCATTACACAGCTTTGGTGGGTTCAAATTGCGAAGCAAAATAACTGGAGATCCAACCTTTAGTTGTAAAAGGTGCGGTGGCATGCCTGGCAAATCTAATGAGTTCAAAAATTCGGAGGGATAATTTACAGCTTCGTTGGCATCGCAAACGAAGCTGTAAACAGTATCAATAGATTTGTATGACACCAAATCCCCTGGCAACAACTGTTGTATGTTGAAATTCATATCGTTAACGTCCACATTTTTAGATGCCAGAATTGCTCTTTCTGCTAGCCACTCATGGTTCATGTATTGTGTTTGTATATTGGGAAATATATTTTCAATTAGAGCAATTTGTGAATTAACGACGGTGCAGAAATTGGCCGGCAATTTAATGAATTGAGTATTTTCATGTAGATCTACTTTTCCATTGCCAATATCTAGCAGTTGTTTTGAGAATTTTTCAGCGGATGGATCTTGAAGCAGTAATACGCGCATATTTACTTTCAGATGTAATATTTCAACATTACGCCACAGTGTTGATGATTTCAAGCAAGCATTAATCTCATCAGCGTATGTTGAACGTGGAATTACGGGAAGTGTTTGTCTGAAATCACCTGACAGGAGTAACAGAGTGCCTCCAAATAGTTTGTCGTTGTTTTTTATGTCTTTTAAAGTTCTGTGTAACGCCTCAAGTGAGTGTTTATGTGCCATAGTGCACTCATCCCAGATAATAATTTTACAATGTTTTAATACTGTGGACATTGATGATTGTTTTTTTATGTTGCACACTGCGTCTGGATTGTTTTGAATATTTAATGGCAGCTTAAATGCTGAATGAGCTGTTCTGCCTCCATCCAATAACGTAGCTGCAATGCCAGATGAAGCTACGGCCAATGCAATACCATTAGTTGATCGTACTTTGGAGAGAATTAGTGAAATTAAGAATGTTTTTCCAGTCCCACCTGGAGCATCCAAAAAAAAGAATCCACCTTGTTCTGCCGAAACTGCTGTCATAATACGGTCGTAAATGCTTCTTTGTCTTGATTAAGTAGTGGGACATTGAGATTAACAATCGCTTCCATCTCTCTAGTATTGTATTGTAGTTCACGATTCATCTCATTGTTCATTAAATCATGTGCACATCGATTTGGCGAATGCATACCGAAATGGTCTGAGTGGTAAATTGGAAATCACAAAGCAAAGATCCTCGATAGCAATAAGTGCTTCATTGTACATAGCGTCACTGAATTGTATTGTTAGATCGTTGTACCGTGTACGATGCCGATGCAATATATCTTCAGTCATTGAATCTTTGTGATAATCCCACAACGTTTCAGCTCGGGCTGGGAAACATGTAGTCAACACTATAGCAAATAGTAGCCGAATTTGTATTGCTGTACAGTTCAATGCTGCTTCCGTAAGCATATAGTCCCACTGGTTGTCATCTTCCAGCAAGCCTAGCGCAAGACATGCATCTTTATAAGTTGCACACTGTTGTCCATTAATTGTACTTATATCTTGAAATGATAATGGGGCCGGTTACATTAACCAACAATAGTCGCAAATAAAAACACTCAGTCTGCCTTGGATTGACTGTAAATACTCGCCCCAAGGTGTTTGATTTGAATAAACCGGGGGTATCCATCAACTGGGGTGCCTTGCTTGCGGGGTATCCATGTTTTTGTTTGATTCCATGTGAAATAGTGTGGTACTTCTGAATAGAGTAGTGTTCTTGCAAAAGCACCAATAGCATCAGCACGATTACACAATAGAAAAAACTCTGTGAGAGTAGTTTTCGGTGGATTCATTGCACGATCGATCGCCTGTTTCGTTTGTGAAAAATACACGCTGGCCGTTTTCAGATGGACGGCTAAATGAATGACTGCTGGATCCCTTTCATGAATTTGGAAACCAAAGATATGCCAAACAGCTTCATTAGAGCTGATATACCGGCCAATTTGGTAGAGAGTTATTTCATCAGTGTTATTTACTGGAGGAGCAGTCGCATTGGTATTTTCAATACTAAAACACAGCCATATCACTTCCTTTATTTACATACTTGCAAATGTATTTTATGCTCCTTTACCGAACTGCAGAAAGCTCAACATAATATGAGCATTGTATGTTTTACACAGCAGAGGTGAATATGGGACCACCCAATGATTGTCAATGTCAATTTCTGCTCTGTTCACATATTTTGAAAATGATTGCCCTCCATTTTCAGTATTTCTTTCGAAGATAAATGGATATCCGTCGAATTTGTAATTGTCTCGTTATTGAAATTTTTTGGAAAACTCTTTATACATTTTCCATCAGCCATGCAAGGCGAAGAACGATTCAGGTCACCGCATGGGCCCATGAATCATGTTAGTTGTCACAATATCAAACAGTCATGATCTGTTGACCCGATCTGGAATTTCTGCAGAAATTATACTATCTATTTCTTCAGGACGTATTTTGTCGATTAGCCAAACCAAAAATGTGGGCATGAGGTAATCCTCGTTTCTGCCATTCTACCGAATACATCCAGCAACGTGTAGGGCCGAATACGTGTAACTTTGTAATGAAACTCATTAAAGACTTTAACTTTTGTTTAAAGACACGGGCTGTAATGTCATGACGATGTATTGCATTTTGTCATGGCAATAATAAATTTGTAATCTCAGGCCATTTCGGATTACATGTAAAAGTAATAAATAAAACATGGTCGTCCGTATTCGCGGGACGAAGTCATAGCATCCCTGGATATATTCTTGCATTGTGACGTGGACTTCCTATATACGTTGATGGTAGAATGACGGAGTTACCAATTTCGGCTGTGTCGGCGTTGTTCACAATAGCGTCTCTCAAGTGAATATATTCTTCAGCACGCAGCTTCTTTTGATTAAATTCGTAAGTATCGTAGTCGTTCGTTTTCTATTTTCACGTACATGTCGACCATGAATTGTTGGCAAAGTTCACGGCACCGTAGAATGACGTTGTCCATGATCGCGTCTAATCATCAGATGATACGCATAAAAAATCCTTCGAGCTAACTTTCTTGTTTGTTTCGGCTCCTGTAGTGGGATCTTTTTGTTTAATATCTATGTAATATCCGTCTTGTCCCTTATAAAACATTAGTGGATATTGTTAGAGGCGTCGTATGAACGGTGTGTTTTCAGCAATGAACTCAAGATTGTTATTTCTTTTGCGAATAACAATTTCACGCTTAGCTGTACGGTCGCCAACCATAATTCCAGCAACGTCGTCAACAACAGGTGCATTGAATCTACGAATGTGCTCTCCAGATGGTGTTTTATCAGGATTGATGATAATTGCGTGATTGTCGCTTTGCAATTTGTGCATGTGTGATTTGAACAATTTCAACAATTCATTGTGCTCATTCAATAAATCGTCCAGCTCGCCGAGAATACGTCTGGCAAATTGTGAATTAAGGTTATTGTATTTTAAACGTGCATCCACGCGATTGGCTAGCGCGCTTTTCGGTGTCCTCGCCCACCCCATAAAGTAAATTTGTAAAAATTTATGTGGTTCATTTGGCATAGGAAGCAATGAGCCTACTTTTGTGGTAAATTTGGCCTTTGATTTTGAATGTTGTATTAAATTGTTGACCATTTGCAGCATTATTGTTAACTATTTCTGTTGCTCCGAACGATGTCATTTGAAAACATGAATTGAATGTTCTAATTGATTTCAGGAACATGTTAGAATCAGGATGCGTAACATTAAGTAAACCTTTCAATGGTTCAGGTGGTGATTTCAATTACTGGTTGTTGCACTTTACCTGTGGCGCAACACATCCCGGCTGGCTATTTTTGAATTTAAGCGCCTTACAATTCGCACATTCATTGTCCATATCACCAATCGCCACTTTGGAATGATCAAAATATTTAACGTCGGGGTTATACTCAAATGCTAGACGACGGAATGTATGCGATATAAAAGCTCGATGCACTTGTTTGTCGTCGTTATGTCATTTTCTCTGCGTGCTTCAACTACGTATCGACGCGCTTGTCTTTGTTGTAGTCGTCTTTCTTCATTTCTTTCAGCGCGATCATCTTGTGACTGTGATGCGCGCAATTGCGACATGTTCACGCGCACAACTTCATTTTCCTGTTGAATTTGGACGTCTGTCCTTTGGGCTCTTAGATTTCGCCTTTGTATAGCTCCAGCCGTTCGACGGCCCAAATTTGACCCTCTTCGCCTTGCTGCATTGTTCACTGTAAAAACACAGATTAAACTAAAATACTTAACCATAAATTTCAAAATTAGTGAACCACTAACTACATTACAAAACCTGAATAATAACTTCTTAGCAATATAATAACAGCTGTCTTTGTTTTGTTTATAAATATTAAATACAAATAATAAAAACATGTGATTTAACTTGACATCCAAATGCTCTGTAGAGCCCAAACTCCGAGAATATAGTATTATATGCAGTGTGTTCGGAATTCGTCCGCCATATTGAAACGGATAAGAATTTCGAAACGGGAAATAGTTTACGTCCGATTCGCATACCTACAGAATTTACACACCAAATTTCATAACGATCGGTGAAGTCGTTCCGGAGGAGTTTGCAGACAAACACTGTGACACGAGAATTTTATATATTAGATTAAGGTTCCTGGTGTTCCATAAAATAAATATATTTTGTAGGCTATTTTACATTTTTTCTCAATGTTATTTTGTTTAGTTATTTTAAATGTTTATTCAATATGATTGGTTTTTTGGACTATCACTTGCCATTTTATGTAAATTATATTAAATATATTGTATTATTTTTACATAAGAATTGATTTTTGTTTTTGAATTATTGTTCCAAAAACAAATAATTTCATATAAATAACGTTGTAATAATACCATTATTTTGAAAATGTACACATAGAACAATATGTTTGAACTAAAATTAATCAATTGATTTGAAGATTGTGGTATTTAACTGTTTAAATGCTAGCTCAAAGTTTAATGACCTGAAGCACAACAATGCAATCAGGTGTTTTTAAATACGAGTTGTAGGGCATGACGGGTGTCAATAAAATACGAGTAGGCAGGTGGTACAGCGTCTGTCCAGTCCGAGTGCTGAAGGATGGCGTGTGCCAAACAAATACAACTTTAACAGCAACATAGCGATGGTACACCATATGTACCTACCGAGCACAAGGGTTAAAAACTAAAAGGCTATGCTCTCTTCTGGCAAACTAGCATGTCAATTAAGTAACCATCAATTTCTTTCATGAATAAATCCGGACTTATCAGAATTCTCATATTCTTTGTCTTGGATTCTTATGAGAAAATTTTGTTCCAATTCCAATTATATTAACCAAATACCCTACATCATGGGAACCTTTCTTGCTTAAGAGGCACTCTCAGCTACTGTTGGCATACGTCTTTTATAGCATGCAAACCCCACTGGCATATCCAATGCAAGGATACTATCTGCAAATAAAGTAAAATCTAAAAAGTTATTTTAAATATACTTATAATCTTTCAGATCTATAATGGGCAAACCATTGGAGGTTAAGGGATGTACGGATATCAACAATCTGACACTGGATCGAGACTACACTCTATACTACACCTGCAAGAACAGCACAAGCAAATGTAAGTGTCTATTTATATGACTTAAATAAGTTATAAATTCCATTGAAGATATATCCTTGAATAATAGTAATAATAATACTTTTGTATGAGGCAGATCAGTAAACTCTTATCATTAAAAGTAGTTCAGTGCCAGTATAAACAAATTACTGATCGACCCAAATGATGAAAACAGATTTCTTACCTCTTAATATGTCTATATTTATGTAGCTGCCATGGCACCATTGACTAAACTGTACATGATTAATCTACCTTTAGTACTAATCCTTTTAGAATGTTTAAATTGAATCATTGTTGTATTATGTTTTATAATTTGGGGTGTTTTATGTGTATTACTTTTGTTATCTCCTTCAAACACTAAATTAGTGTGAGTTACTTTTCAGACAGCCATTGTATAATTTTTGTGTATTGAGTTTGAAAGTGCCTAAAGGAAGTGAATTTTGACAGTAAAAATGTATGTTTTGTACAATAGCAAAATTTTCATTGAGTTCTCAGGTTCAGTTCCAGGAGTGATGAATGGTAAAATTGCATATCAAATTCCCTGGTGTGACCCATCAATATCGTATTTGTTATAATATACTCTTATTATTTCTGGGCTTTGTTTAAGACGTTCAACTGTTTCAACTACAAGATGATTAGGAAGCTTTAGTGCATTCAGCCTTGAGGTGGTTAGGTTAGGTTGTCGTTGAGTTTTGATGCAAGGAGTGGTCACTAAAAGGTCATTTCTAGTGAGCCTCAGGGACCGATTCCTCATGTATTATAATAATATGTGAATCTTCCTGACATTGTATCCAGGATCAAGTGGGTTCTTTATGTAGGCGACACTTCTGTAGTGGCCTCTAACAGTGGTAAGCAACAGCATTCAAAAGAGCTTGTTATTTGGCTTGTTAATTTGGAAAAAAGCTTAAATAAAATGAAAATTTGGTGTTTCAATAAATGAATAAAGGTTAAATCCATATAACACATATCTACTGAACTTCCATTTTACAACCAAAATTCCTTCCATAGTAATCCTTCGTACACCAATGTAGCTTTCAATTTAATACCAACTTTTAAACATTTTTGGAATTGAAGTAGACTCATGTCCTTTTAACTAATTGCATCAATCAACTTTTTTTCAAAAGTTATTTGTTGGCATTTGTCAATATACTCCACCCACCCAAACACCCATACACATACAGTGGTATTGACCCCACCTACCCATACACATACAGTGGTATTTATTCCCATTGGGAGTATCTTATTTCCCATATATTTACAGTACAGTGTAGCTAAGTAATAGGCTTCCTCTTCAGGGTCTTAAGGGGCGTCTGGTTTCACAACTTCTTAGTAACAAGAATGATTTTGTTTTTGGTTTATTCAGAATTCTTAGCTATTAAGTAAATTATTGTAAGGTAAATTAGAAAGTAATGATTAAGTGACAAGTTTTTTTTCAGAAGAACTTGCACCTATAAGGAGTTTAACACATAAATAAATAAACAAATAGGATTTCTTGAGTTTCCAATTTGATTTCCGAAGTGGAGGATGGTAAAATTGCAGCTTAGGTCCTCTGGTGTTGACCCAATATTGTGAAACAATTGGTAAGTTACAAATTCAGTATGAATCCTGGTAACGAATGCTGTAATTAATGAAGTAGAGATCTGATTTACTTACCACACATCCACTAGCAAAGTTCTCTCCCCATGTTGTCATTGTAAGTTGATGGAGGGAGAGTAGAATCGCATAACTGTGTGAATGCCATCTACTAAGAAATGTCAATAAGTGTCTGTGTTAGTGTTCAGTGAGAGGCAGTTGTCACTAGGAGAGGCTGTTTACAACATGACAGGTCGGTCAGTGGTACCCCGTGGTCCTGCAGCTCAAGTTACACGCCACCGGAGTAATGAGTGGACTGTCAACAACTACCGTCTGAACTTGTCAACTCTGGTCACTCTCCAGCTGACTATCAGGTAGCATATCAATGGAACTTCCTTAGAAGACAACAATTTATTAAACTATCCTTGCCTTTAGTTATTCAACAACTATTATATTTCTAGTCAGAGTGAATAGATAATTGATGGGATAAAAAATGAGGAATGAGATTCTTATTTATTTTAATCTCTACTATTTGTTTTGATATAACTTTTAGTAATAAATGAAAATCCAAATATGACTGTCTACAACAAAAATTCGTATTTTCTTTCACCAACTTATTATCCATTTATTTTAATGTTGCAACAAATAAATTTAATTTGTATTATTTTTTTAATGCAAGGAGCTGAAAATGACTCACCCCTAACTGCACCCTTGACAATGATTAGCTAAAAAGTATTTGAAATAATATTTTATTACAAAGTGGTAATTTTTAAAGCTTAAAACATAGGTTAAGCTTATGGGCACTAGGCCAAGACTTAATGTGATAGGAGGGGTAGGGTATCAGCAGAAATTTTGTTTTATTCTGTCACCTGTTTTGTCCTGATTTAAATATGCAGAAGTTTCGTTCATGCCATTTTGAACTCTTATATGGCTAGCAAACGGGTGAAGGATGTTCCCCCTAAAACCTAGAAGATTGCCTCGAGCTTACCCAGGGAACTGCCAATAACAGTTTGAACAATAAGGGTGTGACGTTATTGGTTGAAATCAACTTTCACCCACTGAACACCTTTCCATATAATAAAAAGTGGTTAGGAACAGTTCTAGAAAAACTCTCTTTAAACTAAATTTGTTAGCTAAACAAGTTATTTTCTTATTTAAATTATGAATTTTAAATTTAAAACATAAAACAGTTGTTTCTGAAATTTAATTCTGGAATATAAGAAACCCTCTGTATGCAGATCTCTAAATGTGTCATCTACCGTTATCTTTAATATAAAGATCTGTACACAATGTATATTCTACCATTATGTTCTCTCTACCAGAACACTATAGTGTAGGAACACTATTCCTTACATAAATATCTTTAGAGTTCTTAATTCTGTGTTTGGTAATAAAATTCCTCTTTATTGAAATAAATTATATCTTCTCCTACCCTGATGACTGCTTCGTTGATTAGTGGAATGAATATTTCCTGCTCTGTTTTCTTTCTGTCTACACTATAGCATAGAATAAATGTTTAGAATTACCTTACTGATACTGGTATCACTACTCTGTCTAAATATTATGCTTTTATGAACAAAGACATCTTGATTTGAATTGATTAGCGTAGTAAAGTATCTTCTTCACTCTCTCTTGATGTTAGTTTGGAACAACGGTCCCAACCCATTAATCTAAATTTAGTTGAACCTCCTGGAATTTGAAACCGCAATGACCACGTGCATTGAAGTCAGGAGGGCTAGCCCCTATATAACTTGGGAGATAGTTTACTCAGTGGCATTTTAGATAGGTACCTAAGCAATCTCAACTACTTTGACCAAAACTTGGTAGGATGCCGGTCGACCTAAGCTAAGATTAAGTAATCTTAGCTTTTTTTTAGTATATTCAGAGTAGTAGTCACAAACACAAATGCTAATTCCTGGCCTAGTGCCCTTTAACCTAACCTAAAATTGTAATCTTAGCTTTGTAGCCTTATCCTACTTGCTCCATGTAAACTTATGCAGATAACACATAGTCATCACAGAGTACATATCCTTCAAACTTTGAGATTAAATATTTATATTCCCATAAATATAGCAGTTGATTACTGACAACACAGAACAATTAATATTGATGTAAAGCTATTAACTTTAAAAACCATATAATAAATGTATGACTAGTCTTGTTGTCGTAGAAAGTTAAAGAGTAAGCATGTTGACCAACATTTTCACAACCTAAATTTAACTACATTATCTATACAATCTTTATGGCACTACTCATGTATTGCAATAATGCGTACAATTGTTGTGAATAAAAAAAATAATTAATATATCTAGCAGAATCACTCATGGCTTGTCTTATAAATAGAACGCTTATTTTGTGCAGGCACATGCTGCGAAACCAGTATGTTTTATTGCAACAGTGAAAATATATTAGCAAAATCAGGCTGATAGTTGTACAGATTGATTCTGTATGTCTTCTTTTTAACATATAAATATGTTTGTCTCAAAATGTGGTCTATTTATCAAAGGAAATAAATACAAACATGCTACAAATTTTCATTTCAACATGAGCACTCCGAACCTGGCTGACTTAAGTATAATCCTACATTTAGAATTCATCATTGTAAAGAAATCATGTACTCTTTCTAACCAAGTAGAGTGTATTGTCACAAGTAGAATTGACTTTTGACAATACTTGTACCATCATCATTGACAAAAAATTGCTGGTTAATTTTTTATGTGTTTTAGGGTTTATTCGGCAAATGGGTAATAAGGAATTTGGAAATATCTGAAATAAATACATATTAATTGTAAATACATATCTTAAAAGTAAAGAGTATCTGCTCTTGTTTAAGTAATTAATAATGATCATTTGGATTCAAGGTGAGTGTAGCAGTGACAGATCATAACAACCACAGTGTGTGGAGCCCCACCTTGATGCAGACCTATGCTATGACACCCGTTGTCCTGCACTTTCAGAAGTCTATCTCAGGGTTCTTGCTCAAATTTTGGTACTGGCACGCCCCTTATGAACAGGTTAGTATACAGATACTACACTACACTGTTTCTACATTACAGTATTTTGTAATATAAGTTAAACATAAAAGAATTATGAATCATCATGTTAAAAATTATTATGTTTGAGTACTTACATATTGTATGATCTCCCACCTATGGCAGCTACCACACAAAATAAAAAAGGCCCTTTTGAGGACCAAAGTAATTTCAAAATAAGTTCTGTTTTAAATATAATCCATTTTAACGTTGAGGGTTTAAGCAAGGCGAAGAGTGAGTGCATCAGTAGACCCCTTCTAGAAAACAATGTAGATATCCTTGCACTCCAAGAGACACATATCGAAGATAACAATTGTGCAAGAGGCAATATTCCTGGATACAGACTTGTTGATTCCATTGGGGTATAGGATGTATGGTATTGCGACTTATCTAAAGAATGACACGGACAATATGTCAATTACCCATAAGAGCTCTGATGGTGACATCTTTGTCTTGGCAATCCAAGTGTCAGAAACTACAATAGTAAATGTTTATAAGCTTCCCAACATCCAGTGACCTGACAATAGGATTTTGGGGCCTTTATCACCAGGCTTGATGATAGCATCAGGTTCATTCCTCCTACAATAAGAAATTACGATCGTTTCACAAGTCTCGTCTTGTCCATTGCTAAAGCTTGCATACCAAGAGGATACAGAAAGGAGTATATACCAGGATGGAGTAAGGAATCAGACAACCTTTACAAAGAGTTTAATGCCACCAAAAACTCCAACGCAGCTAATCTGCTGCTGCACTCTCTAGACAGTGCCAGGAGAGAAAAATGGGTTAAAACTGTTGAAGATATAAACTTTACCCACAGCAGGAGAAAGCGTGGTCACTTTTAAGGAAACTCTACTGGTAAATCAAGAGAAGTGCTCCAACCGAAGGCTGCTAATATAGCTATACGGATAGTCAGCTTATCAAAGTCAACCCGCCATCCTTCTGACAAACATGTGCTTGGCACCCCTGGAAGCCTCCAGAAATTTCACGGAGGAAGAGATAGATAAGGCTATTTTTGCCATACCAGCAGGGAAAGCAGCCGGTCTTGACGGTATCTTTCCGGAATTTCTGTTTCATGCTGGTAGCAAAGTGAAACAATGGTTTCAAACTGTCTACATTAATAAGATACTAGCTACAGGCAATTTGCGAAAAGCATTTAAGCTTCAAAAGTAATAGCTGTTCTGAAGCTTGTCAAAGACCCTGAACGAGTGTAAAGTTACCGCCCTATATCTCTTCTTAGGATTTGTTATAAGTTGCTGGAAAGACTGTTATACTACATAATATCACCCATTCTTGATCCTATGTTCCAGTTGAGCAGGCTAGTTTTCGCCCTGGCCGAAGTTGTTGCAACCAGATCCTGGCTCTGACATAATTTATAGAGAATTGGTTTGAAAACAAGCTAAAAACATCTGCATCTATTGTTGATCTCAGAGCAGCTTATGACACAGTATGGAGCAAAGGTTTGTTATTAAATCTCTACAGCCTCCTTCCCTGTCCTTTTCTTTTGCAACTTCTAGAGTCAATGCTTAGTGCCAGTCTAATAAAAGTTTATATAGGTTGTGAAGAAAGCTCATATAGACAGCTGAAGGATGGTCTGCCACAGAGGTCCGTACTTGCTCCAATTTTATTTAACGTGTATACTGCTGACATCCCAATCACCAAGTCAAGAAAGTTTATATATGCAGACAATATTGCTTTAGCTTATCAACATAAGGACTTCACAGCTACTGAGGAAACACAAACGATCTTGCAACCCTCGAAGAATATTTTAGAACCTGGAAGCTGAATCCTAACCCATCAAAAACCGAAGTAGCCTGCTTCCACCTAAGTAATCGTCTAGCTAATCGAAAATTTAACATCTTTCTAAATGGTGTAAAACTCCATCACAATGATCATCCACAGTACCTGGGAGTAACGTTACATCGATCATTGACGTTTAAAAGCCATCTTCAAAAAACAGCAGCTAAAATTAAAACCAGGGCAAATTTACATCATATTGCTGGAACAACTTGGGGAGCCAACACACACGTCCTGAGTACTACTGCTTTGTTACTGGTTTATTCAGCTGCTGAATACAGTGCTCCTTTATGGCTAAATAGCGCACACACAAAAGCGATTGATATCCAACTTAATAGAGCCATGAGAGCTATTTGTGATACTCTCATGGCAACTCCACTACCTTGGCTCCCGGTGCTGAGCAATATACCTCCTCCAGAAATAAGACGTAAGGAGGCACTACGTAAAGAATTCAATAAGATCTCTTCGGTCAGAAAGGTTGCTTAAAATCTCGAAACCCACCTCTATGCACTGCTTGTCAGTTGAGCAGATCAAATTTCTCGCCCAATAGTAGCTGGGTCATAGTGTGGAACAGTTTTGATGAACGAAATAAGTTTCTTATTAACTTATTAAGATCCATCAATACCTGTAGGTGGGATGAACCTCCCTCGTAGCGAGTAGACATTATTGAATCAGTTCCAAACTGGAGTGGGCAGATGTAACTACTGGAAATACAAATGGGGATTGAAAGTAGATTAGTCATGTGATTGCGGGGAGTCTATCCAAACATTGGATCACATAGTTACAGAGTGCCCCTTGGGCTGTTTTACGGAGGGATGTACCGGGTCGTTTTGACCGGTACAGTTTCGTTTTTTTCGTCATTGTCTGCCAGGCTGCCTGAGATTCGTTTTTGCCCTGCGTTTTGCGTACTTTGGTAGCCGTTGGCCCAGTTCCGTTTCGTTCCGGGTTCCAGCAGCTTCGGTCAGGTTGGCCTGGCTGTTGAGTTGTCTTGTGCTGCCTGCAGAATTACGTTATGACCAGCTAGACACACTAAAACTCCAGGGTCCTTGAGTAGGACGTTTCACCCTCGGCCTGCCGTCGGGGAATTGCCGACCTTCTGCACTGCTAGCCTGGCCTGAGGACCATGTTGGAGCATGGAGTCGCCCGTTACCCGCTCTACATCTCTGTGGTATAAGTCTCCTGTCCTCAGGTCAGTGTTTTCCATGTTTTTGTTTCCCGGCGGCTGAGCTGGGGGCTGTTAAGTTTTACAAAAAAAAAAAAATATATAAACCAAGAAAAACAGTGAAATACAGGAAATATAAAGAAGAAAAAAGTTTGTGGAACTGTTTAATTTGTGGCCTAGGCCTAAACTGGAACAGTGATTGATGAAACAGCCATGGGGACTTATATTTTTTTATTTACTTAAAAAGAAAAGCTTTAAAAATACATAAAGAATATTTTTGATGTTAATATTTATTTATATTTATTGTTAGTTATTTAATTAGTTTTATTTGTTGTTATATCTTTTAGATTTTATAGTTGTTAGGTCCCTATGGTTAAGTTATGTTATTTATTTATATGTTTAGGCCTAGTGATTGTTATTTATATTTTTCGTTCATTGTATTATGGAGGTCGTGAAGTGACTTTTTACTAAAACGGTACCGTGTTATATTTTCTTTTAAATTATTTAATTTTTAAACTTTCACCAAAAGGGGATTATTGTTCTTTGGCTTAACTTTTAATTCGGAGCTGCCCAGGGATTCCGGCTTACTCCCTGGCCCGGTGGAATCAAGGGATTCGGGCTAAATTGCCGGTTTAAATGTTGTGATCCAAAAGTTTTCTAAATTTTCACTTTTATTTGGGGCTTAATATTTTCTTACGTTTTGGGGTGTCTCAGGCTAAACTGCAGATAGGCCATACAGTTGATTAATTGTTAAATTTTGGGTATTTGTAGAGTTTGTGGTATTTATAGCGGTTGTTATTATTGTGTAGTATCTTGGTAATTTTAGTGTTTGTTATTATTTATTTAAGTGAAAATTTATATTGTGGCCTTCTGCCTATTTTATATCGTGGCCTTCTGCCGTTTTTGATTATGTTAATAGGCCTAGTGGTTTTTTGGTAATAAATTAGTTTCGCTCAGCTGCCGAGTTTTATTTTGGACCCTCCAACTGCCACCCGTGATCCCATCGCTCGACTTGTTTTGAGCCATCCCCCGGTTGGCACGCTTCCAGCTT
Organism: Stictocephala bisonia; assembly: GCA_035578905.1. Lineage (NCBI taxonomy): Eukaryota > Metazoa > Arthropoda > Insecta > Hemiptera > Membracidae > Stictocephala > Stictocephala bisonia. The sequence goes on from JAQJVL010000291.1 coordinate 49,430, forward strand.
TGGTGGGGGGGATGGGTCTCAATTGGTAGCAGAGCGTGGTTGCCTAAAAAAAAAAAAAAAAAAAAAAAAAAAAAAAAAAAAAAAAAAAAAAAAAAAAAAAAAAAATCACTTGGTTGTTGACGGTGGGTGTTTGCCTGTTAGTAGGTCATGATTGGCCGACCTACCGTCAAGGTGTCTTGGTATTGTAAAAAAAAAAAAAAAAAAAAAAAAAAAAAAAAATTATTTAAAAAGCAAAACAATTAGAAAATCCTAATAAATAATTTTACTAAAAAAAAAAAAAAAACAAAAAAAACTTAGGCAATCCGCTTGGTTACGTTGTTGAATGGGTTTCATGGGTGGATTGGAGTGGTCGGCAGTGGCTCGGTAGGCTGAGGGTTTAGTTCGTCTTGGACCCTGGAGTTGTCGTTTTTTGTGTATACTGTTGAGATTTTTGTTTTGCGAGATGGCCTATCTGCAGAATGTTGCGCTCCTAGTCAAGGAGGAGTTGATTTTCGAATTGAGGTCGCGGGGGGTGACTCCGGAAGGGGATGTTTTGAATCTCCGGAGGTTGCTGCGGGAGCAGTTGTCCGCGGGTACGGCGGTGGATTGGTCTGACCTGCTGGAGGTTGGTGATGAGTTGGGGATTTGTAAACGGAAGGTGGAAGATTGGGAAGGGGTGTTAGAGGATTTGCAGTTGGAACCTCCAGTGGGTCGTGACCGGGCCTGCCGCCTTGCACGTTTGGGGCATCTGCTTGCCCGTTTAAGGCTGGTCAACCGGGCGCCGGGGTTGGAACCGTCGGATAGGACGTGGATCCTGGAGAGTTTGTCTAGGCTGGAAGAGATTTTTCAGGCACTCTCCGGTTCCACGACTCCTACGGGTCTGGGTCAGCGGCCTAATTTCACACTTTCTCCTAACGTGTCGAGGCCGCAGGCTGAGACAACGGCTTTCACTGTGCCTGAGGCTCCTTCTGAGCCTGCAGGCGTTTCTGTTGAGGTTGCTTGTGGTTCGGCTCCAGCTGCCGTTCCTTCTGCTTCGGCTCCTGTGGGTTCACCTGCTCTTCTGCAGCTGAGCTACCACAAGCTACCTAACCCTCTCACGCCCATGATCCAGAATCTCCCTGTGATCGATGGGATGGATCCTGAGGAGCTTCTTAAGTTTCTGGTGGCCTTTCTCAGACTTAGTGAGATGCCCGGCATGCAGGCTGGGGACTTGCTTCGTCTGGTGTTCCCTTATTGCAGAGGTCCCGTTGGGGAGTTGCTGAGTTCTGTCTTGGCCAGTGATGCCTCGGTGGACTCGTTCCATCGAGAGATACTTTCGTCATTTCTTCCCATTCGACTCAGAGAGAGGATGGTCATGGACAGATTTTATCGGTCGCAGGGTAGGGGCGAGTCTCTGGCAGCCTATGTCTCTTCAGTCAAGGAAGCTCGTCAAGCGTTGCGCCTCACCCTTTCTGAAGCTGACACCGTTCGTGTCATCCTGGATGGCATTTCTCCCGAAGAACGGTGCAGATTGGTTTTTGCTGGTGTTCCTTCGACTTTTCGGGATCTGCATCAGCTGTGCATTGTTTCGCGCAGCGTGCAGTTCTCAGACCAGCAAGGGAGGGTTTCTGAGAGTCATCGTGCTCTCCCCACCCGTCGACCCGGCTATGTCTGTAGGTGTGAGTCAGCCAGTGGAGGGTCGTGGTTCTCGGCCTCCGGTTGTGTGCTTTGCTTGTGGCCAACCTGGTCACATTCGACGTGACTGTCCACGTGCTCGAGGTCGTGGGGCGGGAAAACGCTCAGCGCGGGGGGTTGCCTCCACAGTAGCTCCCCGCGTTGTTGCGACTGACCGTGGCCATTTGCCTCTGACACGTGCCCATAGCAGGAGTGTCGGGGATTTTTCGGGCCTTGCTGGCATGGCTTCCCTGGGACTTAGTGCGGTCACCTCGGTGTGTCCTGGCGTTTTTGTTTCTTTTGGTGGTACGGTGTGTCGAGCCCTTCTTGATTCTGGTTCGGCATGCAGTATCATCAGCCTTTCTCTTTTTGAGTCCCTTGACGCCTTAGGACTTGTCAGGCACACCGAGCCTTCTTCTATTACGTGCTGGACGGCATCCCAAACTCCTCTACCTATAATTCTAAAGGCGTTTTTCCATTTTAAAATTGAAGGATTTTCCTGGAGGTGGGGTTTTCTTGTTGCCCAAGGACCTGGCGGTTTCTTGTATCCTAGGGGCAGACTTTATTTCTAAGAGTGGTATGGTGCTTGACCTCCAGAAGCGCCAGATATTTTTCAAGTTTAATCGGCGAGTTTTGGTGCCTCTAGTAGGTGATTCTGACTGCCCTCCTGCAGTCAGAGAGGTGGGTTGTGAGCCCGAACAACCCAAGGTGGATCCGGTTGGTCATCTCCCCCCCTGAGCAGGCGGAGGCCATTAGGAGGCTGTGTTTGCGGTTTCCTGATGTGCTTACGCCGGAGCTTGGGGTCACTTCTCTTCTGGAGTATGAGATCCACCTCACCGATTCTCAGCCAGTTAGAAGTCATCCGTACAAACTTGCTCCCCCAAAGATGGAGGTTATGAGGGCTATGATCGAAGATCTTCTGAGCAAGGGTGTGATTGAACCGTCTCGTTCTGCTTATGCCAGTCCAGCTTTTCTTGTGCCCAAGCCTAATGGTAAGTCTAGGCTGGTGATGGATTATCGGAGGCTCAACGCTAAGGTCGCTATTGACTCGGTACCTCTGCCTGATTTGCATTCTGCGTTTGATTGGTTCGGTAAGGCCAAGTTTTTCAGTGTTTTTGATTTGAACCAGGCCTACCATCAGATTCCATTGAAGAAGGAATCACGGCCCATGACTAGCTTCTGTGTTCCCTGGAATCTCTATCAGTTCACTAGGGTTCCTATGGGTCTTGCTGTGGGTGCCCAGACTCTTACTCGTCTGCTTGATTCCATCTTCCATGATGTGAAGTTCAAGTTTGTTTTCAATTACCTGGACGATCTTCTTGTCTACAGTGAGACTTTCGGGGAACACATGCAACATCTGGAGGAAGTTCTTAGTCGCCTCAAATCAGCTGGCCTTACCGTCAATCCAGAGAAAGTCACTTTTGCTCGTCCTGAGATTTCTTTTCTGGGTCATCTTATCTCTTCTCGAGGCGTCTGCATAGATCCTGCGAGGACCCAGGGCATTCGGGATTTTCCTCCTCCCAGAGATGCCAAGGGGATTGCCCGTTTTGTGGGGATGGTGAATTTTTACCGTCGCTTCATCCCTAACGTGGCCGAGCTTGCTGCCCCGTTGAACGAGCTGCGAAAGAAAGGTGTCCCTTTTGTGTGGGGCCAAGCTCAGCAGACTGCCTTTGATGCTCTCAAGGAGGCTATCATGCAACCTCCTGTCCTGCGTATGCCTGATTTCAGCAGAGAATTCATTCTTCAGACTGATGCCTCCTCCTCCGCCATTGCTGCTGTTCTTTCTCAGGAGTTTGATGGGGTCAGGCAGCCCATCGCTTTTGCTTCGAGGACGTTGTCTCACCCGGAAAGGAAAGCTTCTTCCATCTATGAGTTAGAGTGTCTGGCTGTTGTCTTCGGTACGGACAAGTTTCGGCGTTTCTTGGAACACGCTGAGTTCTTGCTGGAGACGGACAATCAGGCACTGTCTTGGCTTCTTGCCCATCCCAGACAGCTTGGGAAAATTGGTCGCTGGGTGGTCAAAATTTCTGCCTTTAAGTTCCGAGTTCAACATCTTAGGGGTACCCAGAATGTCATCGCGGATGCTCTTTCCCGCATGTACCACGAACCCAGTGATCCACCGACTGAGGCTGTTGCTCAGTGTGGTGCTGTTCTTCTGGATTTTCCTCTGGCTTTTGACGACCTACTGTCCCATCAGCAGAAAGATCCCGAGCTGTCAGTCATCTTAGGTGAGCTTCAAGAGGGAGGTGCCCACCCTCCCTATTTTCTGTCCAAAGGGGTACTCTGTTGCCGTCCTCGACAGAGGGGTGAACCCCGTGTAGTGCTGCCTAGTCATCTAGTACCGATGGTCTTTCAGTATTATCACTCTTCCCTTGTGGGCGGTCATCTTGGCATTCATAAGACCATCGCTAAGATTCGTAGGTACTTCATCTGGAAGGGCATGGACCGGGATGTTGCGGGCAGAGTGCGGGCTTGTCACCTGTGCTCTCTCAGCAAGCCTAGTCAGAATGCAAGGTTAGGGTTGTTATCTTCTGAGGTGGCCGAGCGTCCTTTTGAGAAGGTGTTCATCGACTACGTGGGTCCTTTTCCCCGTAGCAAGTCAGGTAGCTCCTACCTACTTGTTTGTGTGGATGCTTTCTCGAAGTTCGTTTGGCTTTTCCCACTTCGGAGTGCTACGGCTAAGCTCACCATCCGTGCTCTCCAGTCCCAACTCTTCCAGCACTTTGGTGTGCCTTCCACTCTTGTGTCCGACAACGGTAGCCAGTTTACCTCCCATGAGTTTCGTAGGTTCTGTTTTGGCAATGGTATCAGGCATGTGACTACCTCTCCTTATTACCCACAGCCTTCTCATGCAGAGCGGTTCAACCGCAATCTTCGGTCTGCCCTTATTACCTTCCATGCTGAGAAGCAGAACACCTGGGATGAGAGTCTCTCTTGGCTCCAGCTTGCTTTTAATTCTTCCAAGCATGAGAGTCACAATGCCACTCCCTTCGAGATTCTACATGGCTACCCTCCTAACAACCCTTTGTCCAACTTGTGGAGGCTAGAGGATCTTCTACCTACGCCAGGTGCCACTGACGTAGTGTCCACGTGGCGGGCTGCTCGGCGCAACCTGCTACGTGCTAGAGAGAGAGTGAGGAGGAGGTATGATAAGGGTCGTACTCCTAACCCTTTTCAGGTTGGAGATCTGGTTCTTTGTCAGGCTCACCCGGTCAGTTCGGCCGCGGAACGAAGAGCTGCAAAGTTGTGCTATCGGTGGTCTGGTCCCCACCGCATCGACAGGTTTTTGTCACCGGTGACTGCTCTGCTGGTTGATCCCCAGTCAGGCAGGGTGTTTAGGAAAGCCCATGTGTCCCAGCTTAAGGCTTTCCGGGGAACGGTTGGTCCAGGAGTTGGTGTTCCTGGGGGTTTCTTGGGGCAAAGAGATTGATCACCTCTGCGCCCTAGGTGGCTGTTCTGAGAGAGTCTTTTTCTCTCTTTTTTCTTGTCGGGCCCGACAGTCAGGGTAGTTTGCTCCCTGTTCGAGGGGTTTCCCCTCTTAGTTTCTCTTGGACGTCCTTGGAACACCACTCTTTGGAGGGTTTTCTTCTTCTGTTTGGTTCCCTGAGGTACCGAGTTCTCCCCTGCCTGGGTGTGTTGAGGTTTTGCAGAGGGAGGTTGTACCGGGTCGTTTTGACCGGTACAGTTTCGTTTTTTTTCGTCATTGTCTGCCAGGCTGCCTGAGATTCGTTTTTGCCCTGCGTTTTGCGTACTTTGGTAGCCGTTGGCCCAGTTCCGTTTCGTTCCGGGTTCCAGCAGCTTCGGTCAGGTTGGCCTGGCTGTTGAGTTGTCTTGTGCTGCCTGCAGAATTACGTTATGACCAGCTAGACACACTAAAACTCCAGGGTCCTTGAGTAGGACGTTTCACCCTCGGCCTGCCGTCGGGGAATTGCCGACCTTCTGCACTGCTAGCCTGGCCTGAGGACCATGTTGGAGCATGGAGTCGCCCGTTACCCCGCTCTACATCTCTGTGGTATAAGTCTCCTGTCCTCAGGTCAGTGTTTTCCATGTTTTTGTTTCCCGGCGGCTGAGCTGGGGGCTGTTAAGTTTTAAAAAAAAAAAAAAAATATATAAACCAAGAAAAACAGTGAAATACAGGAAATATAAAGAAGAAAAAAAGTTTGTGGAACTGTTTAATTTGTGGCCTAGGCCTAAACTGGAACAGTGATTGATGAAACAGCCATGGGGACTTATATTTTTTTATTTACTTAAAAAGAAAAGCTTTAAAAATACATAAAGAATATTTTTGATGTTAATATTTATTTATATTTATTGTTAGTTATTTAATTAGTTTTATTTGTTGTTATATCTTTTAGATTTTATAGTTGTTAGGTCCCTATGGTTAAGTTATGTTATTTATTTATATGTTTAGGCCTAGTGATTGTTATTTATATTTTTCGTTCATTGTATTATGGAGGTCGTGAAGTGACTTTTTACTAAAACGGTACCGTGTTATATTTTCTTTTAAATTATTTAATTTTTAAACTTTCACCAAAAGGGGATTATTGTTCTTTGGCTTAACTTTTAATTCGGAGCTGCCCAGGGATTCCGGCTTACTCCCTGGCCCGGTGGAATCAAGGGATTCGGGCTAAATTGCCGGTTTAAATGTTGTGATCCAAAAGTTTTCTAAATTTTCACTTTTATTTGGGGCTTAATATTTTCTTACGTTTTGGGGTGTCTCAGGCTAAACTGCAGATAGGCCATACAGTTGATTAATTGTTAAATTTTGGGTATTTGTAGAGTTTGTGGTATTTATAGCGTTTGTTATTATTGTGTAGTATCTTGGTAATTTTAGTGTTTGTTATTATTTATTTAAGTGAAAATTTATATTGTGGCCTTCTGCCTATTTTATATCGTGGCCTTCTGCCGTTTTTGATTATGTTAATAGGCCTAGTGGTTTTTTGGTAATAAATTAGTTTCGCTCAGCTGCCGAGTTTTATTTTGGACCCTCCAACTGCCACCCGTGATCCCATCGCTCGACTTGTTTTGAGCCATCCCCCGGTTGGCACGCTTCCAGCTTTGGTGGGGGGGATGGGTCTCAGGGATTAGCTAGCATAAATAGAATAGAGAGGCAGATCTTAAATGGATTGATGGACTGGATTTAGCTTTGTGACAAGAGACCATTCGTTATTTATTTATTTTTAATTTTTGTTATAGTGTAATGACTTTTGGACTTGATGTTGAACTATAAAACTCAGCTTTTACATAATTTTAAATAAAAAAAAATAATAATGTAACTTACAAAAAACCATACGATATATATATATATACATATTTACATTTTGTATGTAGTTATAATTAATATAACTAATTATATCTATATTGTCTAACTTACATAAGTACTGGTTGTTGTTATATTGAACCTTGTTGATTGTAATGTTGAATCTACTTCAGGTGGTTTGTTTGGGCCTATCTGTAAATAATATGTCTATACGAGGTACGTCCAGAAAGTAAGTTCCGTTTCCATTTATATCCGCTGCAGCGCTGCAATCGCAGTTCCGCGCATGCGCGGCAGACGCTCTGTATCAAGGAGAGAAACGTGCGCCATTTTGAGATCGCTGTCAGTCTCGTACGCTTTGTTGTGCTTGTTTAAAATGTCGGTGTTGATCGAAAATCCCGCCGCTTGTGAAATCAGATCTGTGATTCGTTTTCTGAATGCTAAGAAAGTGAAACCGATTGACATTTATCGGCAAATTTGCGAGGTTTACGGACAAAATGCGATGAGTGATTCAATGGTGAGAAGATGGGTCCGACAGTTTAATGAAGGACGTAATGAAGTGCATGATGAAGAACAAAGTGGGCGTCCATCTTTGATTACAGAAGAACTGGTTCACACGATTGATGAGAAGATCAAGGAAAATTGTAAGTTTACAATGAGTGCTCTCGCTATGGAATTCCCCCAAATATCACAATCATTAATTCATGAAATTGTTACCGAAAAACTGAAATTTCGAAAACTTTGCTCACGTTGGGTACCGAAAATTCTTACTGAGCAACACAAAACACAACGGATGGGTAGTGCACTTCAGTTTTTGAACCGTTATGATGAAGGCGGTGAAGATTTTCTGTCACAGATAGTCACAGGAGATGAAACTTGGGTTTCTTATGACACCCCAGAAACTAAGCGGCAATCAATGGAATGGAGGCACGCTTCATCTCCAGCAAAGGTTAAGCCGAAACAAATCTTGACACCTCGAAAAATCATGTGCACAGTGTTTTGGGACAGGAAAGGCATCTTACTGATTGATTTCTTACCGCGAGGTCAAACAATCAATGCAGAAGTTTACTGCGAGACACTGAGGAAATTGCGCCGCGCAATACAGAATAAGCGCCGAGGATTTCTGTCCAAAGGTGTTGTTTTTCTTCACGACAATGCACGACCACACACTGCAAATGTGACGAAAAACCTCATACAGGGATTTGGCTGGGACGTGTTTGACCATCCTCCGTACAGCCCTGACCTCGCTCCTAGCGACTTTCATCTGTTCTTACATCTGAAGTCTTTCCTTGGCGGTCAACACTTCAACGATGACGAAGAGCTGAAAGAAAATGTTTCCAAATGGTTGAAGACACAGGCGGCAACCTTCTATGAAGAAGGCATAGAAAAACTTGTGCCACGCTATGACAAATGCCTGCAAAGTTTCGGCAGTTATGTAGAAAAGTAGTTTAAGAGTTGTAGATTTTAGTGCAATAAATATTTTTTCTGTATCTGTAGACAAATTATTTTTATTACCAAACGGAACTTACTTTCTGGACGTACCTCGTACATAGAGAGCTGGTGGCTTAGTAGTCTAAGGCATCAGGATCTTGAGCTTCAGTATTTACTGGAAGTTTCTATCAATAATATAACCTTATACTGTATTGGTTCTACCTGTTGTTCCGTTGATTAAATTCCTTACGCATATAGTCACTTAGAGAGTCTTTTTTTCTACTCACCTGAAGAATGTGCCGGTGGTTCAGAAAATTTGTGATCATGTAATTCTTTTGTATTTGCTTACTACTACTCTGGCGTTAGTGAACTTGTCTTCTAAGGCAAGTTTGCTGATTTCCTTTATCTCCAATATACTAATTCCTGGCCTAATGCCCTTTAACCTAAATATTGGTAATGTATCTGTTATACAGAAGAAAGACAAGGATGGCAACACAGTGAACAGTATCAGTGAGAGGGTTGTTTTAGTGACGTTTAACGCCACTGGCAGTCCACACATTGTTAATGCCAGTCAGACAGACATCGTCCAGCTGTGCTTGAACAAGACTTGCCAACCAGAACTTTCCTATCAGACAGAATCATGTAAGTACAATCTAATAATATTAACTGTAGAAACAAGAATACTTTCCTCTCATATGATTCCTGTAAAGAGCTGTGGGGGAAACGGGCAGCTGGTGCTTTATCGGGCGAATGTTATTGTTAAACAGAGGCCGTGTAGTAATTTGGAGGATTAATTTGCCGCCGTTATGCACAACTCAGAAGCGCGTGGGTTTAAGGTTCGACGAGTTGGCCTTGTGAATACTATTCGTCGGTTCCCCTATAAATCACAGCTAGCTTTGATTAGCTCTAAATTAATTAATTGAAAAGGGTTAATATATTGAGAATTAGTGCGAACAAGTTGGGTTGGTTGCAACCTCCTTGTGCTCTCATACTGTCCAATTCTACATTAAAGGTTAAGCAAAACTGATAACTACATCCTAACCGATCCCCCCTTCTGATAATTTATCCTAACCGAAACATCTATAATGATCGCTTAAGAATTAAATTAATTGGGTACTCATCCTGGCGATGATGGGACACTTCCAGTTTGTCCGGCAGAGTTTCAGGGTACGACTCCACTCTACCACATCCACCTCCCTTCCCTAAGTTTCGCGCATACGCGAGCGATAGTTTTAGTTCTCGCCGCGTATGGTGCTATTCACCACAGAGCCAGTTTTCATATTTGGTTAAATTAGTTCATGTTCGGTTTTGGCATGTAGCTTCCAGCTTTCTCCCTCTTTCTGTGTTTTTCCAGAACGTGCTTAAGTTGCTTATAGCTTAACTAATAATATGCCAAACGGGTCCAAGCACAATTGAAACTATTCACCGTTATTTAGCAGCAGAAGCATGCATCTACAGTATATGCATTGCCTTGGACAGTCTATTTGTTTCCATAGCCAATGCTAATAATGTAGAGTGGTAGAATTTTGCCACTTAAATAGTGAGTATGAAGGTCCTTGTCAATTCTCTTAACTCTATGATCTAAGTTCATCATCAGATGTTTAACAAATCCAAACCATATCAAAGAGACTTATTTTGACTCTATAACATAGACTGTTAGAGTCAGCAAGGAACAACTAGTAACATTACACAAACTATGTTGTAGTCTACATTAGGGGTGTGCGATACAGCACATTTTTTTCGATTTGATGCAGCAATGCGATTAAAAGAATATCGATTCATTGCAACTCGATTAGATGCACACATAAAGAATTTTACGGTTTTTATTAAGTTTTAGAAGCGGTTGAGTAGCAATAGTACCATTTGTTACAAGTACTCTATCTTGCTAGTACAAAGGAAGGTAATTTAAAACATACATTTTTTGATCATATATTAGCTAGTTTTTGTTATATGTATACAACAAAAGTATAAAAATTAACTTTTTATCAAAATGAAAGTAAAAAAGTCAATTAAAAATAATATAAGGAATGTAAGATGAAGAGACTCACAGAATGCAGTAGGCGTAATGCACAATAAATAATTATTATTTTGAAATACAATTTTAGAGCTTAATAAATTTGTTTAGCACTAAGCATGCTTGTGTAAGTAAGTAACTAAGGACAAATATAGTAAAAACTAGTAATATTTAAATTTGTGGCTCTGTATTAAATTCATTAAATTTAAATGCCAAAAGTTGTACTTTGCTGTTGTGGGAGGTTACTGATCAAAATTATTAAAATTTAATTTTTTACAGTTAAAATAATATTGTCACAGTAAAAAGAATAATGAATAAAATAATGGAAAACAACTTAATTATTGTTATTCACTATCATAGTTGGAAAATAATGACAGACATATAACTGATTTCTTTTTCTCTTACAATGAATTTACTGAAATAAATATTGATGCAAAGTCACATAAGCATAGATAAATAAAGGTACTATATCACAGAATTTGTTTAGTAGAAGCATCATTTTGATTCAAGTATAACGGTCCTTTATTGTTTAGCCAATATATTAAAATTAATAAAACAATATCAACAAATGCAATAAAATGTAATTTATTAAATTCATTAATTGATAGTTTTTGTATTACTTCTAAATTTAAAGGTAGAAAATGTATGTTAATAGAGTTGTTTTTATTAATTAACGTTCAATTGTACTTTTTTAATGCAAATAATCTTGAGTAAAGTATTTTAGAACACAGTGCCAACGAACCAACTGAATTGAAATCGACGAACGTGAATTATCGTTAAAAATGCAACAAGTTTGGATTTATAAAAGGAAACAAGATAATACTGTGTTTTGATTGGGAAATGTTTTGTTAGAAGGATGGCTAGGCCTGTGGTATTAAAATAAGTGATTGCTGCTAGTACTTGAGTACTAGTTATTTTCTTTAGCAACGCTGATTGTGTAAAAAGTGTAATTAATTTCACCAACCCACCCGCACACGTACAGTGTTACTGTAATAGCAATATGCAGTGTTATACACTGTGGTAGTAATATAGGTCTCGTGGCATTTGTCCACCCGCCCACCCATACACGTAAGGTGGCATTTACCAACCCACCCACCCATACAAGTACGGTGGCATTTACCCACCCGCCCACCCATACATGTACGGTGGTATTGACCCACCCGCTCACCCATACATATTGACCCACTTGCCCATCCATACACGTACAGGATACTATCAAACAGGAAGTGATAACAAAAGTCACAATAACGAATGGACCCATGTTATCTGCAATATTCCACTGTTTTATCAGCAATATTCAGATTGTTATCAGCATTATTCGAAAACACAGTTGAAGACATTATTCATTTCACTATTCCAATTATCTATGCAACAATTTGTATTATTTGTTATCAAATACAGATCCAAAATAATTGCTGACTAACAGAAATAGATGGACTGTTTGTAGAGAACGTTCTACGATTCATGGTACGCTACACGCACGTAAATTACGATATCCATACGCATTGCTTGATGGACTTTTATCATGTTGATATCAAGTACGAGTTATTTCCCGGTTGAACTCTGTATTCGTTATATAGCGATATAATCTGGTTGTGTCCGATCACACTCATCCCTGTCCGCTCGGAACGAAAACAAACTCGAGTAATAATTATTTTACAACTATTTTATTGTAAAATATTTTTTTTAAACATCAAAGTAGTAGTTCTATAAGACGCACCAATAAATATTATAGATTAAAAGAGAATTTTTCTTAATAATTCATAATTTTGGCGCATCAGAATGAATCTGAGACATAGATACTGCTTATGCATCGTAACACTATCGATGCATCAACATTTTGACTAGTCATGAATCGAATCATATAGATTTTTCATCACAAGTCGCATACCCCAAGTCTACATTGCAATGAAACTTAGACAAAGTAAATAAAAATCACTTAGACTAAAGAAAAATACAGTATATATCTGTTAAACACACATTTTAATGATAATTATGTCACATTAACAATTGTTTATAGTAATATTATAATCTATGTGAAAAACTCAACAAAAAAACCTTAAACAGGATCTCGAAAAATCGTTAGATTAGTTAGAAGTATAAAAAAATCAAACAATAATCATGAAGATAAACGAAGAACCATTTTTACTAAATTAATATTTGCTAATTGGTGGTTTTCTTGCTGAGGAATTCATAAAAAAAACAGTAAAAAGTAAAAGCACAGATCATAAAATATTTTAATAGGAGAGATAAGATAGAGTATCCTCAAACATACTTGAGATGATAAGTGCACTTAACACAAACACAGGATAAATGAAAGACACACTGAAACTGACAAAAATGTAGTCTGGATACCTAGAAAAGCTTCATAAATAACTGTTTAATTTCATAATGTATTGCCTCCGGACCACTGTCTGATTATATTAGATGTTTATATTACCTTAAATTCCGTCAAGTGGCCCAAGACGTCATCAGATGGCGACCGGTTTCGACTACTTCATGTAATCATTGTCAAGCCGAAAATACATAAAATCTTCACTCTTGTGAGGTCATCATAAGTCTTGAAAAATACATTTTCTTTAATCAATCTGCATAAAAATTAACCTGGAAACAATTATTAGTTTTAATAATGTTTACTTTCTCCCATGTGTTTAAAACAGATGTTTTGTCAATGTCTAAAAAAGATCTGAAATTTTATCACTATCAGTATTCATATGAGTAGATTAGAAAGAAAAATAAAACTTTAAAATTAACATAGGACACACAAAAAAACTCAAAGCGGGCATTTATTAAGTCTAAAATATGATAGATGCACGGTCGGTACATGGTGCGGGTGATGCAAGTTGCGAGCTTAAACTGACATCGTGAACCTTCTCTATGAAACAGCCTCATACATCGAGGGAATTATAACAAAACGTAAGGAACCTGATAAGAACTTTGAGAGAGAGAGGGAGCAAGATTATGCAAGGTCACGATGTCAGTTTAAGCTTGCAACTTGCACCGTGTACCAACCGTTCATCTATCATATTTTAGACGTAATAAATGTCCACTTTGAGTTTTTTTTTTTGTGTTTCGTGCGTCCATGTGTGTCATTTAAATATTGATTGTGTGTCCCATATTAATTTTAAAGTTTTATTTTTCTTTCTAATCTACTCATATGAATACTGATAGTGATAAAATTTCAGATCTTTTTAGACATTGACAAAACATCTGTTTAAAACACATGGGATAAAGTAAATATTATTAAAACCAATAACTGTTGTCAGGTTATATTTTTATGTAGATTGACTAAAGAAAATGTATTTTTCAAGACTTATGATGACCTCACAAGAGTGAAGATTTTATGTATTTTCGGCTTGACAATGATTACATGAAGTAGTCGAAACCGGTCGCCATCTGACAACGTCTTGGGCCACGGAATTTAAGGTAATATAAACCTCTACTAATATGACTGTTTAACGATTTCCAAAAGAAAGATTTCTCTATGATCCTAATTAAAAGCTGAATCCAGTAACAAAACCATCCTTATACAAAAATTAGTTCTTAATTCCTACCACTTGTCAATGATTATCTTGTAAGACATTCATAAACGTATGATAAAAGTATGGCTTCAACATCATTACTGTTTCAACTCAAACAATAAGTTACCTAGAAATATCTATTGTCACTTTCCCATAACCACACCAAATTCTGATTCATCTTATATTATCTGATCTTAATCTAATATGTGTGTAGGAGATAATGTTTGTGTCCGCAGCTATCCTTAAGCTGTGTGTGTCCCCTGGGTGGTGCTAAACAAATGACTATGTGACTTGTGTGATATCCCAGCTATGTCATCTGCCAGCTCAAAAATCTGCCCTTCATAGGGCCAGTACAGTTATAAAGATATAGATCCTGTTTTGAATATCTGCCATTTTAATGTCGAGGGTCTAAGTAGAGTTGAGTGTTAAGGGAAAATCACCTCTGAAAATAGCGTTGATCTACTTTTACTCGAAGAAACACACATTGAAGAAGTAGTGCCAATTAGCATTACCATTGTACACGTCCGGAAGGGCTGGTGGACCGGAAGCACTGCACATTTCTAGGAGGGTTGGTGGGTCAGTAGCCTGTACGCGTCTGGGAGGGTGGTTCGGTAGCACTGTATGCATGCGTCTGGGAGGTTGGGTGGGTTAGTAGCATTGTACTTTTATGGGAGGGAGGGTGATCCAGTAACACTGGACATCTATGGGAGGGTGGGTAGGTTAGTAACACTGTACTTGTTAGGGAGGGTGGGTGGTCCAGTAACACGTGCAATGTCTAGGAGGGCTGGAGGAGGTCAGTAGAACTTAACTTATTTGCGAAGCCTGGTGGATCAGTACAACTGTAAGCATCTTGGAGAGCGGGTGAGACAGTAGCACTGTACGGGTCTGGGAGGCCAGGTGGGTCGGTTGTAAGAATTAACTGAAGCTTCATTGTTAATTCATAAGTCAAGTTCATGTCTATTCATGTACAAGTATGAAAGAAGTAGTCCCACTTGAATAAGGGAAGTCTATACCAAGAAGCAATACCCCTTGTTATAGACTGGTGGAAGCTATTAGACATATAGCTTAAGATGTAGCAATGTACGTGAAGCTTGGCAATGTTTTGATTAAAACTGCACACAAAAAAGTTGTGTTGACAACATTTTTGTACTGGCAGTAAAAATGGCACTACCATATTGAAAGTGTACAGACCATCTGATAACTTATGGTCAGACGCAGTACTTCCAGTTTTTGAACACCCTGTGGCGACTTTAAAGCCATCACAGCCAATGGGGTAACTCATCAGAGACAGTAATGGCAGAAGCCTAACCAACTGAGCTGAAATCAACAACCTAACATCTTGTATTTGATGCTAAAGATACAAGTACTTCTTCTCAGCTCGTTGCCTTAGTGGTTATTCCTTGAACTGTGTATATGAGACCATTAACAATTAGGAGGAGTGCTCTTCCTTTATTTACAACACAAGCCTGTTCTGATCCAAGTTCCCATTGTTCATTCTTTTCCCCAGCCTACTGGGATACCTTTACGTCAAGGCTTAAAGATGACATCAGGTTTATTACACCTTTAAAATTGTGAACACTAATAATAATTAATAATAGTTATTATGGATGCTTTTTTATGTCTTCAACATTAATTATTAATGTTCTCCATTATAACTAATAATTGAAATGCAAAAGAAACTATTTTAAAAATAACTTAACTTACAAGAGAAGATAAATTCACTTGAAAACAAACGTTTTTGTTGGCTTGTTTTTTATGGTATTGAAATATTTCTCAATGAGATATGTAAAAATATGGTTTTCTTTATTATATTGTTCAATATTATATAGTTTTTATCGAAGTTTTCACAGTCTGTAATGCTTTGTAAAAAATGTCTTATGCAACAAACTTATTTGTACTATATTACAGTGCTCATTGTGGATCTGGATGAAGATGGCTCACAAGAACTCATATCCTACTTGGTGACTTTTCAACCAAAGGGAAAGCCTGCAGCTTGGAAGTTACAGTCCAAAGTTCGATTGATCAGGTTGGAAGCTGAACTGCCTAAACTGTATGAGGCTATCGAACGTCACTAGATATATCCATCCTTTGACTGAAAATTGGTTGTGTCAATTTTTTTGTATTATTATGGATCTTAGCAAACAATATTCAAATACTGTAATACATCATAATTTTTGTGTCAAGTGATCTGTTAAATATGGGAAATGTCCAAAAATCAAATTGCATTTGGTTTGTACCAATCCAAAGACTGTAGAGTGGTTTAAACTGTTACATAGTATTCACACACCTGATGGTAATGTTCAAAATTTCATATAAAGAAAATAATTCATATAATTTTTTTTTTTATTTTTAGGACAGGTTTGGCATTATGTAATCAGAAAAATATCATGTTATTAAGCAACACACTTTTCTTGGTATAGTATAACACATTTTCTTTTAATAATATGACAGCACTAATTTTTTTTACAAATTGATTCAACGCGGAAGAAACATTTTTCATTTTTGACAATGGTAAAGTAAAATTTGGCATTTTAGTAGCTCATTACAAATATACAGTAACAAAATTAATTTTTGTTTAGAATGCTGCTAATCTGAAATTCAGTTGTGTGTGAATTTGCTGCCCTGAGGATTTATTTATTGCCATTCTGACAAAGAATAAGTTTTCAAGTATGTTTGATTTGAAGATCAACATGGTTCTGAGCAAATTTAGGACATGTAATCAGTGAAAAGGCGGATCAGTTATGCATTTTAGGAAGGTCGTTAGTAAACAGAGGGAAAAGAAGACTGCCCTCAGGGACACCACAAGTCACCTGTAAGGAGCAGTAAGTGTGAACAAATGAAATTACAAACGACCTTACTCCCAACAGAGGTAGGACTTAAACCATGAAAGAGAAGTACCTCTAATTGCCCTTCTCAAATTGAGAAATATCCTAATATCGTGAGAATCAACAATTGAGGATAAAAGAGATTTATATCAAGTACGGCCTACCTCCAAGGGAATTACTAATCATCAACATTGGTTACCGTAAATGCGTTGGCTCCTCTTCCTTTCGGGCAATTTACGTCCTATCTAGATAAGTCACAACAAGGCCATTTACAAAAAAGTTTTTCATGACAAATAACATTTTTTTGGGTTATTTATGGTAGTAACAGATTTTTTTTAAAGATTTATGATATAAAAATTACTATCCTTTGGCAGTTCCTTCAGTATGTTCATTAGTTTCCAATATTTCAAATAGAATCAATCACACACAAGAACAGGCTAGTTATTCTTTGGATGTATTTACTACCAACACATAATGGTTAGTAATTAAAATTTTTTTAGCAATTAAAAAATTTTTTAGTAGTATAAGAAAAATTAAATTATATTTCGATTTCATTTTTGTTATAACGAATCTAGTTTTCAGAATATTTATTATAAATGTACATTTGAATTCCGGAAAATTAGAAAAAGTAACCTGTACAATTTACTTCAAGTAGGCTTACATTCATTTTGTTTATTATCTAACTCAGAAATGATTTTGTATGTAATATTGTTCATTTGACTTTGTCTTTTGACATTTATAATCGGTAAAATAGTCATTTCCCATTATGATCCTTCCAGGTTGTTGGTCACCATATTAATAAACAAGAGGAAAGCCGTTATAGCTTGAAGCGCTCGTCGGAGAATTATCAGTTAGGCAAACCTTTGCAGAAAACGAACAAGGAGAAATATTCCTTCTTAGAACAAGACTATACCTTAAATTAATGTTCCCTATGAAGGTGTTAACAGTTCATTGAACGAGTTTGTTATCATCACAACATTCCAATTTACTTTTTGCGTACAATATCTGAATGATTGTATGTCCTCTACTGAAAATTTACTTGAGAATTGGAAATTTAGGAACGGATTAAAAGAAGGAGCAGCCAATTTGATAGCTGCCCCCGCCCTGATGTTTTGATTGCCGTCTTCAAAACTGGCTACTAAAATAATTTTGAGAACAATTTTTAAATGTATTTTCAATGACAGCTTAGGAATTTAGAACTACCTTTGAAATAAACAGTAGTTTATGGTTAAGTAAAAGTGTAAACAAATCTCTTTTTAAAAAACCGTTTTAAAGGACACTGCAGTTTAATTTTTAAAACCTGATCAAAAGTCTGTATAGTCAAAGACTAGGGCAGTACAAATATTTAGCTTTAGGAATTGTATCAAATTACACCTTTAATTTGATTAATTAGTTTAACTGGTGTGATTTAAAACCAATGTCTTCAAGTAGACATAAGCTTGTGGGCGTAAAGACAGATTTGCAACTGTGCCTTACATTATTGTCTGGTTCATACACTCGCAACATATTGTCCATGTGTCAAGCAGTCATGATATATGTGACCATACAAATAGTTAAGTCTGTTTATTTATGATCTCTCAGTTGGTGATGTGGACATGAGTTGAACTGAGAGGGAGAGATATGCTGGCTCACTCACATGGCTAAACTGATAAATCTAGAGCATGATTTAATATATATATATATATATATATATATATATATATATATATATTATATCGTATGGCTTTCATAGACCAGCCACCAAACTAATGAAAGATGAAAAGAATTACAACACAGATAAAAACTATCTAAATAAAACAATAACTACAGTACAAAGTACTTGTGTCTTGAGAAATATATATTTTGCAAATTTCCACTCTCATTTATCTTTTGGAATATGGCTCTTTGGTGCAACGACAAAAACAAATATGGATAAAATTCTTAAACTACAAAAAAGGGCAATTAGAATTATAATGAGACTAGATTACAATGAAACAGTAAAGGAGAAATTTAAAGAATTACAAATTCTAACAATATATGGCCTATATATTTTTGACACGATTCTAATTGCAAAAAATAATCAAATAAGTAATGAATTAAATCTTGAACCTCATCCATACAACACCAGAAATAAAAAATGCATTGTAACAACTCATCACAATTTAAAGTATTATGAGAAAAAACTATCATACATGGGGCTGACATTTTTTAAACATCTACCCACTAGTATAAAAAATTTAACTAATATGAGAATATTCAAAAACACAGTTAAATGTTTTTTGATAAACAAGGCATTGTATTCTCTGGAGGAGTACTTTTCCACCTCCTCGTAGAGTTAGATGTACTTGTATTAGTAGTTTTAAGATGTACAGACTGCGAGTCTTTGGACACTATTCAATTGTATACTTAGTGTATATATCTGATGAATAAAGATAAAAAAAAATTTTAAATATTGATCGTCCGTCACAGAGCCAGATCCAGGTTTCTTAACCATTCAACACCTGCTTCTCAGATTTATTGAAGACCAGCTAATCCCCCCTGAAGGGAACGCAATGGGCACTCATTGACTATGTGATCTATAGTTTGAACTTCATCCCCGCAAACACATGACTGATCATTTGCCATTCACTACTTAAATTTCAAGGAGTTGTATCTTCACACCCCGTGCAAAAGCGACTCAATATGTCCATTCCTTAAAAAGAAGGTTCATTCCACCAATGACAATAGTAGGGTTTGATATAATAAATGTTGGGGGAAAGAAATAATCCCGTAACAACTTACACAATTTACAAATATTTAACAGGCGGTGTTTTGTTATTTTTTATGCTTTTTTAGGCTGTAATAACATTTTATGCATGCCTGTTAATCTGACATGAGATATCATACTCATTCAAGGGTCCCTCTGTAGTATGCAATAGTATAAAACTTGGCATGTTTTTAACAATACAGGTAGGTAATCTTGGATCTTGTGAATTTATCCTGTGTATTACAAACAGACTTTTACAATAAACTGGCCAAACATCTCATGGTCAACATGCAAATCACTAGTTCATTGTTCTGAAATATAAAGAGCTCCTTTATTAGGATAAACAAATGAAATTTTACTATAAGTTTTTTTTGCTACAGGATTTGCAAAATTGTAATTAAATATAATAGACATAATTTATAGTTCGAAGTGAAAATGTTGATTGTGTTTATCAGAATAGTAGTGATTTTATATAATTCCCATACACTGCCAAAACAAAGGTTTAGACAGTGAAACTAAGAAAAATTCACTTTATGAATTCATTGCTTTATTAAGTATTGGATTACATCACAGATGTAATTAGTTTTTGGACTGACCTCATAAACCACCTCAAAGTTGTTTTTATGTTCCTGATCATATATCTAGTAGTATTATTTTTGTTTATTTATGTATTTATTTTTGTTGTTATTGTTGCTATTTGTTGTTATTAGTTTTGTAAGTAATAATTTTGCTTTTAATTATGTATGATAAGTAGATCTTATATGCAAAAGCATAGATTATTTAAAGATTTAATTCATACTTTATTTTATAACCAGTTAATATATTTAAGTACTATCTTTATTTTCTGATGTTTTAAAATTTAATTTAATGTTACGTTTTCTTTTGCAAAAGGAATGGTGTATAAATGTTTTTTTATATTGCTTATAACAACCCTTTAAGGACAAACCGTAGATATTTGGAGTAGTATAAGTTTATGGAAAAGATCAGTAAAGCAGTTTCTGCATATTCATAAATTAGGTTACCTGTCTATTTATGGTAGCAGTAGTGGTGCAGTAGTGGTGCAGTACTGTAACCCACCTACTTGGTGACAAAGTGTTGTGGAGAATGTAAACGATGGGTTCTATACTGGCACTGTGCTCAATGGTTATCATCGACGTGGACACTAGTATAGAAGTCTAATGTGTCCATGTGAGTGGTAGTCTGAGTGTTGTGTTGGGAATATAACTGAGTATCAAGCTTGTCAGTTACCTAAAAATCAGACCAATACTATGTGGTTTGGATTCCACATAAATCTTTTTGTCCCCTAGTTGTCCTGGCTTTGTGCTATTGATAAATGACTCTTTTTAAGGGACAGTTTACCTTAGTTTAGTAACAATGATTCATTCATTCATTCATTTACACTCATTCACCCATATCTCCTCGATTGGTGTCTTATTGATGAATAGTGAATTTTTGTTATTGTACATTTTAAAATAGTTTTTGTGTCTGTACAACACTATTGTACAATCCTCGAAGGGTTAATGGTTTAAACTATGTTCAACCTCAGTTTTCTGTTATAACCTTGAGAAACTCCTAAAATGGTGATTTCGTTAATTTTGTTTTTACATGCAAGATGGTTTCATATACACAGAGGCTTAAAATAGTTGAAATGTACATTTTTTAAATGTCTGCAGAGGCTGTCGGCCATGTTAGTTTTAATTCCATAAGGGCAGTTTTATTTTCAAACCAGAAAAAGATTTTTTCCAAACAAATTGCATTTAATCAAGAATGAAATTGCTGTTGGAATTGCTCTGTGAGTTCCTAACTAGTTATATAGAAAAAAATGTAAACAAATATTTAGTTTGAAGTTTTTATTTTTATGTAATTTTCAAAACTGGGTGTATGTATTGAAAATATGAAAAGCGTACCCAATGCACAATATGATAACATTAAATATATCACCTCATATACAACTGTTGGTCAATAAATAATGACATAATATCAATTAGTAAATAACATTGTTCTTATTGGATTAAAACCAACATGGCCGACAGCAGATTCTTAAAATGCTCTCTCGCTGATCAACAATTTAACCTGAGAATAATACAAAGAGGCTCCTTGAAGTATTTTGTCAAGGTTTAAATTAGCTTGTGGTATCATTTATGAAGGCATAAGGTTGCATGACTTGAAATGTGTGACATTTTACAAAGTGCAAGCAAACCAGGCAAACTTTTGTTGTAATGATATCTTATATGGAATTTCCAGTGTTTACATATAGTAAATAAACACTTTTTCTTCTATGTTTCTCTCTGAGGAATCAATTGACATATCGGCTGTCGGTAGAAAAGAGAATCTAGAAATTATGGGGTTCTTTTTAATTCATTTCAAGTTGGACTGTGTTTTAATTTGCAGTGATAAATGTGCATTCTTATTCTTAGGTATGAGATATTTAGTTTATATATATATATATATATATATATATATATATATATATATATATATATATATATATATATATATATATTCAATCTCAAAAATATTTTTTTCTTTTTATAGATTAAATTGTAACTATAGTTGTGTGTTCTGTTAAATCATGAAGTAAGTTAATATCATGCTTATTTCTACATAAATATGCAGGATTACTTAAAACAAACAATATCAACTTTCAATTTAAGAATTATAAGGCTGTAATTAATTGCAAGAAAACATTAGGGGTGCTCTAATAACATGTAGTACCATTAAGTAAATTAAATATGGATAATATTAACAACTTAATCCTAAATTTTATTCCTTGGTTACTTTTCAATATCATAATTATATGAAATTTTGGCTACAATACTGACTTATAATATAACCAGGCAATGAATTAGAAGTTTTCTAAAAGATAACTTATGGTCCAATAAGGATTTAAACTTCATCTTTCCCATCTGCGTGGATGTTAAAGCTTGGATGAGCCAGCACAACTTGTGGTTAAATCCAGTTTTTTTAAATAAAATATAGACATTTATTTTATTATTTTAACACAGGAAATAGTAGTATGATATAAAAATATATACATGCTTGATTTAGTTGAAAACAACATTAAAATTCTTTTAATAAACGCAAGTTTAGAGCAGTTAATATTTAAATGTACTTATCTATTATAACATAAAGCTTATCAAATCTAATTTCATAAGTAAAATTCATTTTAGTTACTTAAAATATAATTTAATAATACTAGAGACCTGGCCTCGTGCCAAAACTAAATTTGATGCAGCTTTATTTTAATTACTTGGCATTTTTTATCATTATATTATTATTACAATATCTTTTGTATAAGAATTGTGGTTATTATATTAAAATGAATTGTTAATCACTTGAATTGAAAACAATAAGAATCATCTCTTTTTTTATAAATATTTTTAAAGAAGTGTAAATGTGTTTGCAGTTGTGTAAATTGATTGAAGTGAGGTTGCCTTCACGTGATAAAATCGCAAGCAACATTGTGCTTATGTACAGAGAAGTAAGCAACAGAGGTTGTTTTCTTATGGTCGCAGAGAATTCAAGCATGTAGACATAGCTGGTATATCTAAACACACGTTGCTTGACAAGGGACAGAAGTAGTTACAAAGGGTCAGATATGTCTCGTCCCCTACACCAGAGTCTGCTGTCAATGTTTGAAGGGGATACAACATAGGGACTGACGATGGTGTTGCAGTTGCCTCCTGCCATGGCAAACTAGAGAACTAACCACTCAATACACCATGTTCCTTACTCGACAAATATTCAGCCACTATTAGACATAACCTCTGTATCTTTCTTTTCTGCAGTCTTATGTTACATCCATATGCCCAGTTTTAAACATCCTTCATTTCATAATGTTCTAAGTAAAATATATGGATTTCATCCTTGCCTGTCCACTTTGTTAATTATTGTTTATAAAGTGAAGTGCTTTTTGTTATCTGTGATAGTGGTTTTAACCATGGATATTGTATTTTTAAAGTGTTTGCTTGGTTTAACTAAGTATTTTAGTGTAAGTGTGTGATGAATTTGTGATGCTATTTATTATTCTGACTTGTGTTTTTTTGTGTTACCAAAGCAATTAGTTGTGCATTAGATTGTAACTTTTATTACAGCAAAGTGATTATATAGTGCTAGTAGGTACCAAATATTGTGTTATACCTTTGTTGTTGTTTCAGTAGATGTGTTGAAATGTATGTTATCAAATAAAATTTTGCACTGTACATTATACCATATGTATTAAGAGCCCCCAATTAATTAATTTTTGTTTAATTTCATAAGCGTAGTAGGATATTAACAAAGTACCTTAAGGACATAAGTTTACAAAACGTGTCTTTTCAACCAAAGATGAAAATGTTAATTGCTTTGGAAATTTTTCTTTGATTTTTTTCAGATAATTTATTTTTTCCAGGGTGGCCACTCAACCGAGAATAAGTCGGAAATTCGGCCTAAAGTGAAAAAACTGGGAATAAGCCGTGAAATTCTTGGTGAAGTTGGGGAAAATCATAATATTTCAGTTCATATGTAGGAATAAATTATAATGACAGTCTGGATACAAAAATAGTTTTTTGTTCTGAGTATACAAGGTGATCAAATTTTATTTTCTAGGAATTTGGCATAGATGTACAGAAATTATAGATAAGAATGGAAATCCTGTTTCTAACTTTACCACTCCCATTTATATTTCCGGTTACATCTTTTATATCTTGAATGTCACGGAAATCGCTGAAACAACCCCAGATTTTAATTAGTAGGCACCGATGTCAATGATTGGAAATGCTGGAATTTATTTAAGTTATGGGCAACTGATTCATTTACGCGGGTTACACTACATATATATATATACTTTGGTTTTTACGGTATCAGGGCTAGTAAAAACCAAAGTTTGCAAGTAGTCGAGCCAAGGATACTATACACGAGTTTGTAAAATCTTGGCTTTTTCAAACTCCAGCTAAGAAAATAAATGCTTACCGTGAGCCGGATTTTTGTCAGACGGCAGTCAAAATAGCCTAATTTCCTTCAAATCATAAACATTGTTTTTAGAGTTAAATATTTACAACTGCGAGTGGTCACCGTAAATCTATCATATTATAATTGCTTTTAGCTTATCGTCTGTACTTGCGATTCCATTTATCAAGAAATAAACGTTTTAAATTACCACTGGAGCCATTGCAACGTGTTATCAATATAAAATATGTTGTTGTTTCCAGCTTTTTGTTGACTGAGACCCTCCCTTCCTTATTTCTTAGTGTCATGACAAATACACATCTGATGTCTATATTCTTCAGTTTACATTGATCAGCGACACATTAATGATAGCGTATATTTTATTCTTACTGCAAATCATATGTGACATATAAAAGTAAATCTTAAGAAAACGGTCAAATGGAAATAGTGAATCCATATTCAATTGGAATGTCTATTAATGTCATAAAACAAGGATTATGTTGTGAATGTAAGGAAATTTCAGTTCAAAATGTACTTGGCATCTGCGAATTGTTTTTAACATATTAAATTAATTTGAAAAATGTAATATTCTACGCCTCACTTGTAGGTATAGGCCTAGAAATGGATTAAAAAAATATTTGTGCAGTTGGTGACGGTTAAACAATATGGTAGTTATTGATTGATAATTTATTTCTCAATTACTAAACACTGCCATCAATTCCATTTCCATTTAAATTAAAGTTCATTTATACTAATTAAATCTACCGTTAAAACCTAAGTCAATGAAATTATTTGTATTTTGTAAATGTATACAATACCTAGACATAAATATTGTTTGGTTCATACCGTTGTTATGATACAAAAATATTACACACTAGAAGCTGGAATATCGAAAACCATTGCTAAAAGAAAGGCTGACCGTAGAATCAATTCAACTCGCAACTTATATCTTTCAGTGAAGCACATTTTTACTGAAAGTTGTGTATTTATTTTAATGACATTGATTTCACATCTCAAAAACTGATTACAGGAAAATAATTGTCGGTCAGTAACAAAATTTACGCTATCGTAGTTGAAATAAAAAATTATTACAATAAGGTCTGATCGGAGATAAACAATGTTGTACTACTAATTTACTTATCAAGACCAACATGATCGTAATTGTGTTTGTATTGGAAAATAACAGTGCAAAAACTAATATATCTCAGATATTTGAACTATTTGCATTTGGAATGTCAATTTAAAAAACTGAACAGATATCTCTAACTTTGGCAAGGTTGAGCGGCATAACCCACAGCTTGATAAACGATCAGAAAATATTCCTATGCATTTCGATTGTTGACAAAAAATAACACTTTTTGTTTTAAGACTACCGGTATGAGACAAAAAAGCGGGCATGGATGAACTGCCGTTTCATTGAACTGCTTATATGTTTATCAGTTCCTTACCTAACACTATTTCACCTTTAGGGGTCTAATGATCTAATGAAACACTATTTCATTATTTTACAAGTAATTTCTTTTAATAAAAAGCAATTACAGTATATGCATACCAAACCAATGAACAGACAGGGCCATGGTTGTAGGCGTGTAGAAGAGTTAGTGCATGCGAGATAGTGAATATCCCCCAATATATTTCCCTTACGTCTATTATGTACAGCCTATTCAAAATCTTGTTTAGATTGGCTGATATGTTTACATAGTTTGTTCGATAGTTATTGAGTTATGAAATTTAGTAATTTAAAATACTTCTTATTTAATCATTGAACATACGTTTTTTTAATCCATAATTGCTTTATATTAGAAACTTGAGTTTAAATAGTAATTTTACAAAACTTATTTTATCACATGCCACACAAATAAGGTAAACAATCATTAAATAATAAAAACATGTATTTAGAAGAAAACAAAAAACAGCTGATTTTGTTCTATTCAAGAACATGGTAATTAGAAAATATGGTAGATATCATGACAAGGCTGTGCAGTATACAATGACGTCACAAGGACGAAATCAGCTGGTTTGATTATTCTATTAAATACTGGTAACTAAGTCTACCAATCACGTGAAAGTATTTTCTAGGTACCGTGTCCGAGATGTTTATTTTTTAACTTGAATGTACAACAGTCATTTGAGAGGGAACTCCATTGATGCGCATGCTCGAACCACATGCCCAGAACTATGAACTGGTCAATAACGGTAGCAGTCAATCGGGTCTCCCAACTGTTGTGCTATTAAGACAATCTTCCCTTTACATTACAACTTTTCGCCAACTATGATATTGCTGAGTAATATTGTTTTATATTGGCCATTTTTGCTGACCATTCTATTCCAGATATGCAACGTAGCCTTGTAGTAATTTTGAAATTTTACTATAAAACCGCAATGAATGGTTGAGGATATTTTAGATCGGGGGTGGGAAGAGGGGATTATTGGACCATGGATGTTATTTTTTTATGGTCAGGGAAACCGAAATAACCAGGAATCTGAAAATCAATGTAGAGTGGCCACCCTGTTTCCTGTCTTTCCTGTTAAATTATATCTTGCCCAATGTTTTATTTCAATTTAATATTGCAGTATTTCAATGTTGGTTTAGTAATAATTATTCCATGTATGTTGTTTATTAAAAATATAATTACTACCTCTAGGTATAATAAAAATTATTTCATTTTGAAAAAATTTTTGGAGTCTGACTTGGTCATACTGTCATTCTATGTATGAACACTTAATTTTGAAATTAAGAAAGTTTTCACTTTAGGGACCTTTTATCAGGAAATCTGTTCGCCTACTATTTTGACACTTCCCATCTAACCCTGAAGCATTAGATATTATTATGGAAATACAAATTTCACTTATACATGATGTTTTGTAAAATAGTTCTAGTCATATTCAGCGGCAAATAATCATATTATTGTGTTCTTGTTATTTACTTGTCTTAAAACTTATTTTAATAAATTAGGAACGTACATGTTCAGTAGAGGTCCAATTAATGTAGGTTAATATATACCATTTAATTTTAAGAAATTAAATCTTGTTGTAACACTACATTTTAGATTACATTAGACAACGTATCTGATGTAATATATATTCAAAACCCTATAAAAATATTAGCTTATCTCATCAGTAGATTTGATATACCAAGATTGCATGTTGTAAATAATTAAAAGTCATATTGTAGTATGACAATGAAACATTTTTAAATGGTGGAATCCCTTTCAAATAATAATAAATACATAGTGAATATTTCTAGAAAAAATACATATCAAAAATATAATTTTCTACATTATTTCAGCCCTGTTTAATTAAAACATACAATTTTTTTTATTTTTCCTTCACTAAGTGAACAGTTCCTTGTGAAATGATCCCAGTGTTTTGATGTTCGACTGATAAATGTAATGGGATAGTTCACTTTGATAAACAAACTTGTGTAATTTATTTATGTTCAGTATGTGAGAAAAGATGAGTTATAGTCCTGGAGAGTAACTATTAGCCTACCGTCAGGCATAATGTGGGATAGTGTGTGTGAAAGCTATATTCGAGTCTTAGAATGTGTAGAAGTGCTTTTTTATTTGGTGCCCTTAAATTAATATTAAACATAAGAGTTCTAGAAATCAGTTTTATGAAATATAGCTAAAGGATAATATAATTATACAAATTGGGGTTTTAATTTAATGTGTACATTTTAATTGACACAATCATTTCAAATATACTAATTAATACTAGTTAAAATATGCTTCAATTAAAAATCAACGTTTAATTTACTCTTATTGAGAAATGTGTTGAAGCATTGACTATAGAAACAAACAGACTGACCAAGTCGATACATTTGCTGTAATATAGAACACTCCATAAGTATACAGAATGTTGTTGTTAGATACTTAGATAGGACAATATTGCTATTATCTAATGGAGATTGATTTCAAATTGCATGGATAACTATTTTGCATACCATTAGCCGAGACATTAGTCATTGTGTGCTAGAGGTAGACAGAGATAGGAATAAATAGAGATAGGCAGACCACTACCACCACCTGGGAAAACCAAGCATGAACTAATTTCACTGAACAGGAAAATCAGCTTCACGGAATGCAAATGAGTGGAGTCTCTTGTTTCTATAGTCAATGATAAAAAGTAATGTATAGGAACAAATTATAATAATTTGATCAACGCCATTAATGCAGAGACTTTTTTGTTCAGTGACAGTTTCAAAATGCGTCATATAAATGAATTATATGTTGATCTTACTTCAGCAACAACAGTTTGTCCACCTTTACGTTCAGTAATAATATCTGTAGCATAGCATATAATCCACTGAATATTTTGGGACTTTTTATACAAATATATTTATTTATTTGAAAATTAGTACAAATTATAAATTTTCAAAAACAATTTACTGTATCTAAACAAGCTTATTAGTATTTTTAATGAATTCATATCTATAAAAAGCAAAGAGATATAGAAATAGTCAGACATCCTGTAGCAGACAAAACAAGCTTAACGTGGCTGCCGATACACAGTGCTGGTTGAGAATTTCTGCCACATACCCCTCACCCAGCCCAATTCCCTTTTCCGCTGTTTCCTTTCTCTCTCAAGGCAATTTTTTATCTTCCCTCTCCCAAGGAGGCTGTGCTCCCTCTCTGTCTCATTCTAGGCTGCCCTACAACAAGCTCAACCTAGCGGTGGCCACACCAAGTTAGAAGTAGTCTGACTTCTTAGAAGTAGCCAATGACTTTTTAGCATTGGCTTTATGCTTCTTATAGATATTCATTGGTATTTTGTCACCATAAAGTAAAGTTGAGGTTAAACATGACGTCTCAGCTCACTATAAATGTTAATTGGCATGTAGTGCAGTGGCATAGGTGCAGTGGTGTCTTACTCACATAAATTAACAAATATAGTTCTATCTGTAAACTGCTGATTTTATATTTTTATGATATAAAGGAGTAACAGTGATACGCTAAATCAAGAGTTTTTTTTCAAGTTTTATTAAAAACTGATTTTAACTAATGGAAAATTAAAGTGTTGTCAAGTTTTGAACTGTTAACAAAAATCTTCATCATTGTGTTTTAGGTATAGTCATGTATGCCAGTTAAGTAAGCTAACTTAAATACAACATTTTTAGTGAATACATAAAAAAAGTGATTGTGTTCAATACATAAAACAGTAATTATGAATCAGGGGTGTATTGTCAAAGCTCTTTATGCTAATTTTGTAGCCTAAACAGTGTTAAATAAATTGTAACCAGAAATAAATATTAACAAACCTATAATTTTCAGAGTTAAAGTTAGTTGTAACATGTTAGCTGCAGTCATACAGCAATCTTTGCTTGCCAGTTACAAAGCTATTTCTAATGTTATACTTACTACGAGTCGGCACTGGTGGCGCAGTGCTGTAACCCAGGTATAGTTCGAATAAAATAACTTTGGTACTGGCGGAACGCCCTCGCTCCACTGGTCTGAAATGACAACACTCGAAGATTTAATTTGCTGTCAAACGTAAAATAAGTAAGCAATAATTTTAAAACTAATTTTATAGTGTACACCATTTTATATTCTTTAAGGGAAAATTATACTGGAGATTTTTCTTAGCTAATTTGCTTTTAATAGTGATATTTCTATTTAAATACACGTTTTCATGAGTGAAATTGCGCGTGAGTCGTCTTTAACCTGTCACTGTTGCGAGAATAATAATAATAAAATAATTTCTTGTGGATGGATGACAGTTTGCTTCATTGTGATTAGTTTGGTATAAGTCTCATTTAATAATTTTAACAGGTTAATGAGAAATTAATTTGTTTGTAAACCCTTGCAAACTCGGAAACGAAAAATGCTAGACAAAATGAATAAATGAATTTTTTTTTTTTAATGAAGTTCTTTAAATGAATCTTTTCGTTAAATTTCTTTGAGCAAACATTACCTGTGTTATTTATGTATTACTAAAATAATACTGTGGTACTAATAAAACATGCGGAAAAATGTTGAAGAGTTGATGAAGTAAACTCATAGTTCGTTTACATAGAGGCTGTGTCGGACGCGTAAGGTATACTCTGCTCAAGGGAAAGTGTAGACTGAATATTCAGCCCAAGCGTAAAACGAATTTCGATCGACAATATTTCCAGATAAGATATGTTTCTCCAGTAATAAATAAGGTAAGTTAGTTGCCTTTGAGGTGTGTTCGTGTTCAGTTCTTTATCGATTTAACAGTGCTTAGTATAGTATAACCACTAGTTTATTTTGATTACAGTTATTTAGTTGTAGTGATATTACTATTTTTTTAAATTTAGATATGACAATAATGCTATAGGATTCAGTGTATATATAATTATCAGTGTTTATTGCAATTCTAATATTTAGACTCTTTCAAATTTTAGGTAATGTTCTATTGGTAATTGACAAGATATGTTTGCAATGGAAGTGGCCAGAGCTGAGGCAGTGACTGTACATTGTGCGTGTGGTATCACCGCCGCCTTGTTGACAATCTAGTTTTGAAAACTCCTGGATCTTTCTTCCTAGTTCAAGAAAATTCTATTTAATATGAGAGTAAGATTTTAGTGTCACTTAAATAACACAATTAATTTAGGTTTAAAGACATTTTGTCTGGCGTTTATCATTATCGAGTTTGCAAAGGTTTACAAAAAAATTAATTTATCACTAACCTGTTTGAATTATTAAATGAGACTTATTCCAAACTAATCACAATGAATCAAACTGTCATTCATCCACAAGAAATTATTTTATTATTATTATTATTATTATTCTTGCAACAGTGACAGGTTAAAGACGACTCACGCGCAATTTCACTCATAAAAACGTGTTCTTAAATACAAATATCACAATAAAAAGTAAATTAGTTTAAGCAAAATATCCAGCATAATTTTTTCTTAAAGAATATAGCATGGTGGACACTATACTTTGAAAATTATTGCTTACTTTTCAAGTTTGACAGCAAATTAAAGTTCAGAGTTTTGTCATTTCAGACCAGTGGCGTGAGCCGTTCCGCCAGTACCAAAGTTATTTTATTCGGACTATACATGGGAACAAAGTGTTTGGGAGACTGTAGGCGATATATTGGATGCTTGGTCCTCTTAATACCGACATGGCGTCCGCTTGATGGTTGCTATCGGCGTGGACACTACTAGAGAAGTCTGGGGTGTCCATGTTGGGTGGTAATCATTGTGTGGGGGAGATAACTGAGTATCAGGCTTGTCAATTAGCTGAAAATCAGACCATCACTAAGTGGTTCGGATTCCACGTAAAGCTGTAGGTCCCGTAGTTGCCCTGGCTGTTGGGCTATTAATAAATTGCCCTTTCTGAGGAACAGTTGAACTAAGTTAGTAACCAGACAACACTCATCCTACACTCATATAACCATCCATATTCGCCTTAAAATACCAACAACGTTGTGTCGGCATCTCATATGTTAGTTGACGAGGGGAGATACTTTCAAATGCATAGTTAGCCATGTCTTACTGGCGAAGAGCAAGATCGAACTAGCACATCAGATGATTTTGAGAACGTTGAAATTAAAGGTTATTATTGGTTTTTTAATCTATAATGGCATTTTCTGCCATCTAGATTTTTTTTAATCTATGATGTAGGGGTGTGCGAGTAGCAATTTTAAGAGTCGAGTTGAGTTTTTAAACATAATGTTTAGTTTTTTTCGAGTTGAGTATTTAACCCTTAATCTCAAAAAATGAAAATACACAATGATATGTTCTTTTCAGCTAATCTCAATTTCACCATTGACAACAATGTTTTGTTTCCACTAACAGAAACAAAATAATTAATGTCAATACAATACTAACTAGTGATGAGAAGAGTCGAGTACTAGAGTGACTCGAGTTGGTGTTTCGTGACTGAGGATTGGGGAGCGTAGTGCTGTCCGAGTCTAGTTCTGTAAGAGACGCCATTTCTAGTTCTGTAAAAGAGATAAGAGCCTGAGTACAAATTGATGAGATCGAGTCTTGAAACGCTTGTTTAGTTTCTGTAACGATTCACGTGACCGAGTCCACAGCTAAAAATCTAGTGCAAGTACAGTACAGGCCTATCCTAACTCAATTAAATTTAGTAACTTTATTAAATTGTTTTAAACGATTCCACATATGATGTTAGTTTAATATGTAATTGTGTGGTAATCAATCCATAAATTATACATTTTACTTAATATTAGACTTGCAATATGATATTACCAATAATAATCCTAGATTTAACACCGAGACGGCAGTTTTAAAAACTGAGCTTGAGGAAATTTGTATAACAATTTTAGGTTTATACCAAGCTTCTTATTCAACAGGTTGCCTCATTCTCATATGGTCTATATGAGTTGTGATGTCAGAAGGAGACTTCCGACCTCAGAGTAAGTGTAATATCCGCTCAGTGCCTCCAAAACAGCGTGCTGAGCAATTAAAACTACATACTAAAAACTGTTATTGTATTATTTTAAAGATTATTTTAGAAGTATTTAAATTTCTGGTATTGTAATATTAATTTAAAGAAGCTAATCATCTTTTTTCATGTGTTGCTGAGTTATACTTAATTATTAATACTAATTAAAATCAGTCATAAGAATTCACAATTCAAAACAAAACCATATTAAAAATTAAACAACGCAGACTGAAATATTATTGAGAGTATGAATATCAGATGTTTTACATTGTTGCAGTTTGTTTTGTTTACAGAAGTGAAGGTATACAGCTGAGACCTCCCTAAGAAGTAAATGCTACCTTTGTGATATGAACACGCACGATCGTCGTGCAATCTAGAAGTGCTCATAGATTGTATAATCTGACTACTTTTATAGTACGATTATACAATCGTATAGTCTGATGGTACAGTTTTCTGTTCAAATTTTATTCTAATATAGTCGCTTGATAGTAATGTCTAGCAGGATTATTTACAAATTCATCCATACCGTCCACCCATACACGTACAGTGGTATTGATGGGGCAAGATCAGGACGGTGATTCTTGTGTCCATTCTGTCAACCTATATTTATATCCCTAACAATTCTTTTGTGGTTAAGTGTTAGAGAGTACTTTAGAATCCTAACTTCACCCCTTTAATAAAGGCATTTTTCGTTTCATTTAAATTATTTCAGAAATATGTGTTTGGGCCACCAGACCACCCATACACGTACAGTGGTAGTGACCACCCGCTCACCCCTACAAGTACGGTGGTATTGACCCACCCATAGACATACAGTGATACTGATGAGTGTTCTCGTTTCATGAAAAAAAAATGTAAATAGGTCACAAGGCATTGTTAAAGGGGTAATGCAATCCTGATTCATTTGTGAAGGTATTACATAAAGATACAACCTAGTATTTGTCGTACACTAGTAAGTTACGAAGAATTTGTTAATTACTTCCAGTAATAATAATATCTACTCACCATCCCATGCTCTCACAGTAGTATTGACAGTCAATACCCATACACTTACAGTTGTACTGACCCACATACCCATCCCATACACATAAAGTGGTATTAACCCTCCTACCCACCCTTATATGGATATTGGTAATGACTAATTTGTGGTCTGTGATGTTCACTTGTTTTGTATTTTTACCAGCATAAAATATGGTAACTAAGAAATAATTTATTATTTTATTTGCAGATCTTGAAAATGCACTTGCTACTTTCAAATTTCTTAACATGTTAAAAGTGTTTGTATTTAAGGTAATCTCCAAAAATAAAGTAGATTTAACTCTTTGCTTTTAGAATAGTTATTGTGAAAAGTGTTTTACTACCACTGAGCGTGTATGGGTGAGACATTACTACTGTAAGTATAGGAGTGGGCAGGTGATAACTACCACTGTTCGTGTAGGGGAGGGCGAGTGGTCTCTACCACTGCACATATATAGGTAGGTGGCTGGGTCTCTACCACTGGACGTGTATGGGTGGGTGGGTCAATACTACTGTACTTGTACGGGTGGGAGGGTCGCTCACTACCACTGCATGTTAGAATCTCAGAAACAGGACATCAGGGACGTACAGTTGACCAGTGACGACGTAGCGCGTGATTGTTATGTTCGGCTAACTCAAAACAATCAGGAAGTTAGCTTTAATTTGCACTTGCAAATTTTGTATTTCTATTATCCTTTCATAAAGACTAGGTTAAGGCAACAACTTAAAATATTCTTTAAGTATCAACCTGTTTTAATACATAAAATCTTTTTCTCAAAAGCCTCTCATTTTGCCTAACTTTATTAATTTCATTTTTATTTGGAATGCTACTGTATGCTTTTTCTCAGTTTGTGGCAGAAATGGTTTTTTATTCATTGGTGGCATTCATCATTGTTTATAAAACTAGGAGACACCCCTGCACGATCCACGTGCCAATCCTGTCACTCACTCACTGCAAATAATAGTAGATAAACTTTATTTGCCTACGTCAGATGTGTTCATTTATTTGTTTTTGTTTAACAGCTGAGGAATTAAAGAAATAAAAAACTGCATTAGATTACGATTGAAAACTTTAAATTTTGTGGGACAGATTCCTACAGTCAGATGTGAATAAAAACAACCTTCCCTGGTGCAACCACAATATAATAACAAGACTGGCTCCGGTCAGTCCACCAGCCCCAGAAAGTAGGACTACATTACTGCGTAGCGAGAGTAAAGACTGTGTTGCTTTGATGATGGTTGACAACTTTTCCAAGGATTGTGAGCGGCAGACTTTATTTGCATCTGATTTAGACCCACAGGCCGACATCCTCATCCACCAGTACCCCCCTTCCCAGTCTTCGATGGATGAATACCAGCCATTCAAAATGAAAAATAATGAAAATGAAAATATCTTTATTCCATCTTAAAAAATACACTTTATGTACAATACAATGTGGTAGGAATAAACTCAACCATCCTACACAGTTGCGATGGCTGGCAAATAAAACAAAGAACACTTATCAGTCACTAAGTCCATGACACTGAGAATTGGTGTTCGGCCTCTGTAGTGTTATCATTTACTTATCTACATGAGGACAAATTTATCTTATACTATTCACATTGCATTGAAACAAAACCAAAGAATAATTTCGAGGAAAATTATTGTAAACAATTCTTATCAATATTGATAGGTTTGTAGCTTTCGTTTTATAACCTATTTAACTTTAAATTTTATTAAATCTAAATCTATGTACAACTTTTTACACACTTACAAATATATTTATATACAAAGAAAATGTTATTGAATTATTCCTGTTAATTGTTTGGTTTCCTCAGAGCTCAACAACCACTTTTTAACATGAAAATTAAATGTTTTATTAGATTTGCAATTTCTGACCAATTGGCAACATATTATAACATTTTGGGCCCAAAAAACAAACGATTTTATAAAACAGGTTTTATTCACTTTTGGCCTTTTAACTCTTTTATTTTTTTGCATTCCGCGTCATGTATGGATGATTATATAGTTGTTCTGTTCCATTGTTTCCACTTCTTTTGAAAAATATTTGTAGCACTTTAAACAGAAATAAATGTTGAAGCGGTAAAATATTCAGCTTTTGGTAAAGCGGAATAAATGATTCTCTCTTGTTCTTAAATAATATTATACGCAAAAAATGGTTTTAAGTTGATCTGAGTTTTTCCATTGAATTTTTAAAAGCTCCTCCCCAGCAGTGAATACCATATTGCAACCTAGAATTTATAAGAGCAAAGCATAATGTCCGTAATAAATCTTGGTTACATTTATTCCTCAAATAGTAAAATTTCCTAATTTGATGCTTTAAAGAGCCTTGTAAATACTCAATAGTTTTTTCCATGACATTTTACTATCTAAAAATACACCTAGGTATTTAAATTGATTCACTACCTCAATTCTTTCACAGTTACATATGTTCGTTTCATTACAACAAAAATTATGAAAAACTACATCATTGATAAACCTAAAATCTTTTAAATTAAAATTAACTACTTTGGTTTTAGATACATTTACAATCATTTTATTTTGAACACACCACAGCTTCAAAATGTTTAAATCCTGCATTATACATTGCCATATTTCCTCTTCGTTTTCATTATTATATACTAAAACTAAATCATCGGCAAAAGCATAGATTCGACCTTTGAACAGCTTTCCTAGGAGATCATTAATATAAATTAAGAACAAGGTGGCTGAGAGCACAGAGCCCTGCGGCACCCCTTTTTTTAACTATTTCTGGATTACTATAAGAGTCTTTAAATTTAACAATTTGTTCTCTGTTTGAAAGGTACGTACTAAACCATCTATGTGCAACTCCTCTTACTCCTGCATGTTCTAATTTTGAAAGAAAAATAGTTTGGTCCACCAGGTCAAATGCCTTTTTATAGTCAATAAATAATGCAGATACCTTCCTGCCAAAATTGATGTTATTGTATAGGCATTCTACGAAAACCGAAAGCGCGTCTTCGGTGGATTTGCCTTTAGTGAACCCAAACTGATTACCACTAAAAAAATGATTACTGTCTAGAAAATTTAGAAGCCGTTTTTTCATAATTTTCTCTAGTATTTTAGAAGTAATAGGTAGAAGGCTAATAGGTCTCAGGTTATCCAGTTTAATGGAGTTATTTTTCTTCACTAAAGGAACTACAACACTCTTTTTAAAATAGGACGGGAAATGGCCTGACTTAAAACTTAAATTAAAAATGTGTTCAAGAACAGGTGCAATACTAAGGCTTACTTGCTTAAGTAAATCAATCATTAAGAAATGTTGTCTACTCCACGCGATTTTTTGTTTTTCAAATGTGCAATTATTTCTAAAACTTCTTTCTTGTCAGTTCTGTAGATAAAAAAAGATTCAGGAGTTGGGTTGGTGGCGCTGTTGTCCCAGGCACCGGCGCT
This sequence comes from Stictocephala bisonia, assembly GCA_035578905.1. Lineage (NCBI taxonomy): Eukaryota > Metazoa > Arthropoda > Insecta > Hemiptera > Membracidae > Stictocephala > Stictocephala bisonia. Next base: position 86,574 of record JAQJVL010000291.1, read on the forward strand.
AGGAAGGTTGGCGGTCAGCTGATTTGCCGCACTGGCGATATATTTGTTTACTTCCGTACTGATAAGACCTGGATTATCAATAACATTGCCGTTATCTAGTTCTATTAGACTCAACTCGTTTTTACTTATTTATTTTATTTATTCATAAGACGCCGATCGTCATATTTCCTGTAATTTGATTTATGATTTTCCACTGTTCTTTACTATTACCACTGTATTTATTTAACAAGTTAGTAAAAAAAAAGTTCTTAGTAGAATCGATTTTATTTTTTAATCGCTCATGGTAATTCTCATAATACCTCTTAAGCTTAACATCGTTAGGTCTATTCAATGAGGTTTTATACAGATTATTTCTTTTCTTAATTGCATCTAAAATGTGCTTGTTTATCCACGGACTTTTCATTTTGGCCTTAACTAGAATATGTGGTACTTCTATTATTGAAGTGTATATTGTATAATATTGTAAGTGGTACTTCCATTACCCCTTACATCAATAAGCTCTGTAAATAAGTTAGTTTTTAAGGAAACAAGTAATGTAAATATTGTAAATAGTACTAATAGTTTTTTTAGAAGCAGTATAAATAGTGCTAGTCAATGTTCAACTTTAAACAGTCGGGTATCAAAACTATCTAAGATATATGTGTCTACACTGAATATTAGATCTTTACGTAAAAAGCTTAGTGCATTAGAAATTATCTTAAGGAATAAACCATCTGATGTGCTTAGTCTAAATGAACATTGGCAGACGGAAGATGAAATTTCTCTGTATGTCCCGGGGAAATTTTCATATGCTACTAGTTATTGTAGAAAACCGCCTTTTACTCACAGTGGATAGTCAATTTATGTCAAATAAGGCTTTGAGTTTGATGTGATAGATTTATCCTATTATTGCATTGATTTTATTTGTGAAGCCTCAGCAATAAAACTATTGGATTATGATTTTATCATTGTGACTGTTTATAGGACGCCAAATTCAAATTTTAAGGTTTTCTTGGATAAAATAGAAATTTTAATATCATATATTGTTATCTAAGTCTTACAAATATTTTGCATTAACAGGGGACTTTAATGTTAATATTTTAAAGACTCAATACACTGTACACCTCCTATGAAATACCCTTCTCATCCAATGATAGACAATACAAATTATTCGTTTTAGAAATCTTCAATCAAATTACTATTAACATTGGCCTCAATATACAGTCTGGTAAATCAATAATTTCAAGAAATATTATTTACAACAAGCGACAGCAAACTCCTATACTATTAAATTGCAATCCTCTAAATTTACACGTAACATTGACAGTGATACCTAACCTAACCCACCCATACACGTACAATGGTATTGACCTACCCGCCCACCCATACACGTACAATGGTATTGACCTACCCGCCCACCCATACACGTACAATGGTATTGACCTACCCGCCCACCCATACACGAACAGTGGTATTGACCTACCCGCCCGCCCATACATGTACAGTGGCATTTACCCATCCATACATGCACGGTGGCATTACCCACCTGCCCTCCCATACACGTACAGTGGCATTGACCTACCCGCCCGCCCATACATGTACAGTGGCATTGCCCACTCCTGCACGTACAATGGCACAAACCCATCAGTACCACTGTACATGTATGGGTGGGCGGGTAGGTCAATGCCACTGTACGTGTGCGGGTGGGTCAGTGCCACTGTACGTCTATGGGTGGGCGGGTGGGTCAGTACCACTGTATGTGTATGGGTGAGCGGGTGGGTCAGTACCACTGTACATAATGGGTGGACGCATGGGTCAGTACCACTGTACGTCTATAGGTGGGCGGTTGGGGGATGTACTTTGATTTTTACATACCACGAGATCTTTTAATTTATTTCCAAATAATTTTACTCCAGCAAGAGATTTAGCCAGTTTGGACAATCTTTTCACAAATGTTGATAGTAGAAGTTTTGACTACACTTTACTTGAACAAGACTTAATATTAGACCATGCTGGTTTATGGATAAATTTTGCCATTATGCCAAGAACATCTAAAAATATTCTACAGTTAAAGGAAACAAATGAAAGTTGTACCAAACGTTTAATTTCCCCTGAAAAGCTAAATAATTTAAAAGAATGTTTAAGTAATCTTAACTGGGCTAATGTATATAATAATTGTAATGTAAATATTGTTGTTAATTTATTTGTTAATATTTTAAGTATTTATGTTAGTTAATATGTATTATCCAAAAATATCTGTGATAAGGAAACCCAAGACAATCAACAAGGGGAATTGGTAATTGGTTCACTCCTGAATTAAATATTATGAGAAATCAACTATTAGCCTTGTATAACAAATGGAAGAATACTTCAAGTTTAGTGGATAAGAAATATTATAAGAATTTCAAAAGCATTACAACCAGGCTATTACAAGAGCAAACAATAGCAAACTAATTTGAACTTCAAAAAATCCCTGTAAAGCTGTGTGGAAAGTTGCGAAAGCTGAGTGTAATCTGTATTCGACAACACGGCCACCAATACCCCATTAGTCCTGACATTTTGAATAGCTTTTTTGTGAATGTGGCAGTAGATACAAATAATAAAACCTGTTCTGATCTGTTGGCAAACTCTCCTCAGCCACTTCCAACAAGGAGTTTTAAATGGAAACTGATTGATAAAACTATAGTTAAATATGTTGTAAATAGAACGAGTAATTCCCGTAGTGAAGATGTGTATGGTCTCTCAAATTATGTTTTAAAAATATTATTGATGTAATTGTAGTAATTACACTTAATTACTTACTTACTTAATCAATTTGATTTTAATCCAAGGTTTTTACCCATGATGTCTTAAGGTTTCTAAAATTACACCCAATCATAAAAAAGGAGATGTAAAAAACCCAGTAAACTATCGTTCCATTACAATTGTACCTATTTTAAGTAAAATAATTTAATCTTGTCTAGTAGCACAACTGTATGAATACTTTGTAAATAACAATTTACTATACACTTATCAATTCGGTTTTAGACCTAAGCATTCAACTACTGATGCAGTTGAAGAAATAGTAGACTTTGTTCTTAATGGTTTTGAAAATAAATTAGTAGTAGGATCAAGTATGATCGACTTAAGTAAAGCGTTTGACACTGTCTCTCATGTCTTGTTGTCTAAAAAGCTAGAATATTATGATATTTCGAACAAAGAGTTACAATTACTGAAAAGTTATCTTACAGGTAGAAGACAGATGGTTTGTATACAAAACAAAGATTCTCAATTTTTAAATGTTATGGCAGGGGCACCACAAGGTTCAGTATTGGCACCCTTTCTTTTTTTGGTTTTTATTAATGATTTTGGTTATAATGTTTCATCTTTCTCTGTCCTCTATGCAGATGATACAACCATTAGTAACTCTGGTTTAGCTATATTAAATGTAAAATATCAACTTAAAAGTTCATTTGAACAAGGAAAACACTGGTTTTCTGTTAATGATTTGTCAATAAATGATACTATTTTTACTTTTTTATTTATTCATAAGACGCCGATCGTCAAGATATGGGCGAATATGGATTTCGAATGAGTGTGATGAGTGTAGATGAGCGAATGTAGTCATTGTTACAAACTAAGGCCGACTATTCCTTAGAAAGTGTCATTAATTAATAGCCCAATGACAAATGAACAGCCGGTGATTATCAGCTGATCCTTCTCAAAATGTATTGACTCTGATTGGGATCGAACTGAGAACCATTAGCACATGAAGCTGGGATTGAACCAACTACACCTTTGACCAATTTATATACTAAGATTGAACAAATAATATTTACTTTAAAAACCCATTTATTAGATGTAGACAATGACCTATTTAAACCTGTAAAATTTCTTGGAATCTATTTAGATAGCTAACACTGTTGGGACGAACATGTGAATCATCTGTGTAAAAAACTGTCCAGAGTTACTTATCTTTTAAGGAAGTTGAAGGATTGTGTGAATCTGGAAGTTCTTGTCATGGTATATTTTGGTCTTTTTCATTCAATTCAATATTTCTTTATTTATGTAAATGTACACAGGTACAACAAATAGCGTCATTTTATATATTATCAAAATTTGTTCTAAAAACTAATAACATAAAATCATTGGCCCTCCTTAATTCTTTATTACAGTAGGGGACTACCTCTAACTTTGTAAGTATTCATCTATAGAATACAAGGCTAACTTTATCAAATGTTCTTTGGCTCTAGCTTTAAATTTATGAAAGTTACTTTCTCTACAGTTCATACTCACTATTCTATACTTCATACTCACTTAAATTATTGTATACGCCTTTGAGGTAATTCAAGTTCAGCTAAAAGGGCCCTTATTTGGCAAAAGAAGGCTCTTAGAATAATAAGTGGATTGTCCAAGTCAGACACATGCAGGACAACTTTTATATTATGAATCTTGCATGTATATATATATATTAGCTGTAACTTGAACTATGTTAAAGCAAACATTAGCAATTTTAATTATGTCAATTCAATTCATGACCACAATACAAGATAAAAGCAAAATCTTGTGAAACCTACTACTAGACTGAATAAGTGTTTTAATAGTTTTAAGTATCAACAAGTTTTGCTGTACAATAAACTGCCGATTTCCGTTAGGTCACTTCCTTGTAATAAATATAGTTATACTATAACTAAGCGGCTTAAAAATAAAGCATTCTATACTATTGAAGAGTATATGAACTATGATATGTTGGACTTGACAACTTAATTTTGTTTGTAACTTATTGACGATGCCTATTGTAACCTGTTTACTTAATGGAAAATAAAATTCTTGATTCTTAACTGTGGTTTAACATTATGAAATATATAACCTCTTCGATATTACAAACTCCATTATTTATATTCCAACAGCTGATAAAATTGTATGGACACCATTATTTAGCTGTTCCTTTTTTATTCATTTTCATCTCTCTCCATGTAATTCTCATGACCAAAAATGTACTTTGAGAGCTTCTTTTTTCCTTCAGAATGAGAATATAGAAAGATTGCACCTTATTGCAAAACTACAAACAGAGGTAAATTTGTTGCACCAACTTGGTAGAGATATAAAGGAGGAGTTGCGTTAGCAAAAGCTGCTTCGTGTATTATACGAGGGTACAATTTTATATCTGTTTGCTAAATTTTCATCTTAAAGCCAACCTGTATTTCTAAACTGTCCAACAAATAATTGAGACATGTTTATATATTTTTAAATTAAATCAAAAGGAAAAAAAACATCTTTAGATCTTTATATTTTTTAATATTTCTCTCTATTTATTAACATACCTAAATTACAAACATAATATTCAACTAAAAACTAAAGTAATTATAACATATTTTTAGACACACCTACATTAGAGGCACCAGCTAAATTAAATTTTTTTATTATTTTAAAACCAGTCCTGCAATTAAAGATAAGTACTTGATTTGCAGATCTGAACTGTTAATTTATTGTAATTCACAAACTTGCAAATCAGGTGCATATGTTTACCTGCAGATCTAGTGATGAAAGATGTTATTATTTATTAGTCACATAAAAAATTATCTGCTTGCTTCAACACAGAAATTATTGACTGTTCCGATATCAAAAAGTATTTTAACTTAATAAAGTCATCATCTGCTTTAAGTTCAAGTAAAATGCTCTTAGCTTGCTGTAAATCAAATTTTAAATGATTCTCTCCCAGAAAACGGTCATCATACACGTTTGTATTATTGCCTTTACATAAATGATCAATACGAATAAACATAATATGAAGTAGGAACTTGCAGAATTGCTCGTAGTCTAAACCGTAGACAGCATTAAGCATTGTTTGACAGTGCTCGTGCCAGCCATCCATGTCTTTACAGTCAGATATCTCCAATTTCACCTTTCTCAAATTTTCTCTAAGTGATGACCACATTTTACCAATATTGGAGCCATTCACCCAATTATGATTTATTGAAATTGTATCATCCTATAAAAAAAAAGAAAGACAACAAATCACGTTTGTTAACACAGTAATTTACATTTTGTAAATTAAAGATAAAACAATTTGATTAAAATAATAGAGATACTCGTATATTGAACTTGTTATGATTTAACACATTAGAGATGGCATACTTAAACTCCGTTCACCGAGAGTTGATAGTGATGCCCCGCCTAGACTGTCACTGTCACAAGAGTGCTGGCCAATAAAAAGAGGGTGGTTCATGTGAAACCTTGATTTAAGGACTAATTCATTGGCATCACCAGTCAGCAGTCAGTCAGGCTCATAAAGATAGGACAGTTCATCACTACAGCAATATGTGAACGCCTGTTAATCAGCCTAGCGCCTACGTCACACTACCAGAGGGTGGAGTTTCACAGCGAACAGCACATAAAATGTTCTATACTTATAAGAATTTTGAATACTTGTTTTTTGTAATAACAATTGCGGTGTGAGCGTCATCTTACCTCCCTCTACATCTTTATTGTAGCCAAGATGTCTCTTTTTATGAATTCTGTCCTGTTTGTTTAGGAGTGGTTGTTTTTTTGTTGTCATGATTCTACATGGCAAATTTTCATGCAATCTCTTATGTGTTAATATCTCCAAGTTGATTGAATTATGTAGTCAACAGTCATGTCAAGGGTATGTGGTACAGTTAGTTGTGTTAATGTAAAGGGTAGTTGTCAGGGAAACCAGGACAATGATGTACATAAGGACAGAGTAATTTGTGCTTTATATTAGTTATATAATATATATATATATATATATATATATATATATATATATATATATATATATATTATATAAATAATATAAAGCACAAATTATATTACTCACCGAGTCAAGATGCTCCGTGAGAATAAATGGACAAAACAGCGAAACCTTCATAGTAAACTCAGGAGTCAGACAGGGGGATGGCCTTTCCCCAATTTTATTCAACATGGCTCTAGAGGAGGCCCTTCAGAAGACAAAAGAAATGAACCTGGGTGTTAAAGTCGGAGGAAAACTGAACATTATAGCATTTGCAGATGACGTAGCTATAATGGCAGAAAAGCTAGAGGATCTAACTACGCTGACCAAGGTCTTCATAACAGAAGCAGAAAAAATAGGGCTGAAGACAAACGATCCAAAAACCAAATTCATGCACTTTACAAGAGACCAAAATTACACCCAAGACCCCCTGCGAGTTGATGGTCATGAATTCGAACAAGTACCGGAATTCAAATACCTCGGAGTCACAATTTCAAATAAAAACGCAGAAGAAATTGAGATACAGCAAAGAATAAATTCAGCCAACAGATGCATTTGTGCATGCAATAGATTACTATCTTCCAAGTCATTGTCACACAAAACAAAAATTAGGTTGTACAAATCAATAGTCATCCCAGTTTTGCTCTATGGATCTGAAACGTGGATACTAAATAAGAAAGAGGAAAAAAACTAATTGTCTTCGAAAACAAAGTCTTGAGAAAGATATATGGGCCCACATATGACCAAGGGGAGTGGAGAAGGAAACATAACAGGGAGATTAGAGACCTGTATAACGACGCAGACATTGTGAGCGAGGTCAAAAGTAGAAGACTAAGGTGGGCTGGGCATGTGTTGAGAAGGAGAGAAGAGTCCCAACTAAAGAAAGTTAGCAAAAATAACCCTGAGGGAAGGCGACCTCGTAGGAGGCCAAAACAAAGATGGTAGGACCAGGTTAGGATAGATATACAACGAGTTGGAGCCATGGAAGAGAATGCAGAGGACAGGCCAATCTGGAGAGGCAATCTTTTTTTATATTAAATCAAATGTTTTGATGGCCACTCCAAACTGGTTGTAATACCTAGGGAGGGGCATTTTTATTCCACAAATATTGTTTGATTAAGTAATATCATTAAATTTATTTTATTTATTTCAATTTTTATGTTATAATTTATATTATTTTAGGAGTTAAGAAATTTGCTTATCTAAACTGTACATATATGTCTAATCAATGTATGTGGAAAAGTTTCTTATGAATGAAAACTAATGAATGAGTATAAACAGCTGCTTTAACAGCCATTTTTACCTCATAAATATGCAAATTAAGAAGAGAACCCCTCCAATACACTTTGCCTATTTATTAGAAACATTAATATGTAATCCTTCAATGATTTAGTGTACAATTTTGGTTTTAACAATGGAACAATAAAGTAAAAGCATTGGCATAAGTATTTATTTACTTTTGAAGTGTTTCACAGTTATTGGTGTTAATGATTTTTATTTTAAAAAGACTTATTTAAATATATGCAGAATATCAAGAATAAAATATGGAAGTTGAGAGGGAAGAAAATTTGTAAGGTAGATTTAAAATGTATTTAAGAAAAAAATATTTTTAACATCAGTAATAATTGGAAAACAACTACTCCGAAGGTTTATTTTTATTCACTTTATTCATACATTTCAATAATGAAGTAAGGTTGATGATGCTGACACTAAAGCAGACTTTCTCTGACACATCAACTAAAGACAATATCAGAAGTCATCTTACAAGTGTTCACAACTATTAACACAATGAAAAATTAATAGCTCTCAGTAACCATTTGACTCTTTTCAAAAGTTTGGAACTAGGCTTTCATTATAGATTACACTATATAAAAAGTCGGCACTAGTGGTGCAGTGCTATATAACCCAGCTACTTGGGAGACAAAGTGTTGAGGAGATTGTAGGCAATATGTTCTATGCTAGGAGGAGTGGATATAACTTGTCTATTTAGGTGGGTCTGTACAAGCCACTCTCCTTAAAAGCGCTTATCCCAAACTGTCATTAACCCACTACAAGCATTGCACACCTCATATTTAGCGTTGTTTAAAGTGAATAAATGCATTAACACATTCAGTGCTACATGGTCGTAAAGTCTGCCCCCCCCCTCGGCCGACCGCTAGTGGCTGCGTGGCTGTCTAGTCATCCAAGTGGTTGTCACCTGTGGTGGCTGATGGCCATATAGTTGGCCATACTGCTTCACTCTTATTATTGAATCAGTCTTCACCCAGCCTATGCCTGGTTCGCTCGCCAAGTTGGTATAAGGAGGACTAAACATAGAAACTATTGCCTACAATCTCCACAACACTTTGTCCTGGAGTACCTGGGGCTTCAGGCACCACTAGTGCCGACTAATTATGAACAAATATCACTAGTAAAAAAAATTTGTATATAATTTGTAACGAATTGTATATAGTTTGTAGGTTACAAATTAACGCTTAAGAGACGGCTATCAACATCCCCCCCAACTAACCTTGAACGTACACGACTACTGGCGACATTCCCACCCACCCTTGGACATACACGACTACTGACGACATTCCTACCCAATATTCGACATACACAACTACTGACGACATTCCTACCCAATACCCAATATTCGACATACATGACTACTGACGACATTCCCAACCCACCCGACTGCTGACACGACTATAAACAACTGCTGACGGCTCTCCCACCCACTCTTGGGCATGCACAACTACAGGTGGCCTTCCTACCCACTATTCGACATACACAACTACTGACGGCATTCCCACCCACCCTTGGGTATACACGACTACTGACGGCTCTCCCACCCACCCTTGGGCTTACACAACTACTGGTGACCTTCCTACCCACTATTCGACATACACAACTACTGACAGCCCTCCCACCCACACTTGGGCATACACGATGAGTATTTTCCAGGCTACGGTTATTTTTGAAATTTCTGTTACTATTTGTAATTTGTTTTTTTCAATAAATTAGGGATAAAATTAAACAAAAAAGATATAGCATGTACTGTGTAAAGAAGGAAAAATTAAAAGTACTATATTTATGGTCCACAAACACCCTGACCAACCTGAATTGTGTTCTGTAGCATATTTTGAAAAACTTATCTCAGTTTAGACTAATTGTGAAAAAATGTTAAAAGTGTTAATAGTAGATTTTATCTTTTGTTTTACTTAATTCCTTATATTACTAGTTTATTACAAAATAAAGTGGTGTACAAAATCTTGGACATTAATTTTTGGCAAAGTCGTTCACCAAGGGCTGATGGCCGGCTAGACGGCCATACATAAAAATTAATGGTTTTGAGCTTTACACATATACAGACTACTTCTGACAATCATAAATTTTCACAACACAACCACAAAAGTGAGTTTTTGAAGAAAAAAAATTTCAGCCATTGGGATGTTTTTAATTTATACATGCAACCACACATGGTGAAAACGAAATTATGGCCTTAGCACTAAATGTGTTAAACACGAGAAACAACATTTTTACATGAGTTTTCAAACTGTCATTAGCAGTTCTAGAAGCAAAAACAACTAAAGCCGTATACTACAACATTCTCTCACAGAGATCTCTAGTTATTGAAACCAGTTTTGACCCATGTGATGTCATGCCTAGGTGGTCTAATGGTTAAAGTCACCATCTTCTATGGCCAGGGAGACAACGAGGTCTAGGTTCGAATGCGAGTTGGAACACAAAAAGGTGACTTGCAATTACATGAGTACCCTCCTTCCACAGGTACTAAAAGGCTTGACATGAACTTCAGACTCGTGGTGACAGAACAGTGGTGTCGAAGTGGCAGTTGGAGGGTACTAATGTAGTCAACAGCACCTGTTTTGCTAATCTTTAGCTAGAAATTGAATTACTTGCCCTAACAGTTTTTTTAGTTAATTAGGTCACCAATTGATTGAACAATTCAATATATTTTTAGTGAATCATATATGTAAGTTATATATTATTTTAGATGCTTTATTATGTTAACTCTAATTTATATTTTAGTAATTTGTTCAATTACACAGTAATTCAGTTAATTTGTTTTTCTAATGTGTTCAATTCTTCACATCTCTAATAGTGAAAAATATAAATAATATGAAAGTTACTTGGAGCTTGACTCCTCAATGTAACATTGATTTCAGTGAAATACACTATACAACTTCAACTAATAAAATGCATTTAAATATCATTAGTGCTTTACAGCATTTTATTGCGACAGCTATACCAATTGTAGCAAATCTCTTTTTAACTTAATCTGCTTATGCACCATAGACAATTAAAATAAAATGTGCAGGGAATTTATTCAAACAAATCAAATGGGAGAACCAGTACTAAAAGGAATACTACTGATAATATGTACAAGTCAAAGCCAGGATTCAAACCTGCGCTATGTCAATCTCAGGCTCAAAGTCCTAACGCCTCAGACCGTTCAGCCACTGTCTCTTAGAAATATATTGTTTATCAACATTTTAATATTATACAGCTGAATTGTCTCCTGCCTTACCTAAAAATTTAGCAAAACTTACCAAGTTCCAAACTTGATGATGCCAACCAGATGGAACAAAAATTGCTTCATTAGCATTTTGTATGATGTTAAACACTGTTTTGAGGTTCTTATAGTTTTCAAATTGGCTGCTGTCTTGTAATAAAGAAGATTCTACATCATATACTAAGTTTCCGTATTTGTCCATAAGGCACTTTTCCTCTCCAGGAGGATAGAGAACCCACCTTTTCTTGCCACAGAGGTTAACAGACCAACTAAATGATGAAAAAACGTCTGCATGAAGGGGTGTCCTGAAATGATAAAAATAAGCTTTATGAGTGCAACACAATAATACAAATATTATTGAGTTTGAGTTTAACCTACAAGGATTTGAGTTTAACCTCATTCTCCTGCTTCTATTAGAACTGTACACTGGACAGTCAAACTCATAAAATGAAAACTACTATAACCATGTGTCAACTCAGTTTGCTGTAGTACAGTGACAGCTGGAAATCGCTGTCAATTTGTACTTGATGAGACACAATGTCTTAACAACTGAGTCTTGTCTGTGCTGGTCCTTACATGCACGAGGAGTTCTACCTCTTCATTGTGCAAGGGTAGGATAATCGCATGAGAGCAAGTGTTGTTCAACGTTTTTCAAACTGTACTACAGCAAAATGAGTTTGACACGTGGTTGTAGTTATCTTCATTTTTTGAAATGACTATTCAGTGTACAGTTCCAATAGAAGCAGGAGACTAAAATCAACTTCTTGAAATTTACTCTGCTACTAAGATCGAATGTTACAACTACGCTGTCTCAAATATCAAAGCTTCTTTTGTGAATCCCTCTAGTCTGAGGAGGGTAAATATACATTTACGAAGTTTATCACTATAATATTTTTGCTGTGTGACATTCACTTACATTGAAAATATAAATATAACAGAATGAGTGTCATTGAGAAAGAATGATTTTCTAACATATCTTATTATTTGATGAAATGAAACCAACTCATTCTACATAAAATTTGATATTTATCAACGATTCTTTACTACATAGTCACTGTTATGACATATGACCAGTTTATCTACATTTGATGAAGACCAAGAATTATAGTCAACTGATTAAAATTTTATGGGTTATTATTAAGTACACTTATTTTTATAATTTTAGTGTTGTTGAGGCTGGTATTGAACTATCATAGTTGTATTACATAAATCCATTATCATTTGTCTCCATTGAAAAATATTACAATATAATGTATTACATATAATAACAGTTAAAAATTTAATCATAGTCTGCATCATATTAAGAGAACATATTATCAGATATATGATTATAGATCTAAGTTACTAAACTACTATAGTGCAATACTGCAAGTTTCATAAAAAAAGTCAGTATTTTCACTATAGAAGTCTTGTACACTTTGACTGTCTCTTCATATCCTTGAAGTGATTCACGGATTTAAATGTTCATCTTCTTAATGATTAGAAAGTGTTTATTTCTTGGCTTTTCTCTTTTTCTTGTAGTTTAAAATCCTTTTTGTTTTCTCAGGGTCTTCCTGAAGCTTATTTATGGTCGCCTTCAGAGAAACAATACACAAGTGTCTTTTACCAACGCCCAGGCTTTTCCTGAAGATATCTGACTTTTGGAATGCTGTGCCTTTTTTAATTGACGATTTCCTATTAATTACTGGTGTTATTATGATTGTTAGTTTATTACGTGGAGAGACTTCACTGCTGATTCCATTTGGTCTTGTTGACTTAGGTTGAGTTAGTTCAACGATAAGTTGCAATGAATTATTTAAAGTAGTAGTTCCTTTGCTACAATCTGTTTGTGTTTTGATGTCAACTTACTTGGTCTTTTCTATTAGTAGGTACAGATTCATGTTTATCTGAGTTTAATTTCTTGATAGTACTTCTAGTTTCTTAATTTTACCTTCTAAGCTGAAAATTACTTTTTTGTTTTCTTGGTCATGCTTTTCAGAAGCTATTTCAAACTCAGCTTCTCTTTTGAACTCAGCTTGTATTTGTTTTTCTTTTGAGAGTTCGGTTTATAATTAACTAGAGAGCACTTAATGAAGACTTTCTATTATGAAGAGCTTCATTTTGTTACTCCAGTTCTTCAATTTAATTTGGTATTCTGTAAATTTGTCATTAAGACGTTTGTCACAAATAAGTTTTGCCAGTAGTGTTAATAGTGTTTGTATATATTGTTATTAGTACTCAGCCATATGGCTTTCTATTCATTTCCCATTTGTGATCTTTGTGGATCATCTAATCCCTGACGGTCATAAATATTCATGAGAATATTAAGACTATGATGATCTTGAAACAAATCACTCCTAACTCTATCTAATGAACTTCAGTATCATTTTAAAGTACTTATCTTTTAAGAAGATATCCTTAACCCTTTGTCTTTTCAACAAAAAAGTTCCCAAAAATGTTCAAGTTTTTACATGTATGTTGCCCAATAATGTTCACTTGAAATTGGAGTTTTTGCAGTGTATTACATACAAATTTGTAACTTTGTTAAAAAATACACTATATCCTTCAAGTTCCTCTTAGTTTGTGTGAACTTTTCTTTAAGAATAAAATATTTAATTTGGTTTAAAAGTCCAAAAATTACATCTAAAAAATTGTTTGAATTTATAATTCTTATTTTTAAATATATTTTTTAGTTTGAAGCTATAAAACATTCTTTATTTACTTTTCCCTATTTATTTTTCGAAAAGACATATACGATTGTTAACTGATCCAGAAAATTTCAAGTATTTGGATAACATTTGCCTAACTTATAAGTAAAATAACTTAACAGTGTCTTATATGTTATTGAGGGGGATTTGTCAGAGTCCTGTTTAATGTCACTCTGTTTAGTTGAAATGAATAAGACAACTTTTATTTGTAAAACACTGACTTTTTATTTTAAAGATAATAACATGCTAACAAATGAATAAAATATTTACAATAAGTACAGATTTTATAGACATATACATCATGACTATCGAACTCTTTCGGTGATTACATCAGACATGCGGTACTCCACACGGAGACTCCGAAAATGAGACTTCCTTTTGCGTCATATTCAGACAAATGGATCTCCTCCGAACGCCATTGGTTGAAATATCGACCTCCGGACTGTATACAGTTCATAGATTGTGACATCCGCCGCACGCTATTGGTTGGAATATGAGACTCCGGTTGTACACTGTTCAGATTGTGACATCCGCCGCACGCCATTGGTTGGAATATGAGGCTCCGACCGTACATTGTTCAGGAATTTTGACATCCGCTATGTACTTATATATACAAATTATGAAATATTTGATTTAGAACATTTTGTTATAGACACGTGTAGGCTTCGTCAAAATACAATCTATAACCTTTGAATTACTCCACCATCACTGGAACTACTCCGATTCCCAACTAACGACCCTCCTAAGGCTAATACTTACTAAATGAATTTGGTTTCAGGATTTTAATTTCCACCATCCCCAGAACAATTCTGACACCCGACCGATGCATGCTGTGAATGTAATAAAAGATACAACAATTTTAGTCACAATTTCACAATATGTTACACTTAGTTTTCGGGCGGGTGGAGGGGGGGTTGAGAATTTCTATTACCTCCATGGGTTTCTTTTACAGTATTTATAGTTTCTGCGTAGGTGATAGTATAAAAGTGGTCAGCCTGAGCACGTACATAGTCAGTCGAGTCGTACATTCAGTTTTGTACTTTTTGTATGTTTTTAATTATATGTTTAGTTTTAGACATCTTTTTTTTTGATGGCGCAGTGATTGAACAGTACAGACGTGTGGAACGAGCTCTCTACTAAACTCCCAATTAAACGTTTACAATTGAACCTAATGTGCTTTTCTTGAATATACAGAGTGCAGTGGGCATTTTTTTTTTTGTGTACTACATTTGTTGAGAAAAAAATTCTTTCAAATTGGTTTGATAGTTTTCTGTGTGTTGTTTCCTTGTGACAACACCTACAAGATGGCGACAAGTCTTTAACTGTAAAACAAATTTAAATGTCGTGTTGTGACTGCAACAAGGACTTCCATGGGACCTGTGTGAAGTGCAGTAAAGCTGATATTGAGCAGTTAACCAATGCTGGCCTGGCTTGCCGTTGTGAACAATGCCATTGCATGCGTTGTGTGAACATTCAGGAGCATCCTGAATTGTATTGCAGCTCGTCATGCCTGTTGATCTCATTTTACTATCAAATCATTTTAATGTGTATCAAATCATTTATGTGTTACTGTTATGCTGTAATGTTACCACTTATTTTGAGATTTATTATTGTTATGATTTACCATTCTCTAGTCTTGTAATTTTTGCTAATGTGATAACCAGTACAATTTCTAATTATGTTAAACCTTTATTTCTAAGTTATTAATTACTAGCTGTCATTCAAAGAAATTCTAATCTTGTCTTGTTCTAGCACTTAAGTTTGTTTTATGTATTCGACAATGTGTTTTTGTTATGTATATTGGCTTTGCCGTTGAAAGAATAAATAAATAAATGCAGTGAAGAGAGACGGAGCAGCATCAGGTTTGACCTTTAGGCCACATAGGACAATGTCACACTGCAAAACATTATGAATGCCATAACTAAATTATCTTGTGAGCAAAAACAATCTATTGTTGATTTCAATTAGTCTTATTAACAGTTAAATCAGCAGCTTGTGGATAACACCAAAGCATTGCAGGAGCAGACAGAAAAAGTAATTAAATATTTGGAAATTGTAGAAAATCTTACGACTGAAAATAAAAAATTAAAGGAAAAAATACAACTTGAAGAAAGAATAGATGATAATGAACAGTATGCTAAGAGGAACTGTGTTGAGACTCAAGGCGTGCCTGTGAAGGACAAGAATGTAGTGGGAAAAGTGATAGATGTAGGCAAAGCTTTGGGTATGGACATCGAGAAGACCATGATTGATACTTGTCATACTGGTAAGAGTTGGGTAAGAGACCAAACTCACAAGGACCTCCTGGTATCATTGTTAAGTTTTTACGGAGGATGGACGCTGATCTATTACTGGCAAAAAAAGAGGAAAGAGAGACTTTTCTACCAGGCATCTGAACCTTGCATCTGACAACCCCATATATGTGAATGAGTCGCTGACAGCGGAGAGGAGAAAGCTGTTCGCTTTGGCTCGTGAAGCTAAAAGGAAGAATAACTACAAGTGGATGTGGGTGGGGGGAAAGGTATTTATAATAAAAGAAGATAACGGACCAGTTATTGTCATAACACACCAGTCTGACCTAGGTAAAATATAAATACTATGTATCCTATGCCTAATTTATAGAGCAGTTAAATTGTTATTATTATAGTGTATGATATTTTACATTGATAATTTTATATTGTTTCATTTATAAACTTAAAAAATGGAGCGCACAAAATCTACTGATTTTTTTGATAAGAGTTTTGGTTTGTAATTGTCCATTAGAACATAAGAAGTATGAGGGCAAATTTTGACATATTTTTAGTGGAATTATCTGATTTGTCTAATTTACCTAAAGTAATAATTTTCTCTGAAATATGGATTAGTAGCTCTAAAACTACTTTGTTTAATATACCAAATTATGCTTTACATGTTAAAACTAATGAGGTCTGTAAATCTGGCGGTGTAGCAGTTTTTGTACACAATAGCATAAATGTATTGGATGTTCAGCCGTTAACATTTAAATCATCTGATGCTATTTTGATCTGTTTCAAAGAAATTGGATTTAATTTTAATTTAATAGTACTATACAGACGACACCAATATGAAGGACATTTGTTTATAAATGAATTGAAACTATTTTTAAAAGAGAAACATATCATGATAAGTAAAAACATTTTAATTTTAGGAGATATGAACATAAATATTTTGAGTGATGATGTTTTAGTTGATGATTATAATATTGTCTTAGCTTATAATGGAATGGAATCGTTAATAAATACTACAACACGGGTTAGTAAAAGTACTGAGACATGTATTGACCATATTTTGGAAAAAAAATCAAACAAAAAACAATTAGTTTGAATCTGCTGTAATTAAAACACATGTAACGGATCACTTTACAACAGCTGTGTGGCTGCGTGGAGAGGCCCCTCTCCCGCCATCGGTCAATGTCAAGGTCACGCGACCGTCTTATCACATCAATTATGAGCAGCTCAACAATCAGCTGGATCAGGTTGATTATTGGAGCAGTGTTTACCAACAACAAAATGCTTCTCACGCATTTGATATTTTTTATGATAAACTTAATTGTGCAATAGTAAATAGTAAAGTAGAATATAAGCAATCAAACTTGAAAATTGTTAAACTGAAACCGTGGATTAATTTATCTATTTGCAAATGAATTAAACTAGAAACAACTTATTTAAAAAGTTTAAAAGCCAACCTGAAAACAATGAGTTGAGTGTCTATTATAAACAATATAGACACTGCAGCAAGAAATTAGGGCATTGAAAAATAACTACCACCGCGGCCTATTTAATAAATATAGTGGAAACTCAAAAAAAACTTGGCAAATTATCAATGAAGTTACGTGCCAAAAAAAGTTAAATGATGAATCCATTGTTTTGAAAATAAATGATCAAGTCGTAAACAATCCTGAAATAGTTGCCAATGAGTTTAATAATTATTTTCTGTCAGTTGCTGGTGAGTTATGTGAGAACATAAAGAAACCAAATAACTTTTACACATTTGATGAACAAAATTGTTATAGAACAAAATATGTTTCACAGTCAATGTTTTTGAGACCAGCAACAGTTAGCGAGTTGAAATTAGCTATTTATTCACTGAAAAATGGGACATCACCAGGTATAGATGGAATAAGCACATCACTTGTAAAAGACATTTATATGAAGGTGTCAAGTGTTTTATTATATTTAATCAATTTAAGATTCCAAACAGGAGTTTTTCCTGAAAAACTGAAAGAGGCTATAGTTTTGCTAATATATAAAAAGAGTTCTAAAACTGATATTTATAACTACAGACCTATATCATTACTACCAACATTTGCAAAAATATTTTTTTAACCCTCGATCCGGCAGTCATTTTTGCCCAAAATGTCGGGTCATTTTTGGTGATTTTGCAGTGACGTTTTATAAAATTCATAAAAAATATTATATTACAATAAAAGTACAATTGTGTGGTATCAAACTGTTCACAAGAATGTGGGCTATCATATAATACATAATTCATAGCCTATAAAAATTGTATTATTTTTTTATGTTATGAAATATTTGTAAATTTTTTAGAAATCGCGGAAAATAGGGGGGACCACCCCCTATGATCAATGTTGTGATGATAAAAAAAGAAATGTGAGATAGCCAAAATGTTTTAAATTTTATCTAGTTTTAGAAAATATATAGTTTATATAGGTTTGTAAGTAAAAATTATTTTTTATAAATTTTTAACTGGAACGTATACAAAAACTGAAAATTAGTAACCATGGTTACTATAACATTCAAAAATATGATACAAATTTTCTACAAACACTACAGAGATCTATTATATACTAAAATTTAGCTAAAAACATGCTCTAATACAATATAATACACTTCTAAACACACTAGAAGTGATAATTACATTGCAAACGATAATTATTTACCGTAGTTGAAATCAGGCCCGGCAGACTAAACAACAACAAAAATGGCGAGACTCAGAGACTGGCTTCCTTCTTCAACTTTCACTACGTTTTAAAATAACGCCGATACAGTGCAGTGTGCGTTGTTGCATACCACTGGAATCGTATGTTCACGCTGAGTACATAGAGTATAAAAACATCGAAGTAGCTCGATTTTTGCGCATTATAAATATGGTAAATCTCCGACGCTGCAATTGTACGAAAATTCGTACAATGCCAGTTTGGTGACGAAAAAATTGTACGAAATTTCGTAAAATGCCGGATCGAGGGTTAAATTATGAAACAAAAATTATTAAAATTTCTTGAAGATACCTCGTTTTTTGGTGCAAATCAATTTGGTTTTAGAAAAGGTAAGAACACTGAGAATGATTTACTTGATTTTATGGATAAAGTAAGTAATGGTGTGAATAACGGCAAAAATGTTAGTGGCTTATTTCTTGATATCACCAAAGCCTTTGATACTGTACATCATGAAATATTATTGAAAAAGTTATATAACTGTGGCGTAAGGGGAGTTGTCCATGATTGGTTTGTAAGTTATCTATCGGAACGAAAACAGTGTGTTAGAGTGAATAATACATTAAGTAAGCATGGCATAATTAAATATGGAGTACCCAAGGGTCAGTTTTAGGAGCACAAGTCATTAATATATATTTTTGGTATATATTAATGACTTGTGTAATGGAAGCTTTTAGGGTAATGTCACACTTGCTGATGACACAGCATTATGCTATGTGGAACAAACTTGGAAGGATATTGAATTCAAAATTAATTTGGATTTGCAAGCCCTGAGATGGTGGTTTTCAGAGAATAATATGATTCTAAGTCCTGAGAAAACAAAGTATTTGAATTTTAGTTTGAGGGGGGATGCAGTGTTTGAAAATAGAATAATATATAAATGTCTGGATTGTATCAGTAGAGATGATGAATTTAACACAAGTTGTGGGGTGGTAGTAAGGGAGGAGTCCCTGAAATATTTAGGTGTGTTTCTAGATAAGGAATTAAACTGGAAAACCCAGTAATTAAAATTAAAGTCAAAACTTAATAATGTATTAAGGATCTTCTATTTTTCGAGATATACATGTGATATAGAAGTATTAAAAACATTATACTTTTCCTTAGTTCATAGCAGATTGGATTATGCGGTTACATGCTGGGGTGGGACTTATGTCTTAAATCTCAAGTCTCTAATTACTCTCCAGAGACATTTTGTGAGAGTAATATTGAAAAAGCGAAAAATCGATTCAGCTTTTCCATTGTTTAAAACATTAAAAATTTTACCTCTGAGGCATTTATATGTCTATAAAGTATTAAATTTATTTTATATTAGAAGCAAAAATAATAAATCATGCATTGAGTACAAATTAAAATTAAGGAATGCTGAAGTTTTTGCAGTTACCAAACCAACAAACACCTTTTTTACAAAAACATTTGCATTTTTAGCACCTAGGATCTATAATTTAATACCTTCTTAAATTAAAAAGAAATCTTTTTTTTAATTATTCTCAACTCAGTTAAAATTTTGGCTATTGGCTATAGAGGATGTAGAAAATAGGTGTTTTAATATAATGAGACAATAAGTAGGAACATATGCCAACATTTATGCAATGAGATGTACGAGTATGAAGAAGTCCTGTTTTGTAAAGTATGCATGAGACATCCATATATGCATAGCAAGGATATGATCATAGGCAATGTATGCAATTATAACTACGTCTTAAAAGTGTATGTATGAAATTGCTAATGTCAGGCAGTGTTCTGTGGTTACGCTCACTGTATACATATTTGTTATACAAGAAATAAATAATTTATTTTGATGTATTGTACAGTTTAATTTAAAAATAAAATTAGGGAGTGTCTCTAAAATTTTTATGTTGTATTGTATCTTAATGCACATTTAAAAGAGTTAAGGATATAATTAAAAAAAAAAAAACTCCAAACAGGCTTTGCCTTGGAGATTTCTGCTTTGTTATTCTCTATTTGTTCTATGTGTTTTATATTATTTGTGAAGGTCATACCTGGTAGGTGTATAGAATTAACTGTTTTTGGACTGTTTTTATAAGGGTCTATTTACTTTTGTATTTTATATTTATATGAGAATCTAATGTGTATGTCTGTACGTATCCTTTTGAGAAAATAAAGCTATTTATTATTATATTATTATTATTATTATAGATATTGTAGCCTATTATGCTTATTGCATTTATTTGTTTTCGAGAAACAAAGATTATTATTATTATTATTTTAATGTACTCTCAAGTTTTTTTGGCTTCTTGATTCCAACATAACAATGGCGAATCTGACTCGTAGATTGTTTTCGGATTCCAGTATCCAATGGGCAACCGATTGAACATTACCACAAAATACACAACTAGACCTGCTTCTTTTGTTTTGGGTCTTCACTTGGTTCACGAACCACCTCTAGTCAGGTTTTTTCTGTGGATTCACTTGGAACGTGGACATGGTGATGAACCATGTTTTAAGGCGTGTGATAAAATTATCAATGTAATGCTTAGAACAAACGTGGTTCAACACTATGTCCACGAACCAAGTCGTGAGCCAAGATTGAAAGGGGTTTGGGGTGTTCATGAACATGAAAAAACCAACTGTAAAGTATATTTATTTTTACAACAAATAGACAGATTACAGAATGTCTAAGATGACCACACTCTTACATTGCAGTGCTTGTAAGTTCCATCCAGCGATGATATGGTAAGATAGTTTGTAGCCTAGCTTTTTTATAAATGTCTTTTTCGACATTTATATAAATTTCTTTTTATAAAGTTTCGACACCTGATGGTTCTGAATATGCCGTTTTGATGATTTCCCAGCCATTGATTTTTCTCAAAAAGAGCATAAGTCTTACAAACGTGAAAACTGCTTCGAAAGTTACGCTTACAACCGAAACATTTTATGGTACTGAATGTGAGTGATATTTCATATCTGAAACCAGTAACGGAACACAAACCATTTATATTACCACGTTTGAAGAAGTTAGCAGAAATCAATCTTGGGTTCTTATCAACGACGTAAGATATAAGAGCTTCAACAGAATTATCTTTCTTGTATTTACACTGACGTGAATGATTAATAGTCGTTGGAGATGATCTGCTTGGATCGTTGAATGTATTTAATTGGTTATCAAAACTAAGTGTACCCTCGACTCGAACCACGTTGTATTTCATTTCCTAATTGGGCACCTGAACTGCACTCATAACGTACACAACCGGACTCACACTGTAGGCATAATTACTGGACATCTCACAAACATGAGGTCAGTATTCAATCGCCTCTCCTTGCTAATCATTCGCTCCGTTACGTTTTACTGAGTCTTACGTTACAGTCTCATTATTCTGAACAATTCCAGACATTTTGTATTTGTTTGAATATTTTGTAATATTGTGTCGACAGTATGTCTGTTAAGTCGATAATCGTCTCATTGCCGATCGAGAGTTTCGTTGGTGTTTTTGAAAAGTTGAAAGTAGTTATAGAAAAAGTGCAGGCAGAGCAGGTCGAAGGATCCCAGGGCGCCCTACCAGTAGTGGTGTTAAGGTACTTAGAAAAAAGATGCCGAAAACGACTGGGCTCGACTTCAAGTCATCCACACAAGAAGAGGAGAAGCTATTCGAAACACCAGGGAAAACGGACAAGTGACACATGCTATTCATCAAAGGTGTCTTCGCCACCCGCAGCAGACCTGCCCACTAGAGGTGTGACTACAAGTAACCTCGCACTTCAAGATAATACGATACGCCAAGGTTATGTACAAATTGAAGAAAATTAGTTAAATGTAAATGTACTACTTTCATGATAATATATGTCATTTTCCCTTTTGCAAGTAGTATTGTAGTCACGCGATATAATATGATAAAAGATTTCACCCTCTTCTTACAGTACTTGTGAATAAAACACATGAAGCACCATTCATAAAAACAGTCAAGCAGATAATAATAATGGCTTTATTGTACAAACATCGTGTACAAAGGGCGAATATAAGACTAAAAAGTTTCTGTTAGTTAGTATTGACCTTTGTAGCAAGCAGATCGTGCTTGCTACAAAGGTTCTCCTGTTTTTAATATGTATCTATCAATGGATTTTTTTCACTGTAGTCGAGTAATTTACATTTATGTAGGTGTCATGAACTCTTACAGAAGTCAATTCTTATTATTCCTTTCCGCAGCAAACAACCGATTCATCAGCCACGTAGGTAGCTTTTGGTTTTATTGTATTTTTTTTAAAGTTTTGTAGAATCAATGGATCTTTCTCTTTTCGAATTAATAATGTAATCAAGTAACTTAGAACCAATTTTTTTGTGTCTTCAGAAGTAAACATCGTTTTGTTCATTATACATGGAATCATTTCACTTTAGCATTTTTTGGGGTATTTTTCTTAACAATTGATTTATTTGTTATATATTTACTTACTTTACTGGTATCTATTGTTAATTGTATTTATTTTTGTAGATGCAATGTGACGGGAGCTGGCCGGACACTTGACATCAACATCAACGACTCGGGGTACAGCCTCCGTCTTCGTCGAGTGGATGTAAGCTACCGCCACTACCGTCCCTCTACCACTGTCCCAGGCTGTGTAGAAAGGGATCCGGACCAGAAGGACCCGAGGCTCGAGACGGAGCCATGCCCGTTGGAGAGTAGACGGCCACAATGTCCAAGTTCGCCCGATGATACATGGCGGGAGGAACTGAAGCGAGTCGTAACCGACCCACTCTCCGAACAGTGCCTCTTCCTGTTCGGCCCCGTTGGCTTGAAGAAGTGCTACGGTTACGCAGCAGCCACGGCCAACGTCTATATGGAAGTGACTGGTGTTCCATTTGACTTCACCAAAGGTTGCTCTCAGGGAGAGATCTGGAAGAACAACTGGAGACGCTCCTTCGTCAGGCCAAAGGACATTGTGAGGTTTGTCACACGCAACAACACAACACCGTTGCACATAGTTGGTTGCAGTTTCAACGAGCAGTTCTTGAACGAGTTCTGTCGATTCGACCGACTAGGGGCCGAACATCTGCTCAAAACCAACGGTAAAGAGTTGTGTGTGGACTGCCTTCCGGCGGTCGAACAACGGGCAGACTTCGTCGCCTACTCAGAAGACAACGGGCCTCTACTATACTGCAGCCTCCACGCAGATTTCTGGCTCCGTCACTGTGTCGAGGTGTTCCTGTACAGACCGTCCGTAGTCTCCCTAGTGGCGAAGGACGGTCGTGTGCTTCTATCCACTCTACCAAGCAGCGATATCACAGCAGCGTCTAGTCTCAGAACGGCCAGATGGACACACATCGCATTCATTTATGATGTTAATAATATATTAAATGATCACCGATTTGGTTTTAGGAAGGGTCAAAGTACATCAGAGGCAGACTGCTTCTGATGTACTTCTTATGTACGCTGACGATACTACAGCTATTATAAAAAAATATAATCCTAGTAACTTAGACCACAATTTAAAACGGGATATCGAAGTTCTAAAAGAATGGTTTACAGCAAATAATTTATTATTGAATGAAAGTAAAACAACGTATATTAATAGACTATAAACTGGTTACTGAAATTGTTGATGCAATTGATGGGTCTCAGTATACTGTTGGAGCCTTCTGTGACCTCTCAAAAGCTTTCGATTGTGTAAATTTTGACATTATGCTTCAAAAGCTCCATTTCTACGGTTTTTGGGGAAGTAGTCTTAAAATGCTAAGTTCCTACCTTTCAGATAGAGAACAAAAAGTAATAATCCCTAATAAAAATATCAAATCAAATTTTAAAGTGGTCACGGAGGGAATGCCTCAAGGATCCATTCTTGGTCCCCTTCTTTTTATTATATATGTTAAAGATGTTTTGAATCAAAGATTAAACTCTAAACTTCTTATGTACGCTGACGATACTACAGCTATTATAAAAAATTATAATCCTAGTAACTTTGACCACAATTTAAAACGGGATATCGAAGTTCTAAAAGAATGGTTTACAGCAAATAATTTATTATTGAATGAAAGTAAAACATCGTATGTTAATTTCCATAACAATTACAAAAAAAGTGCTAAATCAAAATTCAGATTGTTGGATAGTTCAATTGCTACTTCTTTATATTCCAAGTTCTTAGGTGTAAACATCGATTGTTCAGTCTCTTGGAAAAGTCACATTTCGCAAATAGAAACAAAGCTTAATAGATCGCTTTATGTAATTCTTACTCTCTCTAAAATGGTAAGTGAAGATATTCTTAAGATGGTGTTCTATGCCGACTCTTATTCTAATTTGATCTACTGTATTGAATTTTGGGGTAATTCCACAGAAATAAACAAAATCTTTCGAATTCAAAAAAGAATAAGAATCATTGCTAAAGTCCCTCCCAATACATCATGTAAACAAATCTTTAAAAAGCATAATATTTTAACTGTTCCGTGTGTTTACATATTTCGACTCCTTTTATTTGTAAATAAACATATTACATTTTTCTCTGGACAGCCTAATAGTAATTATAAATTAAGAAATGAACACTTTTTAAATCATCCCACTCATAAAACTAGCCTTTTTGCTAACAATGTTTACTACATGTGAATAAAAGTATACAATAAGTTACCACTGGAAATAAAACTAGCAAAAACCAAAAATATTTTTAGAAATAAGTTGCTGACCTTTTTAAATACCAAATGTTTTTATTCAGTTCAAGAGTATCTGTCGTGATCTCTTTGTTGGTTTGTTTATCCTTTGTAATTTTAGTTAATTTTTATAAAACGATATACATATCTGTGCATGTCTGTAATTTTGTTTTGTAGGTTTAAGATTTTAGTTATTAGTGAAATTGACATGTCATCTAGCATTAGAATAGTACTCTGTATCTTATGCTGTAATATGACTGACTGAATAAATAAATAAATAAACAAAATGATGTCTTTTCGTGAAATAACCCGACACTCTTGAGTTAGGATGCATTTATTACTTGATTTTCTCATGACAGGCTTAAGGATTGTTAGCAAAAATACACATAAGTCAAGAAGATGTATTATTTCATTTTCTCATAACAGGCAACTATTTCAGTGCCAAACCTAGATGATCCTGGAGGAATACTCTAACAAATATTTGAGTGCCACATTTGTGGACTTCTGGTTTTAATCCTAAGGTTATCTCTATCGCATCCATGAACAAGAACAACTTCCAAGTTGAGAAGAAATATCTTTGGTCAAGTTTAGGTTTTCTTCTCTCACAGTACATGCGCCAAAAATATTCGTCTTCAATAAAAGAAACACTTTCAAATGGTAGATTGAGCAAAATCTTGTATTTTATCTCAAGTAGTTCACTCCAGAACATATCTTGGACAATTGTGAAGTGACGGTGGAAAAACACAGATGAAAGAAACAGAAGTGTGCCCAGAGAAAACAGGACAAGGCGTTTGCCAGAGTTGCGAGGTGTTTGTGTATATATTACGTCAAATATCTTCTTCAACCTTCAGTCGACTCTTGTCCTGTTTTCTCGCTGTCATACGGGTCCGGTAAAACTTTCTGTAAATGTCTTACAAGATATGTCGGACACACACACCACAATCTTAGTTGTACAACGTGCAGACCTGTAAGATTCTTCATTTCGATTTGTGAACATCTCGCCTAGAACATTTTACAAACCCGGCCAAAAATAGACGCGCTGTAGGAAAAACAGACGCACCGATCAACGGGGCCTGTAAAATTTTCTGAAAGTATCTTGAGAGATATGTCAGACACACATGACTACTTTTAGTTTTAGAACAACTGTATTGAACCCAATAAAAGTAGACGCGCTGGCCGACAGGCTCTGGCAAAACTTTCTGAAAATCTACTGCGAGATCTGTCGGACACGTTAGTGTGGTCACATGACGTCACTACGTACTAAACACAGTAAAAAGTAGACACGCTCTCCGATAGACCTGATAAAACTTTCTGAAAATTTACTGCGAGATCGGTCGGACACGTTCGTGCAGGACACATGACATCACTATGTTCTAAACACAGAAAAAGTAGACGCGCTGTCCAACGGTCCCGGTAAAACTTACTGAAAATTTACTGTGAGATCTGTCTGACATGTTCGTGCAGGAATACTGACGTCATCTTTATATTTCCATTTTTCGCCTCCTTATTACTCTTGCTCGAAAAATCCACCCAATATCCCCACCTCCTGGTGTCCTATTGGTCGAAAGGTAGGGAGGGGGTAGAATGTGTGACGTTTCACCAGGAACGACCAATGAGAGTGCAAAAAACGCTGTGGAATGGAGGGGGTATGTATCAGTCGTCGGCCAGAGCCCAGAAGGGACGGTCATAACGTGTATTTGAGGTTTGGTTCATGGAAAAGATATCAACTTCTAATACGTTGTAGCAGTCGCTGGACGTTTTGTTTAAGTACGATTTGTCATATACAGTTCACTCTGGAAAGGAAACGAATAAACTAGTGATACAAGTATAATAATTTGTATTCTTACAAATGTCTATATATCAAAGCGTGGCCAACAGTGAGGAAATCTTTGTGAGACGGCTTTTGACCATAATGGAACTCACAGAGTTTGTTATTGCCCGTCTTTTTCAGGAAAGTGGAGTCCATTTCTTCGGTAGTGGCATCGGTGAAAGAGGTTTGTAGTATCCCCACCTCGGGCCGTACACTTCACCGATGTCCATCGCAGAGAGGACATGTGCCGTGAAAGAAATGAGTAGTGGATTGTACAGAAGTACTTGATCGTCCAACCCAAGTTCTCGGACGTGTTTCGCACAGTAGATACCTGGAGAAAACAGTTTGCACTAAAACGGGTGTAATAGAATAAACCTAAATAACGAATAATAGAGACATAACTGAAGGTTTTAATCAACTTAAAGTTGAGCATACAAATTAGAATAGAAATATTAAATGTAAACAAATGAATAATTATTTAACATATGATTAAATATAATATGCAGCAACAGATGTATTTATTCACCACATTACCCCTCCTTGTTAGAGAATAGTCTTCAAGGTATTTTGGAGTATATCTAACTCTTGTGGTTCGCCTCAAAGGTACATATTCTGAATCATGGTTTTGATTAGATGGAGGTATCGAATATTCCTTTTGTTGTGGAGAGTATGAACTGTTTGATTTGGATGAGTGAGGATTTGCTGAGTGAGGAACATGGTTTGTAGTGGAGCTATTGCCTACTTCTAACTTGGGTATTTCTTGATTAGAAGATCTTGAAGAAGGTGTAGCTGCTGTCACAGTAGCAACAACATTTGAATAATTAGTAATAACAGCATTAGAGGTTTTATTATTTTCTTTCTTGTGTTTTGACTAACAAACTTTAGAGTAATGTCCAGATTTAGAGCAAATATTACATATGGCGTCTTTAGCTGGACAGTTTATTCGCGGATGTCGACTATATCCGCAAAAGAAGCATTTAGCAGAGTTTACGGGTGAAACTTGAGAACTTTGGTTTTCAATAATGGCATTTTCAGGTGTAGCAGCGTTTAAAACGGAATCAGCATTAGAATAGCAAGCAGACTGATTATGAGCTGTTTCTAAAGCTAGAGCCTGTTTGGAAGCTTGTTCCAGAGTTAGTGTATTATTTTCCAAGAGACGTTGCCGAATTGCAGATGATAAAATACCGTTTATGAAAGCGTCCCTTATAAAATTATTTTTATGCTCTTCAGTGGTGACAGCCGAAAATTCATATTCTTTGCTTAATACTTTTAAAGTCAACAGGTATTCACTGATAGACTCACCTGCCTTTTGCTTACGTGAAGCCAGTTGATACCTTGCAAATATTTCACTAGTAGGTTTGATATACACACTGTTAAGTATATCAATTGCTTCTTTAAAAGTTATGCATTCAGATATAAATTCGAAAGCTTGGTGAGAAATGTGATTGATCAGAAGGTTCAATTTGTCTTTAGATATAATTTCTTGTTCCTTAGATGAGACCTTTTCAATAAAACTTTCAAATGTTCTCAACCAGTATTTCCATAGTTTAGAACATGTAGGTGCACTTGGATCAGCTTCGAATTTGTCAGGTTTTAAAAATCTTTCCATGATACAAACTATAGTGTAGCAAGTCACTTTACTACTTTAAGTTGATTAAATTGTAATACTAGAATAAACCCAAATAACGAATAATAGAGACATAACTGAAGGTTTTAATCAACTTAAAGTTGAGCATACAAATTAGAATAGAAATATAAAATGTAAACAAGTAAGTGAATAATTATTTAACATATGATTAAATATAATATGCAGCAACAGATGTATTTATTCACCATTAAAACTTTCTACTACATTCAAAGATTTTAAATTTCATCTCCTTGCCGCTTCAAAGCAAGAGTGAGTTACACATACCTAATTGTTGATCACTGTTGTTTATTGTTAATTATAGTGCTTGATTATTGTCTTTTGAAGATGTTTATTGATAATTTATTTTGTCCATGATTGTGAACTTATTTATTACTTGGATATTGTTTTACGCTTAGCTTTTTTCAATTTATCTTTATTATAGTGCTCTTGGAAAAACAAAATAAATAAAAAATAAAATAAAAACCTTATAGACCTATTGTATTATATTCTGTAGTAAATTAATGTAAGCATGCTGTTCATTATTTAGATATATATTTAATGCTATAATGTAATTGGGCTTTGCCTGTTTTGTAGCATTTTTGTAAAATTAAATAAATAAATAAATACCTTTCGGTGATTTGGTTGCTCCAATGTGTACGGTCGATCCCACTGGGTCACAGTCCCTCTTGCAGCAGCATTGAGATCCAGGCAGACGTTTCAGGTAGGTGATGTAGTCCATGAAACTCTTCCCTCCGTCGAATCTGTCCATCGAATTCGTATAGTTATGTGACACTATAGCCGGCACGCCGTTGAAGTTGTCCAGAATGAATCGAACGATTCGACTGGGTGAGAAGTCCTTGCTAGACTCGTCCATTATGGACTGGATAGCTTTATGACGGTGTTTTGCCACTCGTGTCTTGAGGTCTTTTACTGAAACGAGCATACCCAACAGTAAAAGATTAAATTTAAAGCCGGGCATACCCGGCTATTAAATTGTATAGTAAATTACCTTATAAATTAAGAAATATGGAAATGAAACAATTTAAAAAAATTATATGCAATATTAGAAGAGTGTTTATACAACATTGAAGATTTTTTTTAAATTCAACTGTAATTTATATGTAGATTTAACTCAATTTTTATTATATTTATTATATTATATATTGTAATACCTCATTTGAGATTTGATGCAATAAACATTATTATTATTATTATTATTACTATCGACCAAGGCTTACCTTTTATTGACAAACTCACTTCCTCTGTGGCCAATCTCACATGTAGTACACACACGTTTTCCATGTACACGTCCAGCACAAATACATCTGGCAATCCAGAAACAGACTCGGTATCTCCGTCTTCCTGTTGATCCATGTACCAAGGCGTCGATCCACAATCGTCTTTCGAAGGCGAGTCTGATGCTTCTTTAACACCGTTATGAATCTGAACGCTGGACGGTGTAGCACAATATTCCATCGTAGCTGTTATGGATCTGTCAAAAGCATTCGACAGTATAAATCATCCTGTCTTGATTGAAAAATGACAATTAATAGGTGTTTCAAAAAATGCAATCAGATGGTTCCAATCATACCTTATGAATCGATCCCAATTTGTTGAAATCACTCATTTAACGAAAGAAAACTATATTACAAAAGTGGTCTCAGAAACTCAACGTATCAATTTTGGTGTCCCACAGGGGTCAATAATGGGCCCTCTACTCTTTTTATGTTATATTGACGACTTAGCAACTTCTCTTACATATCTGCCACAAAAAAACCTTTGCCTTTACGCTGACGACACAAATTTGAAAGTTTCAGCAAATTCTGTAGATCAGGTTGAAATACTCAGTTTTATTGAATTGGAAAATATTGGACAATTCCTAAGTAAGCATAACCTAAAATTAAACGTACAAAAAACCAATTTTATTAGATTCAAAACTTACCAGAATAAGCAGTTAACAGAACCATTAATTACATATAATTCACAAGAGATTGAAAGCAAAAGCAGTACGACTTTTCTGGGATTAACACTTGATAAACACCTAAGCTGGAATGAGCACATTAGTAAATTGTTATCAAAACTGAGTTCAGGAATTTACTCGCTGTATAGAATGGCCTTTTTCTGTAACCAAAAAACTTTAAGGAATATGTATTTTGCTAACATTCATTCTCATTTGTCTTATGGTATATACCTTTATGGTTCAAAAAAAAAAAAAATATGGACAGCATTTTAAAACAGCAAAAAAGAGCAGTTAGAATTATTTTTAAATTAAAACATGACCAAACAACTAAAGAGCGTTTTAAAGATTTGGGGATTTTAACGGTCTATGGACAGTATATAATTGACACAATCCTCGTTGCTAAGAACAATCAAATTTCTTTTGAATCCAATTCCTCCCTCACACCTCATCCTTACAACACTAGAAACAAAAGAGGTATAATTATATCTCATCACAATTTAAAGTTTTTTGAGAAAAAACCAACATATATGGGAGTGAAGTTTCTGAAAGAAATACAGTAGTCCCTCTATAAACGAAATAACTTTTTCCGACCGTAAGATAAATAAAATAACTTCCTCAGAAAATATCTGCCCACAGTCGGCCTTTTCCTTATCAGTATTATTAGCACTTGAAAGAACAGATAACATTAGAATTCCAAATGCAGTAAAGAGGAAGATCGTCCTGAGCCCCACACTTGTTTATCCTGACCCTTTCTTATCACTTCCTGCCCGATAAAAACACCGGATGGCAACATTCCATTCTGTTTACAATTCATATCTCATGACAATTATTATGCTTCTAGTTTTATAGTGTATAATAGTTGAAAGGTTTTTATAGTGAGGTAAATATATTAGTTTCTTTGTTTAGACATGTTATTAATATAATGCAAAACATTGCATTAAAAAATGATAGGAAATATAATTGAAAAATACATTTTTATGATAATTTTCTGTTAGCAGAAGACAACTCTTAATAATGTTACTATTTTTTTATTTTTATCAATAGTTATATTTTATTTTAACTATTTTTTTCTTTTTTGCAAATTTTTAAAGGATTAATTTTTTCAATTGTTGTAAGCTTCTTAACTTGTTTTTGATTCATATGCAAGAGTGTTATGTAACACGTTTCAACTGGTGTACCATACTTTTCTTACTTTGAAACTATTGTACATCTTTTTATTGTACTATTGTATTGTACATCTATTGTATTGTAAAAATTGACTTTTTTAATTACAATATACATTCTATTATGTAATTTAAGCATGTTTTACAATTAAACTCCAGTAATCCGGCTTTTTCACTAATCCAACACATACCTGGTCTGAATTGTGTCGGATTAATGAGGGACTACTGTACCACTTAATATTAAAAAAGAAAACAAATTAAAAAAATTTAAACAAAAACTTAAAACTTTTCTTATAAATAAGACATTATATTCCATAGAAGAGTACTTTTCCACCCCCTTGCAAACATAATGTACAACATAGTAGTAAAGAAAATTGCATGTTTTGTATTTTTAGAAATAGAATCAATCAATATTTATATTGATCCTGTTCATATTGACACTATTCAATTGTATACAATGTATATTCCATGAATAAAGAAGATTTGATTTGATTATGTCGGTTGAGATGACTGATCGTACAACGCTGGTTCACAAGTTTATATAGATTTTTTTTTTCATTACCCGTTTAGGCGGGTACCACTGTATGTGTACGGGTGGGCGGATGGGTAAATACCTCTGAATGTTTATGGGTTGGCGGGTGGGTCAATACCACTGTATGTGTATGGGTTGGTGGGTGGGTCAACACAACTGTATATGTATGGGTGGGCGGATGGGCCAATACCACTGTATGTGTATTGGTAGGTGGGTGGGCCAGTACCACTGTTTGTGTATGGTGGGCGGGTGGGCTAATGAATACTGTATTTTGTCGCCTACGGGCTACCCGTTCATCGTCGGGAAGCCAGTGTGTTTAATTCGATTTGGCTACGCGGCGGATTCCCAATTCATGTCTTTGTAACCTATCGGGCTACCAACCGGCTATTTGTTTAGAAAAAAAATGGATCCGAGTCCTGATCTCTCTCGCTGGACATGGGAGAATTCGACGTAAGTACATTTCATCGTTAACCTTTTCATATTTGAAACACTTAAACAAATGTTAGACTTCAGCAATTTACTGTCTGCATCGCTGTAACCTACACTTTAACAAAATGTTTTCAAGTCAGCCTTGTTTCACGTTTTCTTTTTTTCTTCTTCATTTGCAGGAGCTACTCCAGTGCCCATACAATCGTCATCATCTACCGACTAGATTGGAACACAACACACGCGCGTATGTGGAGCCGTCGGTCCCTATGGACGTAGGACGTAGCGATGAGGAAGACGTCCTACCTCAAGCCCCAAGTAACAGTGGCGAAACCGAAAGAATCCTTTCAGTTCCTTCACCAATGCCATTACTATTTCCGGACGATGCACGAGACGAAGCGATTGACACTGTAGTCGGCGTGGAAAATAGTAATACACAAAGTGATTTACGACCGAAGGAAATCGCAGATGATATGACAAGAACGGCCGAGGGTGAAAGTGATGTTGCGGTATTCAAACGACCTTTTGAGGTACGGGAAAGCCCGGCAAAACCGTTACGGAGCACGAGCCGTAAACGCCGTTTGTTCCGTGAACTAGGAAATCGAGCGCACAAAGAAAACATCGACACCAGTGACGATGATCATGACCGTGTACTGTCAGACACGTCGTCAGAGGACGATGTTTGGTGGAGGAACAAGTTCGGTGGTGGACCGAATACGACGTCTAGACCCAGTCGTAGATCGCAGCATATGCCTGGACAAAATCGAGAAGAACCCCCCGTGCCGTTTGAAATCATCAGTATTGAATTTGTAAATTCAAATGTTGATATGCCGAACGCGACACAACTGGAAAAAGACACGCTTCTGTTTCTGTATCGTTTAGAGCGACGGTCAGGCAGTATCGTTCGGTTTGTACGGATCGCAAGAGTCGTAGCCGCTTCAACCGTACCTCCTACCGGGTTTGAAGAAGTGGTCTGGAACACAGAAGAACTCCTGAGCGAGTTAAGAAAGATCTTTGGTCCGCACGTGTCTTGGTTGGGTAGACGCCACGCAGACCCGGACACGTTTCAAATAAGAAATCTACTGGTTGACGATACATTCAGTCACGATGTCCCGATTCTTTCCGTACTCCTACGTAAGTCCAGACATCCCACGGCACACCGCAATGTTCGTTTATGATGACGACCAGTACACACTCTGGGGAGGATGTCTTCAGTTTCAAGCCAAGCAAACTAACCAAAGCGGTCCTTGAAGCGATTGAGCCGTTGCCCATTGAAATGCAGTGCGAGGTATCAACACCGTGGTGCTGGAGAACATAGGGGTATACACTTCGGTGGAAGAGAGATGCGACCAAATTTACGTATCACGAGGAAATACCTGCGGGATGCATATGTTTTTCCCTCAAGTAATTGTTCAATCCGAAGACGACTGCTTAGAGGTCTGGACGGCTGTGAACAAACGCTTGTTAGATGTAAAACTGAAAACAGCCACTGTAGATACCGGGTGTTCGGCTATGCCCTTGCCGTTGGCGCGAGGCCACAACGGACTGACGAGAGTTACGTTCGAGCGTAAGGACGATAGTGGGGAAATTTCTATGTCGAACAACAGAGAATCAGAATCAGAATCAGAATCTCTTTATTCAACAATTTCACATGGTGAACATGAATGGTGTCATAAATTATTTAAAATCTATTTGCTAAATACAAATTAAAGATTATTAATTAAAAGCTACTTGTGTTACAATAATTGTGTTATATGATAATACAAATTTGGAAGAACAATCATAATTAAATTTAATAATTAGTCAATTATTTATTATTATTTAATGCACAGTTTCATAAAACTCGGAGAAGGAGTACAGTGGTAATTCTATTAAATATTGCTTCAGTTTAAGTTTAAATGTTTTCAAGTTGTCTATAGATTTTAATCTATTTGGCAATAAATTATAAAAACGTGCACCAATATATTTTGGTTTTTTACAAAAGAATTGTAAGTTATGTTGAGAAACAGTTACATCATTTCTGTATCTAGTAAAGTAATTATGGTTGTCACTGTTCAATACAACATCATTTATTCTGATTTTTACGGATAGTATAGTTTCATAAATGTATGCACTATACACTGTCATTATTCTTAATTCTGGAAATCGTGTTTTCACACTTTCATTCCACCCTAGTTCTAGCATAATTCGTATTGCTTTTTTTTGAATAATTAAAATTGAGTTTAAGTTTTTAATTGATGTTGAACCATACAAAGAAATTCCAAATATAATATGAGAATGGATATGAGAGAAATATATTGATATCAAAGTATCAATTGTACATAATTTTGACATTCTTTTTAAAGCATACAAGCCAGAATTCAATTTAGAAATTACTTTGTCTGTATGTTTATTCCAAGAGAGTGAACTGTCCAGAGTAAGTCCCAAAAACTTTACTTCATCTACTTTCGTTATTGAAGATTGGTCCACTTGTATATTAGGGTTAACTTTATTTCTACACTGTTTGGTATTAAACTCTACATAATTGGTTTTACTTGGGTTCAAGATTAGGTTATTTTCTTTGAAAAATTGTGTTAACTTAGATAAACTGATAAAGGAAGACATTTCAATTTCATCTTTTGATGATGCACTTACCCTTAGAGTCGCATCATCCGCATATAAACAAATTTTCTCTAACTCTGGGATTCCTTTCATATAAACGAGGAATAATAGAGGCCCCAGGATGGATCCTTGAGGAACCCCTAAACAAACCGTTTTCAAAGTTGAAGTAGTGTTAATTATAACATTTTTTGTATTTAATTGAGATATCTCAACAAACTGTTGTCTATCTTTTAAATATGATTGAAACCAGTTATACTCCTTCCCCTTGATACCAATAGAAGCTAATTTATCCAAAAGTTTAGAATGAGATACACTATCAAAAGCCTTGTGCAAATCCATAAATATACCAACTACTCTGTCACCTTTATCTACTGAATCAATCACAGCTTCAAGGAATTCAGTGGCAGCAGTAATCACAGATTTACTCTTCCTAAAACCATGTTGAATATTATCAATTAAGTTATTACATTCTAAATAATTAGTGAATTGCTCAGCCATTGCACGCTCATATATTTTAGAGATTATTGGAAGTAAGGCCAGAGGGCGATAATTACTTGGATCTGTATTATTACCTTTTTTGAAAAGGGGTTTTATTTTTGTTATCTTTAATTTTTCTGGAAAGATTCCAGATAAAATTGAGGAATTGACCAAGTGCAGTAAAGGATCAGCTAGATATTCCACTGCACCTTTTATCAACACCACTGGTATGTCATCATACCCAGTACTGAAGGTATTTTTCAGACTGGTAATGATTTGTACAATCTTATCCCTGTTAATTAATCTGCATTCAAAATTATTTCCTGACATTTTACCCTGATTTATAACAGAGCCAGATGTAATTGACCCCAAATGCATTGAGTTTCCAAGTGCATTAATGTAATAATTGTTAAAAATTTCGCTAATCTTTTTAGGGTTAGTTATTATTGAATTGTTTTGTTTAAGGGATAAGTAATTACTGTTAAGTTTGGCTTTACCAACTTCAGAATTTATGATGCTCCATGTAACGCGTTGAGGGTTTCTTGACTTACGAATTTTGTTACTATAATAATCTCTTTTTTCTTGTTTGAGTTTGTTTTTGAAGTTCATGTATTTTAATTTAATGTGTTCAATATGCTTTTCAGATTTATTCCTTCGAGCAGCTTTACTTTCATATATTAAATCCCTTTTTTCAACTTTTAGCTTTTTATCGAACCAAGGTTTTTTATCAAGGTGTTTCCTGATTTTAACTATGGGAAAGCAAAAATTAAAATACTGGAGGAAAATTGAAATGAAGATGTCATATTTCAAATTGTCTGGAGCATTATAAAGCTGAGTCCATGTTTCTGATCTTATTGCTTCCGTAAAAATGTTTATATTTTGCTCTGAAAATTTTCTAGAATATTGAAACATATATTGTTGTTGAGTTTTGACTTTAACACTGTCATCTAATACATTAATAAGCTGACCATCATGATCTGACATCAGAGTAATCAAACTTTCCACTTGAATCTGTGACTGACTCAGATTAGTTATTACATTATCTATTGCAGATTGAGATTGTTTTGTTACTCTGGTAGGATAATCTATCAAATATCTCATATTGTATTGTTTTAACACAAGTTTTAAATCCGTTAGGGGAGAGCCCTTTGATAACGTATTAACATTTATAGGATAGCTCTTTGATAAAGCATTAATATTTATGTCCCCACAAATTACAATATTACTATACCTATTGAATAAAATGTTAAAAACACTATTTAACTTTTCTAAAAATAACTTAACATTTGCACTAATTGGAGATCTATATATACCCCCCAATAACAGTTTTACATTACCAAAACAAACTTCAATGAGTGATAATTCAAAAATTTGATCGTTTAATAAGTCTATAATAGCAGGAATTTTGATTTCTTTTACTTTCACATATTGTTTAGCAAAAATAACGACACCCCCTCCATTCATAGTGCTTCTAGAATAGCTTGAATATATTTTATAGTTATAAATATTAAGTCTATCAATTTCCTCTTTTTTCATTTTATGTTCTGTGATAATAACTATATCTGGATAGAGTAGATGTTCCAACTGTGAAGGAGTTGCTTCGTTTCACCAACTTCTTTCACCTTTTTGCCAACACGTCGTCTCCATCCTCCTCAGTCATCACGGAGAGTTGTACGACTGCCAACGCCACGGAGGTCTCTTCGACTTCTGTGAACCGACGAGCACAAGAAAACCTCGTAAGACCAAAATCACTTTCGGGATGTGACGAAGCCCAACCTCTATGTATTGGTTCCTGCGTCGATACTTCGGGGGGAATAGCTCCAGATGAGACCCGGCCAGAAACGTCGGTGAAACATGACGCTCTGCAGATGAAGGCCGATGGAGAGGCGATGGACGTTCAGTGTGTAAGGTCTCCGAAAGAGAGTGGACCAGAAGTGTCGGCGACGAATGCAATTGTCGAAGAAGTACAATGCGATACGAATGCGGCCGAAGATAATACGATGGATATTGCAAGCACTGGTTCGGGTAGGGAAATGAAATACGACCACGTTTCAACAGACGTAGAGAACAGTTCAAGTGTTTCGTCCACGTCTTCCAAAAGACTCAGGCAGGTTGATATTCGTGCGATGTGCCTAAATACCGGGCAGCGGAAAAGAAAAATCAGCCTTTCTGATGAACATCTTTTAACAAAAAGGCAGTGTTCTTTGTCATCACCAAAAGAACTAACGCCACCGGATAGGCTGGTGGTAACAGTGAACGAAGATATAGCGGGGGCTGATAGAAACAATGATGAACGGAGTTCGGAAGATCCTGAATGCGATACGGCCAGCTCATTTCTTTTTAACGGCTGCCTGCCATCAGTAAAATCTTCAGAGTACTTACCGACTACTCTCGGGTCAAAAAGTATAGATACTCGAGTTTGAGCGTTTACTGCGTTGTAACCAGTGCACCTCAAAACATGAAAGTTACATCAACATTTCACAAATTTATCTATGCGTATTTATATATAATTTAATAATTTTTAATGACATTTTTATTTACTGGTGTGATGGGCACTGTACACCGTCGTTCCTCGTGCACGAACAACCTTGTTCTGAACATGTTTGAAAATATGTATGCCACATTATTGTTTGGGTTAAGTATGACCCAACCAAGGGTGAACGGCCTCTGACTCACCTCCACTAGCGCGGCCGCAGCCCCTGGCCGTCGAAAACCAGTTGCGGCCGGGAATTTTTCCTGCATAGCGGTACCGATTTCACGCATCACTGCATCGCGGCACCGCTTCAATTACACCTATGTTTAATTTTTTTAAGACCTCGTATCTAATTTATGGTTTAATATTGTGTTTGTATGGATCAAGACCTACATTTTAAGCCTTTATTTACATTTCTAACTTCAAACAATCAAAAAATAAAATACAAAATGTACAACTTTTTTAAATTGAGTAAAATTTCTGGGATGAACAAATTATATGTAAAAATATATGGTCTACTAGCTGTTAAATTTTCATAACGATTGGACTAGTAGTTTTCATATTACAAATTTTTTAAGTCAGGCGTTGTCTTAAAAACGCCAAAAAACAGGTACTTTTCTCAATCAAACCGTTTTACGGATAAATAAAAATTTCATTAAAAATTTTTAAATATGTAAATACGCATAAATAAATTTGTGAAATGTTGATGTAACTTTCATGTTTTGAGGTGCACTGGTTACAATGCAGTAAACGCTCAAACTCGAGTATCTATACTTTTTGACCCGAGAGTAGTGTTTTTTCTACACACTCTGCCGTAAGCGACCTAGAAGAGACCGACACGAATGGGGAATCATCGAATGGCTCTTCTAACAAACGTGCCGAAAAACAGAATCCCACTTCTGACGACGCCCGACAATCATCTGACAAATGTAATTTGAATCCCAAAGAACTTGACTGCCTTCGAGCTTTGTACGTGTCGGAAGAATCGGTCCCACTGGACGCTCGACTACCGGACACGTACTTCAGAAAAGGACGACCGAACACGAGTGCTCATCAAGGGATCGACTACCTGCAGAAAATCGCCCAGGCAAGGGAAGCGTTCAAAAACACCATGACGTTGGATCTCAGCAGTGTTGAGAACCAAACTCACGAAACCGATACACAGTTCATCATCAGTGGCTTTAACACCGAAATGAATTTCTATAGAGACTTGGTGAACGATTCATGCCCCCTGGACGACAACCGCGCTTGGGTCAATACCACTGTAAGTATATGGGTGGGCGGGTGGGTCAATACCACTGTATGTGTATGGGTGGGCGGGTGGGTCAATGCCACTGTACATATATGGGTGGGTGGGTGGGTCAATGAGGGGTTGTGAATAAAGCCGGGCTGCAGCCTACAGGAAATTTGTTCCGCGGCTGTACGGAACGTACAACGTACAACAAACGTAGACATGTAAATCTAGTGCGGCGAGATGTATCAACACCCGTCCACTGGTCAGCACCAAACTTCCTGACAAAATGACCCGCATGATTGAGCTCTTCGGCAAGAAAGGTATAGTTTTGATGAAAAGCTACAACACGCCGTTGGGCTGCAACAACACGAACCTACCGTCGAACACAGGTAAAGGGATCGATCGAGATGGTCACAACTCAGAGGATTACACGAACACTACGTGTAGCGCGGGTGGTGAAAATACAGAGTACAAGAAACAAGACCGTATGTTTCTTGACATGACACAGTCCAAGTTGGAACAAGCGCTGTACTCGAAAACAAAGTGGTACA
The DNA here is from genome assembly GCA_035578905.1 of Stictocephala bisonia. Taxonomy (NCBI): domain Eukaryota; kingdom Metazoa; phylum Arthropoda; class Insecta; order Hemiptera; family Membracidae; genus Stictocephala; species Stictocephala bisonia. The sequence continues at coordinate 126,904 of JAQJVL010000291.1, forward strand.
ACAACTGTCGTGTCCGAATCATGGCTCTTCATTTTGAAAGTAAAGGCGAAAAACAACGACGTGGAAATGTGTATGGACCCGGCCTCTTTGGACACGTTTCTCCGCACACAGTTGCGAATCAACATCGACAACGACCGTCTGGGACAGATTGAACTGTCCGTCCGCAACAAGAATTACTTTTACTTCTGTAACCCAACTGCCTTTGCGTGTCAAGACCTTCCAAATGAACGCGTTACTACAAATTGAAACAAAGAAGACGACGTTCCTGGTAATTTACGACGACAAATAAACATAGCGACGTCCACACCACGAACACCATATGTTTTGTGTCCGATACTCGGTTGTACACCGGAGTCAATCATTTCAACAAGACGAACCTCCAAAACACCGCCACAAGCTACGGCCGCAAGTATTCACAGCATTTAGAAGGAACAATCAAATTGCTTTTGAATCCAATTCCTCCCTCACACCTCATCCTTACAACACTAGAAACAAAAGAGGTATAATTATATCTCATCACAATTTAAAGTTTTTTGAAAAAAAACCAACATATATGGGAGTGAAGTTTCTGAAAGAAATACCACTTAATATTAAAAAAGAAACCAACTTCAAAAAATTTAGACAAAAACTTAAAACTTTTCTTATAAATAAGACATTATATTCCCTAGAAGAGTTCTTTTCCACCCCCTTGCAAACATAATGTACAACATAGTAATAAAGAAAATTGCATGTTTTGTATTTTTAGAAATAGAAGTAGGTAATATTTATATTGATCCTATTCATATTGACACTATTCAATTGTATACAATGTATATTCCATGAATAAAGAAGATTTGATTTGATTTGAACGCCATATGCGGATCATTTCCAGCAATTTAATAACTACAGTAGCCCAGGGCGGAGCCCAACCCCACCGACGGCACACCACTGTTACGGGAGACGAGTTTCGTTCCACAATTCACCTCACTACGCGAGACCCACGTACTCTATCCCAGTACGTACTCCGATGCCACCGTCGATGCCAATTATCCACAATCACTCTGATATATATCACTCGTTGCCAAATAACATAGGGCATCGATTGAACACCGACAGCTGTCAAACCGGTTTAGAACCCACTATTGCGAATCGCTGTGAAACGGACATTATTTACAATACAGTAGCGTCTGACCAGACAAAATTAGAAGATCTGTCCGTTAAGATTGAACAGCTGATGGACAGTATCGAGCGTCAGAACAGACGGATCGACTCGATACACCAAATGGTCGATGTACGCCAAAGTAAGCGAAAGAAACGAGTGTTCAGCGACCAACCTGACACCTATAAATCCTTAGACGTTCTGGCTACAGATAGTGATGTATATTATAAAAGGGAACCGTCGTCTCAGAGTAAGAACTGTGAAGGAGTGGTTTTCCGGCCGAACCAAGAAAAGAAAAAACTCAAAAAAACTGTTACTGTCATGCATACCCTAGAGTTTACTGATGTCTATCCGTCGAATATAGTATGCAAAAGCTATATTGATATTAATGTACAGGTTCCATAGTTGTAGTGTTTTCTAATAAAACTCTTGTTATTACATTTTCGTAACTCCATTTATTTTCCTTCCGACGGATCTCACAGGAAGGTTTAAAAAAAAATGTTTTACAGGGCCTGTCGCCCAGCGCGTCTACCCTTTATTGGATTTGGTTCACAAGTCCTTATAAGATTTTGTCTAGTCTTTGAAATGAGGACAACTCTGAAATCGTAGGGGAGATTAGAAAGTCCAAGTAAATGTAATACAACATCGTTAGTCCTAAATGCCATTCCTGGCACTAAAGGGTTTATAAACACACATTTGTATAGAGAGTATGTATATATTTGACACGCTAAGTTATTATGAAATTATAACAGAGTAAAAGTTATACACAAAGTTTGTTATCATACTTGAATGACGACTGAGAACCGTGCATCAATGGGTCTCCATAGAAAAGGATCGATGGTTCAACTCAGCGTCGTGGAGTCCATGGTCAGTCACATCATCTTGGCTTTCGTGTTCTGACATGTCATCATAGATCTCAACAGACAACAACTTCCTCTTCTATCGTGTTACTGGTCCCTGGATAAGATGGAGAAGCATCAGCAGGCGAATAGGTAAAATATAACTATTAATTAAAATATAAAATATCTATTAAATGATAGTGAATGTCTGAAACCAGATAGCTTGTCTATCATAACAGACATAAAATAAGTAAAAACATTAAGAGTATCAGCTAAATAGTTGATATCTTCTCTGCGGTCATGGCGATATGGGGTTAGTTATTGTTTTAATAACGATACAGAAGTTAAATATTTTGTTTAATATTTTGAAGTAATTCATGCCAAGACTCTGTAATACGAATGTGCCGGTGTTGCTCCTAATTAATTTACGGAAATACTATTGCGGTTATAGTCCTCGGAAGGGAGCTTGGGCGCAACTGTCAATAACCTTTTTGACTAATTAGAGAAATCCTCTGCATATTTCTGACCACAGGGCGCAACTGTCAGTCACCCCAGATAATATAATCGGCGAGCATGGCTCCTCAACTGGCGATCGAAGAGCTGTTGCGCCCAACTATGCAACTGCCTGTGGCATTGCTTAGTTCGTTATTATTCATTTAGTATTAAAGAATAGCAGTTTTTTTTATAAAAGATTGATGTTATTGTAATGGTAATACTTAAAGAAATGCTTAAAAAGTATATGACACTTAGAAAAAAACTTACCAGAGCTTCGCAGCTAGCCTAGCTATCTCTGAGAAAACGTCTATGAACAAGAATCCGAATTAGAATAGTAATCTAATGAAAGAGATTGTAAGAATATTGTAGAATGCGCTAAAAATAAAATATCAATTATAGTATATTTGACAGTCAGAGTAATGAAATTTATTTTAAAGTAAAGGAAGGGGCCACATGGTAAACTTTGCCCCGGGTCACCAAAAGTCTCTGGGCGGCCCTGACTTGTATTACCTAAATTTAATAAACATATGCCTGGGAAAATATTAGACCGTGCCTGTTTTCGCCGCTGACATTACATGCATCACATATAAACTGGTTGGGTTGCGTTTTGTAACTGAAGGTTTTCTAATCGTGCTGCAGTCTGCCGCCGGGCTAATTAGTCCTTGGATAAAAATAATTAATCAGATAAAAAAGAAGCAAAAATTATATAAAACCTTTAAAAGAAAGCTTTATGATTTGCACTTTAAAACATATCACGATAGATTTTGTTTGAAATTTCGGGTATGTACCTTCGTGTAATTTATGGATAGATATAATTAAATGAATACATATATTTATGACCTTACAATTTTTTTCTGTAAATCTTATCTGCATTCTTGGTATTACTTATGTATGTATGTCCTTATTGTTGTTTTAGTTTAATTTATTATTTGTGTTAACATGTATATATAAACAGGAATATTTGCTCTTGTTTGTGTATGTATGTGGATTTAGTGTGCAAATGACTCTGTTTGTGACACAGATGTTTGAACGTGTTATTTCTAAGTTTTAAGTAGATCATAGTTGTATTAGTAGGCTACACAGGAAGCGGCTTTGTTGACTTCAGGCCTTTATGAAATCTGAACACTACTAAATTATTTGTAATAAAATTGTTTTCATTTTCTGCTAACCACATTACTGGAAAAGTGGTTAGCATTAGTTCCTAAGCTGTTCAAGTGTAATATATTGTACAAAAAGAAATGACGGAATAAATAAATATTATTATTAATATAAAAGGAATTATTCAATTCAATTGATTTAACCAGTCGTACCTGTATTATCTCAACGATTTGAAAAAAACTTAATGTAATAAGAGTACATGACTGGTGAAAACAAAGAACCTAAAGAGTTAAAAATATGCAATATAAGAAACTTTACACACAGTTGTCGGATTGTACAAGTGTCATAAGTTTATTTCGATATCTTTTGATCTAAATATGCAGAAAAAAAAAACACAAGTCACGCGACTTCTATAGATAATTTTTTTCGAGATTTATGGTCATATAAAAGAAAAGACCGTTCGTTTATAATCGGTTTTTGCACAGGTTGAGAGGCAACTCTAATAATTCAAGCAAATCTCTAAATGTATTCACTACTAATAATAGATTGCATATTTACCTTCAAGGTTTAAAATAGATGCTCTAGAAACGAAGTGGCCAAAAACTTGTAGATCATAGGTGCGGCCGACGGGTTTTATCGATAATAATCTTTTTCAATTCAATTCAAGATCTTTATTGTGGACTACAACATACAATGCGTCAACATGGTTCATTGTGTTTAAAATATGACTAAAAATAAAATAAAATAAGCATTGATACATACACAAAGGTTACATTCATACATCCAGCTATACTGCCAGCTCAGGCCGACATAGGTTTTTAACTACTCTCCCAGTGGCCAGTTGCAGTGAACTCTCCCACTGAGTAGAAAGCCTTAGAGACTAAATAGCGCTTCAGTTTAAATTTTAATTTGACCAGGTCTTCAACATTTTTTAACGTGTCCGGGAGACTGTTGACAAAAGTAACACCAGCTTGTGAGGGCAAGTGCTCAAATACTGACGTTCGGTGTTGGCCAGTTCGGTAATTGTTCCTGTTTCTAGTATTGTAAGTGTGTATGTCTCGTCCCCTAGTAGGAGTACATTTTGAAAGGCAGTAAGCTGTTGTCTCGAGTATATAGAGGCAGGGTAATGTCAACAATCCCAAATCGATAAATGCTGGTTTACAAGACTCTCTGATTTAGATTAGCAATTGCTCTCACTGCTCTCTTCTGAAGCCGAAATAGCCTGGAAAAATCAACATTTGCACAGCCTCCCCAAATGGCTATCCTGTAAGAGAGGTGGGAGTAAATGAGCCCATAGTAGGCCATGAGGAGAACTTGAGTTGGGCATATCTTTGAGAGTCTCCTCAAAACGAAGATGCCTGAGGATATTTTAGCACAAGTGTTATCAATGTGATTTCTCCAGGTGAGGCCTGTGTCGAGGTATATCCCAAGGAACTTAACTGAGTCAGCTTCGTCCAAGGGGATATCGTCTACCATGACTGTAGGTCCACATTCAGCATTGTTTGATCTTAAACAGAAATTAATGTAATTTGATTTGGATGCATTAATTTTTAGGTTGTTTTGATTGAAATGCTGAATACAATTATTCAGTTCAATATAGGTTTGCATCTCCAGTGCTTCTTTAGTGGATGATCTAAATAGGAGAGTCGTGTCATCTGCATACTGCACGAGTTTCCCCTGCAGTAGAGATGAGCCTGTGTCATTTACGTACAACAAGAATAACAAGGGGCTTAGAATGGATCCTTGAGGGACTCCATAAGCCAGTTTTTGAGAGGATGAGATTTGATTTGAGACCTTGACAGCCTGGTGTCTATCTGATAAGAATATCTGATAAGATGATTTTTTATGTTCATCTTGTGTAATGAAAGTGAATTATGTAACAGAGAGAATTCACTCATTAATATGGGGTTATTGTACCAATCCTGAAAACAGAAAACATATATTAGGGTAGTAATAAATATAATTAGCAGCATTTATTATAATTAGTTATTATCCAAACTGTAACTACATCAGTTTATTTTTCCACAAAGTTACTTTTTTTTATCGATCGGGAAAGCACAATATCTTCCAGAAACGATTTTACCAATGAATTAGATACCATTATCTACAGTAAAACACAACTATATTATGTAGTTGTTAATCTACCAACAAGGAAACATCATTTTACTCTCGTTTTATAAACGATGAAAATTATATTATCATACGGCTATCGATTTAAATAGTATACATTTTAGTTTGATTGTGCCCTTGATTATATACAGATACAATAGATATTCCATCTATTATAGGATTTTTTACTATAGACCTCTGACATAGTGAAACAATGTCTTTGCAAAGCGTTCTGTATTTGCAAAACAAACGCTAAACAATATCTAATTACATATTCATGTTCAGTGTTTAATCTACTTTATAACATTACCTAATTTTACATGTTAAATTTTATGCGAGTTACAACTAAAAAAACACGGTTTTCACGCAACTTTTTGAAACTAGTTACTTTGAACTGTCATTTTAAAGAAATTATTAGAGATTATTTTTTTCTTGCCTGAAGCAGAGTCATTTAGATTAATTATTTAAGTCTGATTGCTATGTTCAATATATTTTCTTTTTTTGCGGTAGTAGTCTTCAATTTTCATGACTACGATTCACGCAAAGAATTTCAAGAATGTAGAATGTGCTCCATTAGATCTGATGCCATTTTACAAACTTCATGAACTTTAAATGTTCTATTAGATTTTGTGACCTCATTTTCAATATATGCACATTTTTAATAACATTTTGAAATAAGCCACGGGTAACCAGATTAATTAAATGTTTCCCAGAATCATTTATTATTTTGTCGAACATTTTTTCAAGCAGTCCAGCACTTTAAATTGAAATACACATTTTAAGGGAAACGATTAACTACAATTAAAAATAACTGTAAGTTATAGCAATTTTTTCCTCAACAATAAAAACACTTTCAATTTCATACAAGTCAACATTAGAAGTATAAGGAAAAACTTAAATTCGTTTTTAGTTGATTTTGAGTCGGTTACAAATAGAATCGATTTTTTAATTATGAGTAAAATCTGGATAGAAAGTACTGAATGTAGCCTGTACAACATAAATGGCTTTAAATTATTTGCTTGTTGTAATAACAATTACAGAGCAGTTGGCGTCGCTTGTTTTATAAAAATAGTATAAATGCCTATGAAATTACCAATTTAAATATGCAAACAGCTGACGTAATTCTCCTTCAAATTAAGCATAACATGGCGTGCTTTAATTTGTTTTGTATATATCGTTTACATGATTTTTCAGAAAATAGTTTCATTATTGAATTAGCATATACACTAACAAAAATTAATAAAAACACTGTCATCGTAGGAGACTTAAATATAAATTTATTAGATTCATCTTCCACACACACACTCTAAATTGAATAAATTAATATGAATAATGAATAAATGATTTATTCCTTCAATAAATGTTTACAGTTCATACAACATAGTACAACTTAGGAATATTACTGGTCACAGTTTCCTGTAGCGTGACCAGTTTTGTTATCTATTATTAAGATCTATTCAACAACAAAAACAGTCTAGCCTCTTAAATAACAGTTTTTGGGTCCCAAACTCCATGGCATCTGCTGCAATTATCATCATAACAGTAAATCAAAATAACCACTTATAAATTTATAATAGAAACTACAAACATAAACTAAAATTCAATTCTGCTTAATTTTATTTAATTATTATTTTTATACATACTTTTTGTTTATAGCTTACATAATAGCAAAGGATAAAAACAACACACAAAATCCTGAATATATATATATATATAGGGTGTCCTGTAAGTAACCAGCCAAACTTCTTGAGGTCATTCATTGGGTTAAAACAAACAAAAAATGTCATGTGTACAAATCGTCTATCTCGCTCCATTATCCGGCTATCTGTCTGTATATGTTTTTTACTAAAAACTTAATATCTCTAAAGTTATTTAAGATAAAACCATGAAAATTGGTATGAATGTTGATCTTCATAGTGTTCATGTACTATTCAAATTTCATTATTTTACAATAATCCTTTTCAAAATGGCGGCCATTTAAAATGTTCAAAGCCAAATATCTTAATAACCTTAAATTTTACTAAAAACCTGCAAGTTACAAAAAAGTTTAAGAATTTATTTCTACAAATAACTGCATAAAAAGATTTAAGATTGAACAACTATTAACTGAGCAATTACAATTTTTATCAAATAAAAATACGCTTGATATTAATAAAATTGGAAACTTTAGTAAAGTGACATTTATTTACTAAAAACTGAATACAGTAGGAGTAGGTTAGAAGTGAAGTTTATTACAACACAAAAACAACAGTAAAGAACAACAAAAGAAAAAAATACTAGTGATCCTACAAAATGTGCTCAAAGTGCCCACCATCCATGTCTATGCATCGTTCTAGTCGATTTCTCATAGAACTTCTCATTCGTTCAAATACACCCAGTTTCTGTCTAATCGTATAACAGCCATCCCCTATTCTTTCCTTTAATATTTCAATACTTCCAACAGGTGTTTTGTATACCAAAGATTTAAGGTAACCCCATACAAAAAAGTTCAGGGGGTTTAAATCAGGAGACATGGCAGGCCACGTTACGGGACCACCACGGGATATTCATTTGTTTCTAAAAACCTGTCTTAAGTGTAGTCTAACATCGACACTAAAATGTGCAGGAGCACCATCCTGCAAAAACCACATTGAACTTATTTCATGTAAAGGCTTGTCTTCTAATAGTTCAGGTAACAAATGTTGTAAAAAGTCTAAATATGATGCTCCGTTTAGTCTATCATTTGTTTCTAAAAACCTGTCTTAAGTGTAGTCTAACATCGACACTAAAATGTGCAGGAGCACCATCCTGCAAAAACCACATTGAACTTCTTTCGTGCAAAGGCTTGTCTTCTAATAGTTCAGATAACAAATTTTGTAAAAAGTCTAAATATGATGCTCCGTTTAGTCTATTTGGCAAAAATACAGGTCGTAAAAATTTATCTCCAATAATCCCTATCCACACAGTAAGAGAAAAACGTACTTGGTGTCTGCATTGTGATGTAGCATGAGGGTTAAAATCAGCCCAAAAGTGGTTGTTATGATAATTGAAACACCTTCTCTTGAAAATCCTGCCTCATCGGTAAACAAAATACTTAACAGAAATAGTGGAATAAAAGCAATTTTTCCTAAAAACCATTGACACAGATTAATTCTAGGTTGGAAGTCTCTTTCAGAAAGACTTTGGACTCGTTGAATATGATATGGATAAAATTGTTGATCTTTCAAAATACGCCACGCAGAGGTATTCTCAATGGTATTTAATATTCTTTCTTGAGCTCTAAAAGTTGTCACTGAAACTGGACAACCCAACTTTTCAACTTTAGCAAAAGTTCCACGCTTCCTCAGGGACCTATGAACAGTTACGAACGTTTCTCGGTGAGGAGTTCTTCGATGAGGAAATCTTTCTTCATAGAGTCGTACTGCCTCGCGTGAATTTCCATTAGCCAATCCATAAATAAAATGAACGTCTGCTAATTCTTCATTTGAATAAATAGGTATTTTGGTTCATGAGGAAACTAAATAAGATATTATATTAATACCAGTGCAACCACAAAAACTATCTCAAGAATCCCTTAACATCAGTGTTTTTGTTTAGTAATGAACTCCAATCAATAACAAATAAAAATATGTGTTTTCCAACAACGAACTGTCAATATTACAGTCAGCTGATAATTATTGACTGTATATACTTTCAATTTCCAAATCAGTTGTAAAAATCTATTTAGCGCTAATCTAATTTTTAGTAAATAAATGTCAGTTTACTAAAGTTTCCAATTTTATTAATATCAAGCATATTTTTATTTGATCAAAATTGAAATTTCTCAGTTAATAGTTGTTCAATCTTAACACTTTTTATACAATTATTTGTAGAAATAAATTCTTAAACATTTTTGTAACTCACAGGTTATTAGTAAAATTTAAGGTTATTAAGATATTTGGCTTTAAAAATTTTAAATTGCCGCCATTTTGAAAAGGATTATTGTAAAATAATGAAATTTACATAGTACATGAACACTATGAAGATCAACTTTCATACCAATTCTCATGGTTTTATCTTAAATAACTTTAGAGATATTAAGTTTTTAGTAAAAAACATATACAGACTGATAGCCAGATAATGGAGCGAGATAGACGATTTGTACATATGAATTTTTTGTTTGTTTTAACCCAGGGAATGACCTCCAGAAGTTTGACTGGTTACTTACGGGAAACCCTGTATATTGCAAAGAAAAACAAAACTTCCAAGTGACTAATGTGACTCTATACAAGAAAATAGATATCTACAATTTTATAAAATTACACTAAAATATTATTCAACCAGCTTAAATCTGACTGGGTAAACAGCCAAGTTATTAATTTAGATTTAAAAGGCTTTAATAAATTGCATTCCTTGACATTAGCTGGTAGACGATTAAAAAGTGTTGGGCCTTTATATTTAAGGGAGTGTATAAAAAATGCTTTATTCACATTTGGAGCCGTAAAATATTTTTAGTAACATTTCTAGTACAGTACGAAGACTCTTCAGTACTTCTATTCCCACTCCTTTGGTAGAATAATTTAAGGACCTTATATACATACAAGTGTTGTATAGGTAAAATCTTTAGTTGCTGATATAGCGGAAGGGAACTCACTAATCTATATTGATTCATGATTAATCTAATACAATGATTTTGTGTTGTTCTCAACATGTTCACGTGACTTTTAAAAGTGCCTCCCCAGCAAGCTATACCATACTGTAATAGTGATTGTATTAAAGCATGATATAAAGAACGTAACAAATTTTCTTCACATAATTTTTCAGGTAGTAAAATGATCTTATGGAAAATTTTATTTTATTGTGTATTTCCAAAGTGTGTTTTTCCCAATTTAGTTTCTCATCTAAAATTATTCCAAGATATTTAAAATTAGCTACCTTTTCTATTTATTCGCAGTTACAATTATCTGTGTCTGTACAATCAATCGAATGGTATTTCAGAATGGTTGCAAAATCAAACCCTTTATAACCAAAATGTATATATTCTGTCTTTTTACAATTACATCCATTCTATTGTGGTGACACCAAACTCGTAACTTACCCAGATCATGAAATACTTCTGCTTCTAAGGATACGTTTTTATTTGTGTAGAAGAATGCAATATCGTCGGCAAATGCATTTAAATGCCCATGAAAATCTAATTCTAACAAATTATTAATAAAAATTACGAATAATGTAGCGGACAATACTGACCCCTGAGGAACACCTACAGTAACTGGTAATGGTGTGCTCAAAACTTCACCCACCTTCACCTGTTGAGATCTATCGGTGAGAAAGCTCCTGAACAAGTCAAGTGCCCTATCTTATTTGCTAAGTAATTATTTTTAATTAAAGTTACTTCTTTTTTTAGGTTCTGGCAGTATTTATAATAAAAGTTCCTGTAACAAACATCATAGGTTTTTTTTATAGGCTCAATACATTTTTTGTCTAGTACTAATTTTATTTAATAGACCTTTCGTAATCCAAGGACTAGTTACTTTAGCTCTCCACAGTTTACTATTAACATTAGTACATTTACTACAGCTATTTAAAATGTCAACTAAAATGCTATGAAAATGATTAAAACATAATTTATTTCATTATACGATAATAATTCAGACCAATCTACTAATGGTAATTTTCCCTTTACTAAATTGTAATCTGTATTAATTTTTATATTTAATTTTTTCTAGATTTAGTTTTGTATCGCTGGTGTTTTTACACTTAATTTTGAGTCCCAATAGGCAGTGGTTTGTTAATCCAATATCAAAACGGGCAGTTTGAAAAAAATTAACGTTTTTGTTTCTAATAAACACATGATCTATGCACGTTTGCGAATTAACACTTAATCTAGTCGGAATATTTACAAAAGACAGAAATCCACTGTTATTCATTAAGTTATTATATTCGGTTATGACTTTGCTGTTTCCCAATAGGTTTATGTTCACATCTCCAACAAAAATCATATTACCCTTTATATTTTCTAGAATGACTGATAACTCATCAGTAAATTGACTTTCCACAAAACTTAGTAATCTATAGGCCTAAATACAAAATAATTTAAAACGGTTCTGCATACAATTGATATCAAGTAAAAGAACATCAGCAGATAACATATTAATCTCAATATTTGAAAAATCAATTCCTTTTCTAACACATAACTCCACCAGATCTGTAATTAATGTTACAATTAGCTATTGTTTCATATCCATTAATACTATAAAGATGAATCTCGGGAGTATTAACCCATATCTCACTCAATACAACAATTGAAACATCATTTTCAATTTGACTAAACTCCAATACAAAACTCAAGTTGTTAAAATTTAGCCTTAAGCTTCTAATACTACAATATAACAAACATAACCGATTATTATCTTCCTCACAGCAAAAGAAATCACTATTTAATTTTTCATAACAAAATATCTTATTATTTATTTCAGCCATTAATTCGAAAAAATGAATTCATTTTAAAAATGACAGTTCAAAGTCACTAGTTTCAAAAAGTTGCGTGAAAACCTGTTTTTTTAGTTGTAACTCGCATAAAATGTAAAACGTACAATTAAAACTAATACCTGTTGGTACTGTTATAAAGTAGATCGAACAGTGAATAAGAGTATGTTATTGGATATTTCTTTAATGTTCGTTTTGCAAATACAGTAGCCCCGCAAAGTCAGGGGTCTATAGTAAAAAATCTGACAGTAATAGTGATATTTGTGCTTGTAATTTTAAGACTATACTTATTTACGACACTAAGATATTCAAGACTAAACTGAAAAAGTTAAGAAGTCCAACTACTCTAGAAATGCTTAAAGATTTCTTTAAAAGACATAAAGAGGAGCTATGTGGAAAAGTGCCTGCAGGGTTATCAGAAGTAAATTAGCCTAAAGTAATATTTTGTTGAGTTAATGTTCTACATCTACCATGGTCATGTTAATAGCTAATACAATATTACATTAAATTAATAATTACTGTATTTATAAAGTAGATATTTCGTAAATATTTTTACATAAATAAGAGTACTCACCCGAATAGGACCTTTGCTGCATCTCCAGTTGAGTTTCAGGACACATTGCGATATGTCGTGAGCGAGTCCTTTTATATCTCGTTAAGCCGACCGACCTTGGATCGTACTCAGTGCATCTATCTGTAGAGCATCCGCGTGTCAAGTTATGTGACAATGCAACCGCATCACATTGTTTCACAGCACTCCTCGTTGCACAACTCCCGGACGTAGGTAGTCAATCGTGACCATCGACAAGGCCGATCGAAAGAACAAAATCCATGGCTTTTATATATATATATATATATATACACAGACACACGTTATATATGTATATATAAAACGGAGTATTATTTTACCTATTAGTATAGAAGGCGTCGAAAGTCATGAAGTACGTTTACTAATATACATATACTGTGTATATATATAAAATCAGTATGTATTGTAAATATTTTATTCATTTGTTAGCATGTTATTATCTTTAAAATAAAAAGTAGTTAACATATATATAAGTTAACTACTTCACTAAGCATTCAGGATGAACCGATTCTCACTAATTGAAGAATTCAGTCGTTTTGCACTCATAATGCCAAAGAACTTCATAATCAGAAATAAAACTACACAATAACATCAAATCAAACACAGTGTAAACAACTGATAGCGTGCCAAAACATCTGAACTGTACGCTTCATACTAGCAAGAATGCGCACGGCGCAGTGCCACAGCCTTCTGAAGAATTACCGTGATGTTTATCGAAATAGTACGGTAATTCTTTTTTTTTTTTTTATAACAGAAAATCGAATATTCTTTTATGAAAACATAAAAGAATATTCAAATTGATATTTTTCACATGAAGGGAATTTAATTATATATCATTTGGGATACAGTTTTATTTGGTGAAAAAATATTGCCACAGCAAAATTATTACTTAACAATGATATATCGTTGCTAAACATTTTTCGTAAGTTTGTCATACCTATCTGTTTTAGTCCGATCCTTAAGTATAATATTAATGAAAAAAATCAAATATGGTAGTATATTTTTTCTGTACTGAATTCTGGGCAATCAAAAGAAATAGAATAACATCCGACTAAAACACATATCTTAACATTCATTTATATTAAAATCTAACAACGAATGCTAGCTGTAACCTGTCACATTTTTCAAGTGCTCACTGCTCAATTCTTCTGTACGTGTATGGGTGGGTTGGTGGGTCAAGAAGGTTGTGTAGTATGCATCTAACCTTATAAACGTATACATCTGAGCTTAATGCCAGTTCATTGCCACTTTGTCTCAAATATAGCTGGTTCTGTTCATCTGAGTGAGCCTTACCACAGTTTCTTTTGAATTACATTAAAATCAAGAATTAAATTTAAAGTTTCACACATTTAATAGTGAACAAAGTATTAAAATAATAATTTTTTTTTAAAACCACCTCACTCTAACCGTCTGGGGAGAACTATTCTGACCTTACCATGAGAAGAAACAGCTGATAAGGAGACAGTATCAGGGATTAAATATGATGATACTGTGGCAGAACGCAATTAATTGTGAAATAATTGGTTATTGAATTAAATTCTTAATTAATTCAGTATGTGGGTAAATTCACTGAATTAATTGTCCAGTGAGAAATTATAGAGAGAATATGTACATAAAAGAGAATATGTAGATTTTCTTACATAATTCTCTTTTATGAAAAGTTACTTACAGATATTGATTTGTGTTCAGTAGAATGAAATATTCATATACTAACCAAGATCCCTTAGGTCCCATATACACAAATCTGTAATCATCTTTAATATCTTCCCTTGCGGAGAAATATTCATTTAACCAATCTGAAGTAAAAACTTTTGGAACATTATATAATTGTTCATTTGGAAAGTCCCTTACAAAATGCCAATCCTAAAACAAAATATGTATTTAATACAAAATAATGAAATATATATTTGTTTCTTTAATTACAAAGACTGAAAATTCACTATATGTTCAAAAATATTCAAATTCACCCTAACAGAATTTTGCTAGTAACTTTTTGATTCTACTCAAAAAGTTACTAAAAAAGTAAAAAAGAGTAAACATCAATTTTAGGTTTGAAATTTAACTCATTTTACAGTACAATATCTAATCGTTAACATTTCAGTCAGCTTTGCTCAGCAATGTACCAAACACATAAAATTAATTTTTTAGAATAGAAATATTGAAAATTAATCTAACATGAATAAGGCCTGTACCAATTTCAGAACATAAGATAAATGGATTTGAACTAAAAATATTAAAGTTATAAATGTTATTCTTATTATTCCAAATTAATCTCAATGAGTCAAAATCAAACTGTAGAAGAATGTTTTCTTATTATGTTCTATCACATTAATACATTAACAGTAGGCCATCAGAAAGTTCATAAGTCCTTCACGTACTTCTCATGTACGAAAATGCATTTTCTAAAGCAGTGGTTCTCAACCTGGGGGGCGCGCCCCCCTGGGGGGGCGTGAGAGAATTTCAGGGGAGGCGTGAGGGTACAAAGAAAAAAATAAAAAAATATATATTTTGTTAAAAAACAAAACTTTCAAAACCATCAAATAAACTTTCGTATTTAAATATATCTGAATTTTTATTTTTCATCCCAGCTTTTGCTAACGTAGAGTTATCATCGTCAGATTCATAATTTCACTGTTCTAACTTGAACCAACCAATTATTGACTGGAGGGGAGGCGTGAGATATCTTCAGTATTCAAAGGGGGGCGCCAGTGCTAAAAGGTTGAGAACCACTGTTCTAAAGCATCTTGATTTAACTTAGTTGTTGGCAAATATGTTGTGTTGAAAGTGATGTTCTAATAAAAATAAAGATACATTAAAGACATATGAGATACAATGATTGTTTTTTTTTAATGGCAACTCAGATTTCTACCACGAACAAGTATGTCTTTTTTGTAGTTAATCATATTTTGCAAATTTTTTTGTTTCTCAATTCATAATACAACCCCACATTTTTCATCAATTGAGCCATGTGGTCACACCTATACACTTGAGCTGAAAATGTCAAACCAATCACATTTTATCATTTTGGATGTTTCCTTTTAATTACCACAGTCAATTATGTAATTTCCAAAAGGTATTTTACTTCACACACAGTTGGAGAATAACTGACCAACAAGGCAATGCACTTAGTGCTGGAAGAGGATACTTAAGTTTATTTCTACATTATTGGTAAGCTTTAGTAGTTGCCGATACTAGTGAAATTGTACGAACAATACTCAATGTCCTATTTAATTCCTTTGTTAGGATTCAATAGCATTTTGATTTGACCTGACTCAAGCTTTTAGTAATATGTTTTATACTTTAATTTCAATAATACCAAAGCCAATTTTAATTTCGTATGATTCTTCAAAAATGGGGTTCTTTTCTAGATCTAAATTATTAAATTTCTAAGACAATTTTTTTTTTAATTGTCCTTAAGCTACGTTTCCTACTTCCACTACTTCAACAGCTTAATTCTTTCCAGAGAATTTACATTTTCTAGGGGACATGTTACAAGTATTAATTCTACTTTTTGTGCAGTGGTCAAAATAGGTATCGTAGAGATGATGTTTCAGTTTTGGCATCATGTTGAGACAATAATCTATCTACAACAGTTGTTTTATACTTACATTTTTTATTTCATTGTTCTCTAGGTTTGATCCAGTATAAGGCTTTGACAATAGTAATTTCTTTATGGGAACTGCATCAGCTTTGAAATTTCAAATTACTGTTTAACTATATTTAATAAACTTTATATATATATATATATATATATATATATATATATATATATAAAGGCCTTTCAAAGTAATCTTCCACAAATTCTCAGAAAATATTGTATTACTTCTTATATTTACTTAATCACCTCATTTACATGAAACTACCTATTTGGTACAAAAAGAGGTTTTCTTTTAAAAATTGATTACATTTAACCCATGGCAGATCACTGATGAGATGGATCGTCATGCATTGCACTGGCCCAGTGGCACACTGATAAGGTGAGCTCGTCATTGTGTTCTGTGCTTTGTTTTGTTACTAAAGGTTTTTAATTTTACCTGCTAGATGTAGTGAGCAGGTTTTCGACAGTCTAAAGAAGTTAAAAACATCCTACGTTTATCCTCGTATTACCTCTTTTGCAACATGTAATGCTTACTAGGTTGGGTGAACTTGTCCATTAGCAATCATAGTCTCAATAGATTGGCTGTACATTTAGTTTCAGTACCATGGGTTTTTACTTTCTCCCATATGCGTTAGCATAGAGAAAGTATTGTGATCAACCAAAAAGATTTTTTACAAGTTGGTTTAAAAATCCATTTAGGACCCCCTGAACCCCATAAGAGTGGTTTTTTTGAAAATACATTTTGGTGTCTGTTCGTATGTGTGTTTGTGCACTTCGCTGGAGACCAAACGAATGGATCAATTTATATGAAATTTGGTATCTGGGTGTATTTAACAAATATCTCCAAACCATTTTCCCACTTTTTTTATTTTGGTTTTTTATGAGCAAAAATTACACAAAAATGGAATTTTCTCAAAAACGGCTCTTACGATTTTCATTTAATTTTCAGGTTAAGATAAGAATTACAATTTAAAATATTTTAGTAAAAACCGCATGTCCCTAAACTTAATATTTTAGTAGTAAAATTTGTTTATACAAGTAAAAACATTAAAAATACAATATTGTCAAGCTTTTTTCTGACGATTTAGATTAAATTTTCAGTAAAGATGCAAATTACAATTAAAAATATTTTTGTACATATTTTATTTATTAGTTACCACCCTACTAAGTTGTTGAAGGTTGTTTACATAAAATCCGGCTACGTGATTAATTGAACAGCTATTTTTGAAGATTATTTTTGTCCATACTTTCATTTAAATAAAATTAAGTGTTTCATCTGTACATTCCTTAGAAATGTAATTAATTGAACATCTGTTTTTATTAAAAAATCTGACATAAAAGGAAAACAATAAAGTTAGTGCCAGTTACCATTTAGTTGTATGTGAATAATGGAGTGATTTATTGCGGAGAGCTAAATGGAAAATTTAATTTCATCTGAGTTGGACCGATATATAAAGGTAGTATTTTTTCATTAATTTATAACATATATAATTATTTTTAGATATTTATCTAATTTGGACTGTAGTTTATGCAAAATTAAAATATGAACATATTGAAAAATTTAAATTTACAAATCTATCAAACATAAGCTACCTTCACCTAAGCGGTACATCGTTTTTGATCAAATAGTGTTGCTCTGCTGTCGGTGCGGCATGCCAGGCTGGGCAGTAAACTAATTCTACCCGCTGTGACACACTGTGCCAAACTTGGTGATCAGCTATGGGTTAATAAAAGTACATTTGGTTTTTTTGGTGGTTAACAACAGTTGTGCATTGTTTACAAAAGTAACCAACCAAACACAGAACAAAATGAAAACACCACAGTAAAAATAGTATTGTAAACTCCACTTACCATTCTCATCAACACATTAATATCAAATAATGAATTAATATTTGTGTAGACTATGTCAGAAATTGAAAGTTACAAATCATCATATCTGCTTTACAGCAATGTAAGACAGACAAATAAAGACCAGTTTCAAAGGATAATATTACAGGAATGAAACACATATTATAGGATAATGTATGTCTGGAATCATTATAACCTGCCTTAAGGTACAAACAGGGAGAATCTTCTTTATAATTTTCTAAAATATATTCCTGCCAATACTCCAAATATTTTTTTAAGCTTTGCTCTTCCTTTTTTTGGGCATTATAGTATCTTGAGCCACAATTTGAAACCGGGACTAATGCATCACCTGAAAAGTAAAAACAATTAATTAATATATAATATTTGTATTTTTTACATTTTATAAACTCTACACTATTAATGCAATAGTCTATGGAACTAAGCTAACCACTTTTATGACTTATTGCCATGTATACAATACAAAAGAAAAAAAATTAAATGCGAGGCCTGCATTAACCTTACTAACAATATAACATATCCATGACATCACCAACACAATCAGGAATATGTATTAGGCTACTCAGAAACAATTTAGATTCTCTAAACTCATGAATTAAACTACTAAAGACTGGAAAATGCCAAATTATATAGATTTAATGCCTTTATATGTTCAAATAAAATAAATGTTTGGGCCTGAGGGCTAATTTGAACACTTTAGAATTCAGTTGCTGGTATCATTGGCCAGTAATAGGATTACTGGGATGTAGGAGGGCGAGTGGGAGCTGCAAGATTTCTTACCTTGCATTTATTGACTTTGTGACAGTTGCTTGTATTGCAGGAACACCGTAATTCTCTGCTTTCAGTTATGTCAGCTAATGAAATACCTTATATGAGTATAAAATTAAACTGCGATATCCTTAATCTTCAGCCCATTGCACTATACTTCTTCAAACACTTAACAACTATAATATGAAATTATGTCAAGGCTATTGCATAGTGTTTGTTACTAATGAAGTATTTAAAATCAGAAGACTTTATTTATAAACTTGGAGTACATAAATGTCATAGGTTTACAAGTATAATTTAAACAGTCAAACTATTCAAGAACATAAACTATTTAATATATGATATCTTGTCTTGCTCTATGCCCATTTAGGATATGTTTTCAAGATCTGAAACTCATCTAGAAGGTACAGTACAATTTTTTATAACCATAGACTCAGCCATGTACAACTAAGCTAAACAAACGACTGCAGTCAGGGAGTGTACTACCCTCTTCCTTGCCTACTACCCCTTCCGGAGTTTGAGTCTACCATTATAACAAAGTTTCTTTTGGCTCCAAGGATTTTAATTTTTTTTAGGGTTTTCGACCACGAGAAATCAATTGGCACCGCCATCTATTTGCCGCCGTCTTCTCACATCGCACTAAAGTCTGCAACTATCGTCCCCGGCACGCACTAGTGATGTTGAATATTGATGTAGACTACACATATAGCTTACAGCCTCTTAAAAACTGAACAACTCGCTGCAAACTTCTTATTTTGTGGACTATGGTACAGTATTCTAAAAAAGCAATTTCATTTTAATTTTGCAGAAAAAACTCGCCAGGAGGACCCGCTTCAGCACCCAAAGCACCCCCTTGGGTGCGCGCCTGAAGCCCACACATCCCAAACCAAATAGCATATCTTCTGCCATAACTAGGGTTGGAAATTGACGAATATTAGGTTGTTACATCTCCTAATGGTAGGGAATTTACAGAAATATTCAAGACTTCAGGTAGCAAAATTATAATTGGATGGAAGTTTAATTAACAGATAGGCTCCAAAAAACCACACAGTAAAACCTATCATATTCAACCTGATATGGCATCAGGGTTAGCCAGATAACTTTGAAGCCAGATATGGAATTAATATATAAAGACGTGGTTTTCGTCTAGCAAATGCATTACGGTTGTTTTGAAGGATTTACGCAAATAATGAATTGTATAGTACTGAGCTGTAAGGGTTTTCCAAAATATTTAGAAATAATTGTACAAATTACATATTTTTATGTAAAATCTTAAATACTGTTAAATTATAAATTTGATTTTATATTAGAACATGTAGTAAATAAAAAACTGTGAAACTTTAAATACAGTATTATAGAAAAACTCGTACTAATGCACACGGAATGGCGACACAGTCAATTGAATCTGTTTGATCCACCAACAAGCCATGAGCAATGTTCCCAAAAACAGCGTATGCAGCGTTCGTTGTGGGGAACTCCCACAATACGCTTTCCACCCCTCTATTCCCAAGATGGGAATTAACATTCCTTCTCGTCACTAAACTGCCCGGGGCCGGTTATCAGAGGTTCCGGATATCACAGGGCCAGATATGCCAAGTTTTACTATATCAGGTTTTTTAAATCATAATAAAGGAGCAGTCAGTTCAAAAAATTCCCACAGTATGTGTGCAAGACCCCTGAGTAGGGTTAGTTTTTTAATGATCTATTTCGAATGCTGATTTATTTTGCTCTTCCTGCAGAGGTGAGATGATATTAAAATTACTCAAAAGTTAACTACAATATTTGCACGTGATCTTTACAATTTTAATCAATCTACATAAACACATACAGTAAGAGACATTCAAATTTACTAAAGAGCCTATCATCCATTTTAATAGTGAACTATGCAGTCTTATTCTAGATGACCTCCCCTATCCAACAGTATAGGTACCACCCCAAAGGAGAATATAGTTTTTTTAACAGTTTTTAAAATACTGTAATTTTTGGTAATGGTGCAGAGGTAAGGGGTATTCAAATTTCCTAAAAATCTATCATCCTTTCATTTTACTGTCATATTTTACAGTACCTCACCTATTTAACAGTGTTAGTGTCACCATTCAGGAGAAAATAGTTACCGTATTTTAATTCATAAAAGGCTTTTTAAAGTATAAATACATTTCTTTTTAGGTTAGGTTGTTTTTTTTTAGTCCCTTCCCGCCAAAATTAAAACGAGCAGTAATCGATGTTAACCAATGGTGGTTGCAGATAGGTTAACCGTAACCTCACTAAAACTAACCCAACAGAGATAATTATGCACTTTCTTGCCACCTCTGAAAATACAATTTTTGTTGAGAAAGTGGTAAAATATGAGTTTATATCTCTTGAGGTTGATTTAATCTGCGGAAAACTCGTTTTTTACCGAAAAATCTAAATACTAGTTTTTTTTTTGATAGTGATAAAACCAACTGTTTTAAAAAATGTTTTTTAGACAAACTTTTTTTTTAATTTTACATATTTTTTTAAGCTGAACACAAATGTATAGTTGAAAAATGCATTTTTTACTGACATAACCAAATATAACCTAATTTTTCCTAGTTTTCTACTAAATAAAAATTCATAATTTGTGTTAAATTCGAGTGTTTGGCCTCCATGGCTCCGGCGGGAATATTCGGCTGTATAGGTGAATGCGGTTTTCGTGATTAATAGTTGTTTTATATAATAATCGTGTAATAGCCGCTTATCATTATTTGCTGCGAAAGTTGTTTTTCCATTATATCTCGAAAATAATTGTAATAAACTAAAATAGTTTTCAAATTCGTATTCATCACAAAAAACACATCAAATCAAAAAAAGTTATTAAAATACCATTTAAATTAACGGAAATATGACAGTATTACTGGTAATTATGCACTTTCTTGCCACCTCTGAAAATAGAATTTCATGTTAAAAAAGTGATAGAAAATGAGTTTATATCTCTTGAGGAGTTTGATTTCATCCTCGGAAAACTCGTTTTTTACCGAAAAATCTAAAAACTAGTTTTTTATCTAATAATGAAAAACTAACTTTTTTAAAAATCGTTATTTTTCGACAATTTATTTCCATTTCTCATGTTTTTTTATGCTGAACACAAATATATAACTGGTTTTGTAGTAAAATTATTTTTTCAGCTCGAAAAATGCATTTTTTACTGACAACCAAACATAACCTAACTTATCCTAACTGTCTATTTTCTCAACAAAAATTCGTAATTTGCGTTAAATTCGAGCGTTTGGCCTCCGTGACGGCCTGCCGGCCGTCACTCCGGCAGGAATATAGGTGAATTCGATTTTTGTGATTAATAGTTGTTGGATATAATGATCGCGTAATGGCCGCTAATCCCAATCCGCCGCGATAGTAGTTTTCCTTTATTTCTCGAGAAATATTTGTACTAGACCAAAATAGTTTTCAAATTTGTATTCAGCGCAAAAAAACACATCAAAATAAAAAAAGATTGACCAAATATCTTTCCAATCTAATATTATATTTGAAACGTATATACAGAAACAAAGAAAATGTACGTAACTAATAAATACAACAAGAAGATATCTAGACACCATTAAATTACAAAAAAAAAAAAAACTACAATATTTACATTTAATATTACACCATCTGTTATAATAACAACTATACTAACCAAAACAGTTTTTATGTATTTTCAGGTTATTACGTTTTAATTAATTTAAATTTTTATTATCACCTTCAAGATTTGTTACATTTTACACCTGAAGATGATCTAAGGATCGAAACATGTCGTGTATATGAAATAAAAGTTATTGAACAAGGTATATATTTTTTCTCAATTATAAAAAAAAGATGATTAACCCTTTGAGTGCCAGGTCATTTTTCATTTTGCTATGCTAAAAGTGCCGGGGTATTTTCTATATGAGTATGCATAAAGTGCCAGGCCTAATTTGCATTTTTTGTAAGAGTTTGCTAAAACGGTTATTTCTCAAGTATTTATGAAACAAATTACTTATTTCTTTTTTTGTTATAACCAATAAAGACTACTTTAAATGGAAATGTTACATTAGACAACATTATGTGTAATTAAAAACTTTTTATAACATAAAAAACTACTAACGAAAAATATTTTTTTCAAATTTCCAAGTTTGAGCATCATTTTTGATTTTTAAAAAATTCCATAAGCATCACTAGTAAGCAGGGTGTCAAAGTATATACAGAGTGTCCCGTAAGTAACCAGCCAAACTTCTGGAGGTCATTCCTTGGGTTAAAACAAACAAAAAATTTCATCTGTACAAATCGTCTATCTCGCTCCATTATCCGGCTATCTGTCTGTATGTGTTTTTTACTAAAAACTTAATAACTCAAAAGTTATTTAAGATAAACCATAAAAATCGGTATGAATGTTGATCTTTACAGTATCCATGTACTATTTAAATTTCATTTTTTTACAACAATCTTTTTCAGAATGGCGGCCATTTTAAATTTTTAAAGCCAAATATCTTGATAACCTTAAATTTTACTAAAAACTTGTGTTACAAAAAAGTTTGAGAATTTATTTCTATAAATAATTATATAAAAAGTTTTAATATTGAACAACTATTAACTGAGAAATTACAATTTTTATCAAATAAAAACATGCTTGATATTAATAAAATTGAAAACGTTAGTTTTCAATTTTTTTGTAAAAATTTTAATTTCTCAGTTAATAGTTGTTCAATCTTAAAACTTTTTATATAATTATTTATATAAATAAATTCTTAAACTTTTTTGTAACTTACAAGGTTTTAGTAAAATTTAAGGTTATTAAGATATTTGGCTTTAAAAATTTAAAATGGCCGCCATTTTGAAAAAGATTGTTGTAAACAAATTAAATTTAAATAGTACATGAATATTGTAAAGATCAACATTTATACTAATTTTCATGGTTTTATCTTAAATAACTTTTGAGATATTAAGTTTTTAGTAAAAAACACATACAGACAGATAGCCGGATAATGGAGCGAGATAGACGATTTGTACAGATGAAATTTTTTGTTTGTTTTAACCCAAGGAATAACCTCCAGAAGTTTGGCTGGTTACTTACCGGACACCCTGTATGTTCATGAACAAAATAAAAAAACACACTGAAATTCACTGAAAAATAAAAAAGTTATTGCCGTTCTTCAAAAAAACTGTAAAACTCACAAATTCACACTTGTTGTGTCCTGTAGGTACTCAGAGAATATTATTTCTAAAAATAGCATACATGAATAAAAACACTTTCTTTTATAAAGTTTATGAACCTAATACATATTTAAATCTAAGAAAATATCAAATGTTCCCTTTATTTACAATATCTACACATTATATTTTATATATATGCCATTATTTGACCTACTGTTCCATCACTTATTGGTGAATTAGGTCTAACTCTTTTCATTTTGTAATGTAAATAACAACATAAAACTAAAAAACACAAATAACTAACAACTGTAAAACTAACAAAGCCAGTCAGCTGACTCAATAACGCAAAAGCAACTTGATTTTCGTCAACAGAGCTACTGCATAGAATATCAAATAATATTCGAACATTATTTTTTCGATATAAATACATCTTTATCTTTGCAACGGACCCAGAATGCAATGATTTAGATAATATATAATGATAGCATAAATCGAAAACGAAACGTCCGTATATATGGACGTTGGCACTTCTCGCATAAATTGCCGACGTCCGTATATACGGACGTTGGCATTTCTCGCATATATCACCGATGTCTGTATATACGGACGTTGGCACTCAAAGGGTTAAAATACCATTTAAATTAATGGAAATATGACAAAAATACTAAAAGTTGTGACATTGATTTTTTTTGAATTTTTCGGTAAAATACGTTATTTCCGCGGAATAAAAAGCATATATTGTGAAAATAAAGCCAATTCTAGACCCATTTCAAGCAAAATGTTCCAAATTTGTTTGGTGGCAAGAAAGTGCATAATTACCGAATTACTAAAAGTTGCGACATTGGGTTTTTGTAATTTTTCGGTAAAATACATGATTTCCGCAGAATAAAAAACATATCTCATGAAAATACAGCCAATTCTAGACCCATTTCTAGCAAAATTTTGTTTGGTGGCAAGAAACTGCATAAATACCCCAACAGAATGTAACCTACCTTACCAAGCAAATCTAACCTAACAATAAGCTACTCAACCTTACATTACCAAACATACCCTTATCCAAACAGGCACTTTTCCTGTGCTAACAGGACAATGGTAGTTTCTTAAGTTTACATATTCTCTTTCTGACAAAATGTCACACAGTGAGACTAGGACTACCCACAAGGCTATATTCAAGTAAAATAAATATTTTTTATATTTTTCCTCTTTGTAGTTTTACTTTTTGCCAAAGAAAAATGCTTTCCCCCATAAAATATAATGGTAGGCCTACCTTTAAAATTAGACCATTTAAAGGCGTTTTGAGAAAAAAAATACTGTTCTTTCCAATAATTATCGATAATGTATCTACTACTAATAAAGGTATAACTTACCGAATTTTTTGGTTAAATATTCAAAATTTGGTTTGTTGTCAATAACCCACTTCAATCCACCCCAGTGATTAGTAACATTCTTTATAATGCATGGTACATTTTTTATCATATACTCATTGAAAAAACAGTCATATTCTAAGTCACACAAATTAAACATATTAATAAAACTAATTTTGTTTATAAAAGGTGGAGACATGTTTGAAGTTTCTTTATTTACAGTGTGTTCAGACATCCGTTGGAATAGGCCTGTCGCTGTATAACCTCAATAACAACTAAGCTTAAGAATTGTTGAATGAATTCCTTAAAAATCCAGTTGAGTACAGTTGTACAAAACACAGTGTGGACGTGGACAAAATACTAAACTATAGTCCAGCCGTTCTAACTCCACATCTGAGGTTTACAGGATAAACTGGAAAATCTATATAGCCGACGTCGAATCCAGGCAGCCACACACAGCCCTTCCAAAGTTTTACTTATTTACATAAGGTTACTCACAATAATTGAGAAGAATGTAGGAAGGTACTTTTTTTTTAGTGGGAATTAAAATCTTGTAAGTGTT
Organism: Stictocephala bisonia; assembly: GCA_035578905.1. Lineage (NCBI taxonomy): Eukaryota > Metazoa > Arthropoda > Insecta > Hemiptera > Membracidae > Stictocephala > Stictocephala bisonia. Next base: position 152,922 of record JAQJVL010000291.1, read on the forward strand.
TATCAAGAATTTATTGCCGTAAAACATTTACAAAAAAAATGTATTGACATCATCAGAGTTATAACTAAACTTATATTATTATAATTAATGGCGCTTATAACATAATCTCTGCTATAATAGATAATTATTGTTGACAATGAATTCATAAGTATCATAAAAAACTAAACAAGCCAAGACATAATACATTTGATACAATTCAATTATTACAACTAAAAATTTACAAATATTTAACCCAGGCAATTTGAAAAAATTTTTGAACATTGTACAAGCATTCCATTACTAACACAGTTTTCAATTTGCTTTTAAAGGATGGAAGAGGCAATGACTTGATTTTAATTGGTAAAGCATTGCATAGTTTGACAGATTTGTATAGAAGATTTCTCTGAGAGCTAGTATACCTAAGCTGCTGAACTCTAATATTATTTCTATTCCTGGTTTCATATTGATGAGAGTTACTATTTAATTTAAAAGATTCTAAATTACTATGTACATAATTAAGACTGAACAGGACATACAGTGAATATACAGTTAAAATACCCAGATTTGAAAACAGAGGTTTACAATGAGCTCTCATACTAACATTACAAATTAATCTAATAGCCTTCTTTTGAAGTACAAATATTTTAGAAGTATAAGGACTAGAACCCCATAGTAGTATTCCATAGCACAATAAACCTTGTATTTGAGAAAAATAAACATGTAAGAGTACATTTGGATCTACTGTAAACTTTAACCTTCTTAGCATATAAAGACCCTTTGCTATTTTCTTACTAACAGACTCTACATGTAAATGCCAGCTAAGTTTTGAATCAAGAACAATACCCAAAAATTTTAAAGGTACTGTTCCTACTTCATTGTGAGAACTTCTATTGTAAGAGAAACTAATATCAGAGATTTTCCCCACAAACTGTTTTAACTGGGAAGTACTTTTTTTACTGTTTTCAAATACCAAAAAACGAAGTCAAACCGGAAAATTTTTCCTATAAAAACTATCAGTCCCTTGTCGTGATTTATCTAGACCGGAAACAAATTAGGCGTGAGACAGGAAGGAGCCAAGCGCTCAAGATGTACAATGTTACTATTGTTCTCCCCTTAGAGGTAAAGTTAGAACAGCTGGACTGGTAAACTAATCGTTCTCATGACGTACGTAGTAGAACCACAGATAACTAGAACTAGTGGTAGAACTATTTCATTTTGCGATCAAAGGCTTTTACTTATCCTTAAATAAACATTTTAATACTATCGTTGATTGTATTCACAAACTAACAAAAACACAGACACAAAAATTCCTATTAGATGGAATATCTATTGTATGTGTATATAATCAAGGATACTATGTTATGATCATACAGATGATATAAAAGATAACATTTTCCGTGTATTTTTAAAATGTCAAAACTACATGTTATTTGTTTATTTAATCGAGATTATTTAAATAAATAAGAAACGTATTAAAGTAACACTATGTAAATGCTACTAAAAATAACTATAAGTAAACAGTCAATTATGATTATTAGAAATGTTTTCTAGACCTAATTAAAAGTGATTCAGAAACATTGATAATAATTTGTAATGAATAAAAAGAAAGTTTATATTTACAGATAGAACTAATACAAAATGAAATGTGCATTTCATTTTTTCGTTTGCTATCACGTGATCAGTATAAAGTTTTTAGAAAAGTACCCCCACGCTGTTCCGATTCTATTAACTCAATAGCAAAGGTGCTGCAGACTCAAGGTCACGTGCAGCACCTTTAGTCTGGGCCAACTACTAATTTGACGGTACTAGGGAGTACGGGACGGGTTTACACGCAACGTCTTATTCGTATTCTACCGTATGTCAAGTTGGCAACGACAAATCCTAACCGCTAAACAGAAAAACATACTTTTGTCGAAACGGAAAGAAAACGGAACACGGATATTAAAACTGACGATGTGGGCATTGTTTTGTAAAAACTGCAGCGATAAGATGGAGGGTGTAAACACTTGTCATTGTTTGTCATATCGCCAGAAATAGGAATCAATATACAGTAGAAACTTTCCTGTCGTGTTGTATTTAGTAGCTAAGATTTTCGATTAAAAAAAGCCAAGTTATTTAGTTTCCTTTACTGATAACCGTATCTCAATAATTTATGTTATCAGACCTACGACTCGTTAATTTCTTACAAATTTTATTGAGCTGTAAAAGTGTTTTCTTGTTTGTGGCATATAAAAAACAAGGATTATAGTGACCGTAATAAAAGACACGAATGAGAGTCTATAGTTGAAAATAACATAAGTGCTTCTTCCATTCTAGAACTATAATGTAAACATAACCTAAACGTTGGCCGAATTGAGCTCAGCTAAAACGTAAAAAAGGGCGTTGCCGTGTGAACACACAAGAAAAGGGACGTTTTGGCGTACCTTTACTATGAACGATAAGACGTACAATAAAACGTTGCGCGTAAACCCCTCTTTACATAAAACGTCTTATTGTTTGTCTTATCTTTCATAAAAAAACGTACATAAAAAAGTTCCTTTTCTTCTGTGTTCATACGGTCTGTCTTTTCTTACGTTTTAGCTGAGCTCAATTCGGCCAACGTTTAGGTTATGTTTACATTATAGTTCTAGAATGGAAGAAGCACTTATGTTATTTTCAACTATAGACTCTCATTCGTGTCTTTTATTACGATCACTATAATCCTTGTTTTTTTATATGCCACAAACAAGAAAACTCTTTTACAGCTCAATAAAATTTGTAAGAAATTAACGAGTCGTAGGTCTGATATGTTTACATTATATGGCTCTACAGTACAACTGAAGAATCTGTTTCTGTTACCTATATTATTCTCAACTATTTTGACTCTCCTTCGTATTTTTATTACGCTCACTATAATCCTTATTTTTTATTTTCTAGAAACAAGCAAACCCCTCATAAAGTTTAATAAAATCTGAAAGAAATTAACAAGTACATAGTCGTAGGTTTGATGACATAAATTTGCGAAATACAGTACTTTGTTTAGTAAAAATAAAAAAAAGAAACTACACTAAAAACTTTGCTTTTTTAAATCGAAAATCTTAGTAACCAAGTAGAACAGGACAGGAAAGTTAGTACTACTGTATAGTGATTACTATTTTTGGTGATATGACAAACAAGGACAAGACAAGTGTTGCAGTTTTCACAAAACAACGATCGCATCGTCAGTGTTCATATCCGTCTCGTTTTCATTCCGTTTTGCTGTTTACACGCTACGTTATAGCTGATAGGACTTGCCGTTGCCTCGCCTGCATCTTCGTCTTGATTTATTCCATGTAAAACTATAAACCAACAGTTTATATATTATACATATAAAATATACAAGTATGTTACAATAAGGTTGGGCTGGCAATGCATTTTCAGAATCTATGTGTGATTCTAAGCTAAAAATGAAGAATAATATTTTTTTCAATTTCCGCTTTGTTTAGCAGCTAGACGCCATTTTGTTTTTTCCATAAAATTATGTTGTCTTTAAAATAATTTATATCTTTTCTTGTATCTTTACAATTCTTAGAAAACTTGGTAAATAGGTTCATGTTGGAATGTAATGTTTATTTTAAAAATATTTTAAAATAACCTTTATTATTTTCAAAATAGTGGCCATTTTATTTTTACAAACATCTAAAAAAAAACACTGGTTTTACAAAAACGTTATGTTACAAAAAAAGTGTGTAACCAGCTTCCTCTTTCCCCCATTTGTAAAAATCCCTTTAGAAATAACTATTTTATGAATCATTATTAATTCACATACTGTTCAAATGCTGTCAAATTAGTAGCCATTTGTTTGCATATGAATTAAAGTTAAATCATAAAATAGGTATTTATTGAGGGATTTTTACAAATGATATATCATGGGGAAAGGGAAGTTGTTTACAAACCTTTTTGTAACTTACACAGCTACTGTAAAACCTGTTTTTTTTCTTTTTTTTTTTTTTTTTTTTTTTTTTTTTTATATTTTTTTTAAAATAATAAAATGGCCGCCATTTTGAAAATAATAAAGGTTATTTTAACATTTTTAAAATAAATATTACCTTCTACTGTGAACATATTTACCGAGTTTTGTAAGAATCCTAAAGATACCAACAAAGATATAAATGTTGTTTTATGGGAAAAAACTAAGTGGCGTCTAGCTGCTAAACAAAGTGGAAATTGAACAAATATTATTCTTCATTTTAATTTTCTCCCATATGCGTTAGCATAGTGAAAGTACTGATAGTTACAGACTTGTATGAACGCAGCCCCTTGCCTAGCTCTGGTTCACATGCGTTCTACAGGCCGTATTGTAGCGGGCACACCGGGCTATTAAGTCGCATGATAATGATGCCGTTATTAAATATTTTCTATATAAGGCTTTTTTTACAGAAAGCAACACTTTTTTAAATTGATACATTGTTTAACAAATCACTGATTGTTATTTAATTAATTTGTGAAAATCAACCTTGTACAACTTTACTACTTATTTTTCCCTTGAACATTTTTATATCTACATTATTATATCGTGTCGTGAAAAACTCCGTAGTCTACTATTTTAAAAAACACGTCATGTCAGCATAACAATTTAATATTATAATATTACTTTAAAATAACCTACTATGTTTAACAAGAAACATTACGTGAACATTTCAGTTTCTCGTAAACATACAACAAGGGTTACAGTTGAAATACACACTTACTTACTTCGAAATAAAACGTTGTGTACGTTTATAAAATATACAAAACTGTAAAATATTAGTTTGTGTTTAATTTTAAAGGTGTGCTACATAAATTCGTTAGGTCACATATTTTAGTTGTTGTAATACACATAAAACGCCTTCATTATTTTAGATACTACATGTGACACATAGCTGTACGCTGGATGAATCCGCGTTAATTCAAGTCTGTAACCATCAGTATTGTTATCGCAAAAAAAATTCTTTTTACAAGTTGGTCTAAAAATTCATTTTGGGGTCCCCTGAACTCAAAAGAGTGTTTTTCGAAAAAATATTTGGTGTCTGTCCATATGTGTCTGTCTGTGTGTATGTGCAGTTCGCTGGATGATAAATTTTTATCGAACTTGGTATTTAGGTGTATTTTTAGCTAATATATCCACACAAAAAATTTCAATATTTTGACATTTTTTTTATTTTTATGGACAAAAAAACATACAAAAAAGGAATTTTCTCAAAATCTGCTCTAACAGTTTTGATTACATTTTCAGGAAAGATATGAATCACAATTTTAAATATTTTATTAAAAACCGCATGTCTTTAACTTGACTAGTTTGTGAGTTATGGTAAAAAACCGTATTTGGGAATTAAAATGGTCATTTTCAACGTTATGATTTTTTAATGTTTAATATGGGGGGAAGTTTGTGGCAATTCTTTGGAACTATTTATTGGCTTAGAGTACCACATAGAACTGAAAATGCATAGCCAGCCCAACCTTTTTTTAACGCCCTGTATAATATGTATAGGATATGGTTTCTGTCAGCTACCATTAATTAATTTAAAAAAGAAGCACTATTGGAAACAAGACCCAAAAGTCATGTTATTTGTTGATAGAAATAATAAAGTATCTCCTGTCACAAATATAAATCCAATTCATCATTCTTTTTATAACCTTCATCACTGATTCTACTTGTGCTAGGTAATCCCTCTATGAAAGAGAGTAGGTGGATTACCTAATATCTTTTATAGAGTATAATGTATCATATAGTTACAGAGCACATCCACTCTGTAACTATACGATCCATTGTTTGTGTAGTCTCCCCGCAACCACACGTCTGATCCAGTGATAATACGCCAAGTTCGGAAGCGATTCAACAGTGTCCAATGCCTACGAGGGAAGTTCATACAAACTAAAGGTATTAACGGCCGGCATAGTGGCTCAGTAGCTAAGACTTCTGATTGTGGAGGGCAAGGACCAAGGTTCGAATCCCCTCTTAACCAACGGTCAGTACTTTACTTGTTGAATAAAGTTCACGCACAAGATTGCAGGTCCATGTGAAAGGGTGAGCGAGTTAAAAAAAAGAATCTCAGGGTAATTTAAATAATATTAACAGGAAGACCACATCCATCATTGTTCTTCGAGTTGAAAAGGTGGACAGCCTAAGATAGCATTGCATTTCTTATACAACTATATCTGCTACAACTATATCTTGAAACCATCTGCATTGAATCCAAGATAGACAGTTGACCTATCCGGAAGGGGGACCATAGCACACTAGAGAACTCTAGTCTAGGCCGAAGTGCAACATAAAGAGTCTTCAATGATGAAAAGGATAAATTCTGATAACAGATGATGAGCCCAAGAGTTCTTGCAGATTGAAGAGGGATGTTGGAGCTATGGTCACCAAAGTCAGAGGTAGGAGTAAGATGGATACCAGTTCCCGAATACTGTTAATATGATGAGTGGTAATATCAAGCAAGTAACTACTTAACTGATGGAGCTGGAAATCTCTCTGCAGCTTGATTTGCTGACAGATAGAGAAACTCGCAAAGTTACATTTGAAGAAAAGGTAAGAAAATAATAAGCACTCTGCCAATGTCATTGATAAAGGCAAAACATAAATGCCTTAGGTGACTACCATGAGGACTCCTGAAGAAGCGTGAATAGCCTTTGAGAGTACAAAAACAAAATTCACATATAAAGTATAACAAGTCAGGTAACGCCAAATCCATGTAAGTAAGGGACCTGTGATACCCAATGCCTCAAATTTACTAATTTCAAGTGAAAGTTTCAAACTCTGTCAAAAGCTTTACAGAAATAAAGATATATGCAATTTATTTAGTTGGTTGCCATTAAGAAAAGCAGAAAGAATCATATTGATGAATACCTCAAAGTTTATTTTCGTTGAACTTCCCTGCTGGAAACTATGTTGCTGAGTAGTTTTATTGTACTATTAAAAGAAAAGTTGTACGATCCGAGACGAGTTTTTTAACGACATTGACATGACATAACCTGTCCAGAAACAGTATTGGCATTGATTATATAAACCTACAATAGATAAACCATCTAATAGAAATATTTGTTGCAGTAATTTTGTTAGTTTGTGTGGCCCGCAACCACAGCTGGTTTAAACTGCATTGCATTTACATTGAACTACACTAGCGCTCCACAAGGGACCACAAAAACAGCTGATATTTTGGGACTCAAAATTTAACATTGCCTGGGAAATCTATTTGTGTATAAAATCAATGGTATTGGTCAACTCAGCCTATATCAAACTCTAATACTTTTCATAAGAAACAACAAATTTACTGCTGAAAGTCATGTTCCTGCATGTGTATTGCAACAGCCAGTGCTGGAATGAATAAATTCTCCTACACCTTACTTGCAACCATAAATATACCACTCATCAGCAATCTGTATGTTCCTCGCCACCAAATATTGGTACCGTACTTCAAACGCTCCTGAATTTCCATTACCTAATCCGATATTAATAATCTCAAATATAACAGAATTAACTGAGGAAGACTCCTAAGGGACAAATAATAATGACAGGCAACTAATATGAAATGTTGTATGAAGCCCTCGTTCTCGCGGAACTGCCGAATGTCTCACTCTCGTACGTATTGAACATTCATTAAGTGGTTGATAAAGAAGTAAATAAGCTGCAATTGATTAAACTGCAGCTTCAGAATATCTTAAACTGTTTTCATTTTTATCTTATGTATTAAAACAATCGGGTTATTTACTTCACTCACTTTCTAAATTTATTACTTGATCGATTTTGATAATATTTTTTTTATTCAAAAAGTAATATTGATTTTTAAGTCGTAACGGAGCGAGATTTTTGAAATTCCCGTAGATTTTTGTCCTACACGGTGTCAAAGTTGCAATGATATTCTTATGAAGATTAATTTTACTCGACCAGCTGGTGATATAAACAAATGTTAAATGTCCCAAATAATTTGTTAGTTAAAAATATAGACAGTAGCACAGTAAAATATAAAGTGAATTATAAAAGAGCGAATACATGTATGTCTGTGTGTACAGTATGTTACCATCAGCCGTTAAATGAAATGAAACATTTGAAATAGGATTAGCAACAATGGTTGTTTATCATTATTGTTACTATAAAAAGAGTGAAAATCAAGTGCAGTGAGTGAGCCGATGTAAATTATATGACTTTACATAATACAGTTAATTACTAATATTTGAAGTCAAAAGTCACATGCTGAGGCCGAAGGCCGAGGCGTCACGAGCGCAGCCAGTGGTGGGGTTGGCACGCAAAGCGTGCAGAGGTGTCCCCTAGTTAGTTTTTTATGTTTGAAGTTTAGTTTTAGACAATACACATTATACAGGGGGTTTGAAAAGTGTGGGGTAAAACTTCAAGAATTGATTAAATAGCTAAACATTAAAAAAAAGATATGAAGATGTGCCTTATCTCGCTTAGTTTGGTGTCTGTCTGTATGTGTGTTAAACAAAATCCAAATCTCTTACACGGTAATAGATATAGTTTTTAAACTTAACAGAAAGAAAGAAACTCTTTATTTTGACAGTTCAACAACCGCATAATAGCGTCATACATTTGTTTTACAATGTTTTTTTCTTTTTTAATTAAAATAACTTAAACTTAAACACCACCTAATATACTCAAAAAATGTAAAATAATATTTTCATCCATTTCGAAATGGCGGCCGTTTAAAATTTGTAATGTTAAATTTAATGAAAACTAAAGTAAAACAAAAAATGTTCACGTTTACGATGCCTAATATTTGGCTTTAAAAGACCCAAATCATTTAGTACCTCATTTGTTACAATCGGACAAAATTGCTTTATTTTTTAACAATTATAAAATTGCATAATAGCGTCATCCATATGTATTAATAAATTACGTTAGATAAACATCACACCAATTACATGTATAACACATACAATATCATTCTAATACTAATCACAATGATTATATTACAGCCACTTCAAAACAATAATTGGTCTACATTATTTTTACAATAATTATAGCACTATTATTTTTACTATTATACTCCTATCCTAATTACTATCTAATTACTTATCTAAAAACTCCCTCACACTGTAACAGCAACGAGATAACAACATGCCCTTTACAACCCTGCCAAATTTGTTTATGTCCTTTTCTGCTTTGATAGGTACAGGAAGCGAGTTATAGAGTTTAGTGGCATTTAATTTTAGATGATTTTCAAAAAAACTTGTCTTGTGTCGGGGAATATAAATGTTTAGTCGACCACGAAGCCCATACCGGTTGGAAGAAGTGACAGATGCAAAGAGTTCAGGGTGCTTACGTACAAACATGATACACTGAAAAATGTTAATGGACGGAAAAGTTAAAATATTGTATTCTTTAAAAATTGGCTTACAAGAATATCTGTAGGGCTTTCTAAAAACGGCTCTGATGGCTTTTTTTTGGAGTTTAAATAAAAAATGAGTTTTTGAAGATTCGTGGCCCCATATGACAACAGAATATGATAAGAGGGGATATATTAGTCCATAGTAAGCTGGCAAAAGAATCATATCATCAACAAAAGTTGAAAGTCTTCTTAGCAGGAAAATTCCAGAACTAACACGCTTACTTACGGAGTCAATGTGGTGATCAAATTTCAACCCGTCATCAATGTAAACACCCAAGAACTTAGTCACCACACTAGGCGTAACTTGTTCGCAGTCAACAAAGAAGGTTAGACATTCGGATTGCTTCCTGTCACTTATATGAAAATCCAGGATCTGAGTTTTGTTATTATTGAAGTATAAATTATTATTTCGAAACCACTGACTTAGTGCATTTGAAACTTCATATACTCTAACCTCCAAGTCAGATCTGTTTAGTGATGTCACAGCAACTGAAGTGTCATCAGCAAACTGACAAACCCGTGAGCTGGATGAAACTTGGGACAGGTCATTAACAAAGAGAAGGAAAAGGATCGGACCAAGCACCGAGCCCTGTGGGACACCTCTCAGAAGAGGACACGCTTCTGAATAAGCCACTCGTTCAAATCCATCTGAATCAATAAATGAAACTTGCACGGTTTGCTCCCTTCCCGACAGATATGACGCGATCCAGGTCAGGGAAGTACCTCTAAGTCCCATAGCATTTAATTTCTGTAAGAGGATACAATGATCAACCATGTCAAAAGCTCTGGTAAGGTCAAAAAACACTCCCACAGCAGATTCACCCCTATCAAGGGCCTCAACAATAGTAGATATTAGGGAATAAATGGCGTCACTCGTGGATTTTCCCTTTGAAAATCCGAATTGACAACGGGACATAATGTTGTTCTTACTAACAAAATCAACAAGTCTGATCAGGAAAACTTTCTCAAAAACCTTAGAGAATGTAGATATTAAGGAAATTGCCCTGTAATTGCAACACTCATCCTTACTGCCCTTTTTATGCAAAGGTCTAATTATGGAATGCTTAAGTGATTCAGGAAAAATACCATATTGAAATGAATGATTGATTATATGAGATAAGGGACTTGAAATCAAATCAGGAACTTGTTTAGCAAATATGATGAAATGCCGTCAGCCCCAAAAGAATGTTTTGACTTTAGAGACATAATCACCTCCGAAACCTCTTCTTGCCTTACAGGCCTCAAAAATAAAGACTGCAGAGGAGCTCGAAATATACATGGAGTGGATGATGGAGCATGCTGAGAAGAGAAGTTACTGGGCAGGTTGGAAAAAAATTTACAGAATTCATTCGCAACGACAACAGGATCGTCAATAAGATATCCATTGTCTGCCTTCAATGAAATATTTTGGGTTTTATTAGATTTTGAAGTTTTCTGTTCATTAATCACGTTCCACATAGTTTTTGCCTTGTTAGAAGAATGAAAAATCCTATCTGCTACAAAATCAGACTTAGATTTCCTTATTGCCCTTCTGTATTCCCGCTTGAGTTGTCTATACTCCATTCGAAGTGGGTGCACAGAGGCGTAGTCCTTAGTCGCCTCATAAAGAGACCTCAGCCGGTCTCTGAGCTTCAAAATATGCTGACTGAGTTTTGGTTTTAAGAAAGAAACTCTCGCCTTGATCTTGCTCTTAACAAAAGGAAAACAAACATCAAAGTGATATTTTATTAAATTAAAAAAGGCATTGAATTTACTATTTGAGTCAGTAGCCTCGAAGACACTGGACCACGTCTCCTTCTGCAGAAAGTGTCTGAAGACCAATATGTTAGTAAATAATTGAGAAAATGTAATTTTTCTGATTGTGTGAAAAATGTTTTTGCAACTTTTGTATACAGTACTTATGTCTATTGACTTAAACAATACCATCATTTAAATTTTGCACACAATTAGAAAAATTACATTTTTTCAGTTATTTACTGTTTGATTGAAACAAATGAGGTAACAAACGATTTACCTCTTTTTAAGCCAAATATTAGGCATCGTGAACATTTTTTGTTTTTTCTTTGCTTTTCATGAAATTTAGCATTACAATTTTTAAATGGCCGCCATTTTAAAACGGATGAAAATATTATTTTACATTTTTGGAGTATATTAGGTGGTGTTAAGTTCAATATTCGTGTCAGTTTCAAAACTATAGCTAATACAGTTTAGGTGATATGGTATTTTTTTAAACACACATACAGACTGACAAACAACAAACTAAGTGAGATAAGCTACATCTGCATAGAAACTTTTTTGTTTATTTTCACTTATTTGATCATTTCCTGAAGTTTTGTCCCACACTTTTCAAATACCCTGTATAAAACATAATCATTTATTGACCAATTACTGTTTTAAACCTTGAACTGTTTGATTAGGCACAGTTGTTTGCCTCTTCAAAAGAGGCATATCAACTCCCTTTTATCGAATAGCAATTATTAACTGAATGAATACAAAATAGTTTGGTGATAATTTACTGCTGGTTTTTCGTTATTTTATGTTTGTTTTACTACATTGTTTTGAATTTTATTTTGTTAGCATCTATCTAAGTTAATATTTTCAGTGAAACTGGCTGTAATCTTTGGAACTGAGGAAAAACTATGTATATTATTAATATACAGGTTAAAACTTTGTAAGGCTTAAAACAGTCTTACTAAATCAGTATATGTTAAAGTGTATGCCAAAGTTAAATACCATCGTTATAGTATGTATTTTAAACAAGAAGAACGTATTTGAATAGCGTTTGTCAAGTGAGCTAAGAAATCCTTTTGTTGTCCATCTCAAAATCTAATTATGTGAGCGAAAATGGCGTCGTCTCTAGTAGCTTTACGTTTGGGTATTTTAGAAATTCATGAATGAAATCGTTATTGCGCTCTTTTTTGTTTTAAATACATTGTAAAATCGTACACGTAAGTACATTAAATAGTATGCTAATTCAATATTTATGTTTTTGTCGTTAGAATACTGTGTTTTTGAACATTTTGTGTTTCTCTAATCATTGGACCTATATTGATGTATTATAAACCGAGACAGATCTAAGAGTAAAATGCAAACAATAACAATAATATTTGTTTTATTCTGCGCAGAAATTGTATTTAAATTGATAAACATTTATTTTTACATTTACTTTATATTTTATGTAAATTGTGAATAATAATTAGCCACTTTTAATGCTGTTACATCCTGGAATGTTTTATCATTAGAAGCAATAAACTGAAAAGGCCTACTATATAAATATTATTGTAGAAAATATAATTTAAACTTAAATCAACCCTCTATGAAAATCGAAATGTATCTAGCTACTGGAAAACATGTTGTGTTATATTAATTATTTTCTACCCTAGTCTAATACTTAGACCAATTCTTTTAATTCAGAGGTTGGCCTAGTACCATTACTGACTGTAATTCTTTATCGAAACAAGATGTTGGTGTGTACATACTATCATAGTTATAAATTTGAAGCCAGGACAATGAAATATTGTAATATTAATATAACAACAAAATGAGTAAAATAACAAGTAGGCCTAATACAAGTGATAACTACAATTTTCGACCATATTTATAAATCAATGTAGGCCCCTAGGTCTAGGCTATTATTGTTTGAAAATGAATTAAATCTATACTATCAGGGTTGTTAATTATAAGCTGTGAAAAACCTTTTTTTTTCTCAAGAAAACCATGAGTTTGCGTTTTGTTTCAATATTTGGTATTTAGGCACTTTCTAGATTCCTCATAAGTCTTGACTTTTTATCACCAGTTGGTAGAATCAGGTCTATATTTTATGAGAAAACACTTATTATTCCAAGGAAATAACGTTTTATACAAAAAAATCAAAAATTCTAAATTTAAAAAAATGTTATTTATATGTATATCCGTTATTTTTCATGATTTTTCATAATTTTTTATATGATGTAGTTTTTCGTGCTGAACACGAATATGAAAATTTATTTTGGTCTGACAATTATATCTCGAGATATCACAGAAAAAGTATGATTTTTTTTAATATTAACTCAACCACGTTAACTCCTATGGTGGCAATATGCACAAAGGTAATAGGTGCTATGACTAGCCATCAAAAACAAATTAGCATATATTCCTGCCGGAAGAACAGCCGATAGGCCATCCCGAAGGCCAGGCTCCCGAATATAACGAAAATTACAAATTTTTTTAGTAAATAGAGGATAAGTTAGGTTATGTTTGGTTAGGTAAGTAAAAAGTGTACCGTACTTATTTTTCGGCCGAATATTAATTTATTGAAAAACCAACTAGGCAGGCCCTATATATTAATGTTCAGCATTAAAAAACTAGTATAAAATGAAAAAAGGGAAAAATTGTCGAAAATTCTGAATTTTATAGCTTGTAAAAACTGGCTTTTTTACTAGCTTATCAGATAAAAAACGAGTTTTCTGCGGCTAAAATCAACCTCCTCAAGAATTTTAAACTTTTCAAAAAGAAATCGTATAGAAAGTGCATAAATACTGAACATTTTTTTTAAATCAATATTTTAACTTACAAGTATCCTTTTATTGGGTAAAATGTTTTTTGTTTAATGTGTTTAATGGCAGCTGAACATTGTAACCTAACTTTTACAAATAACTTAATATCATTATTATTATTCATTATTCACTTCTAAGAACCCGATCGTAGAGATATGGGCGAATATCAATTAACCTTTGCTGAGCCAATGGCATTGCTGAAATTGCCTAAAGAGCAAATGACGTCAGTACAGGCAACAATTAATTAATATTTTCTCTGTGATATTTTTTAAACAATGACTTAATTTATTAAGAATATTTTTCTGTACATGATTGACAATTATAATTATTGCAGCTGTTTTTAAATTGTGGCAATAAATAGCGAAACAAAATAACATTCGTTCAGCTATTTGGCATTGCAGGCACAGCTAATGACATCCGTCTCACTGTTAGTCAGCTCTCTGCAATTTTGCTGCTGTGTGGTATGGCTATGCCAGTGCGTTACCTTTTTTGGAATATCTATTTATATTTATATATTTAAGACTTGGGACAGATGTACAAATATAAAATATGGTGAATTATGGATATAGGCCTAATATGCAGTATTTTCTGTATATCATTTTATACAGTTTTATATCGTTGCTACATTTATTATATTTTCTTGTCACAATGTTTTAAAATCGTATTAGATCTATTGTTACTTTTAAATACGATTACAGTAAGACCCTGATTAACGAAATCCAGATTATCGGAAAACCGGGTTATCATAAACAGCGTTAGGAAAAACAAGATTTAATTTAAAAGAATTATTAAAAGAACATTATATAAACATTAATATTACATGCATTACTAAACTTACTTATGTTTCATTTGTTTTAACACAATAATATACATTAAATAATGCAATATACATGCACTGCTTTGTGAAATAATAATGATATCGTAATAAAACAACAATCGCCACTAGCTGTCATGGCAGAAAAATACCACTGTACGTGTTTGGGTGTGTGGGTGGGTCAGTACCACTGTGCATGTATGGGTTGTATGGGGTCAATACCATTGTACGTGTATAGATGGGTTGGTGGGTCAGTACCACTGTGCGTGTATGGGTGGGCAGGTGGGTCAAAACCACTGTACGTGTATGGGCGGGTGGGTGTCAAAACCACTGTACGTGTGTGGGTAGGCGAGTGGGTCAATACCACTGTACGTGTATGGGTGGGCGGGTGGGCCATTACCACTGTACGTGTATGGGTATTGAGAGTGGATGTGGGTCATCGGACACCCCCTACCCCTACCTGTTATTAAGCTTCTAAAACCTTTGTATAGTTACATCTTATTGTAGTGTATAATACAGTTTTAAAATAAATAATATGTTTTTACAATAATAATAAAATTTGATACAGACTTATTTCACGTCTAGACTGTCAAACCGATGTAACCTTGGATTATCAGAAATTTCCGTTATTGGAAATGGGTTCAGCTCCAATTAGTTATGATAATTGAGATTCTACTGTATTTCATTATTTATTATGGACAAGTTTAGTAGTTTCTGCCATGATTTCAAGTTCGAAAAAAATAATTTCCTTGTCCTCCTTCAATCTCCAGAAAGACGACCGACTAAGTTATCACTATAACTATTTGTTCTGGTTGTATTTCCTCTTGACAAACTTCACGTCAACTTGATTATGTTATGAAATATTTAAGTGATAAGCAAATTCCTTGAAAGAAACACTAACTCATGTTTCAATAGGCACTAACAACCTTTAAATATGCCACAAGATCCCACCAAAGACACACTAACCCATTACCCAACTGCTTTTATTGTAGACTACTTCCTCATGCAAATCATCACATCGTCGATGATACTATTCATCCAAACGACATTAATTATTTGGTGATTACTATTGTAAATTTTTAGCTACTGCATCCATTGTGATACTGTACCACAATGTCCAATGTACATTGTGATGGTTTTAAAGAATATTTTAGTTCGGTATACAATAACTATTCAGTAGAGCCCATGGCAGGAATGGCAATGAATGAGGTCATGATGGGTGTGTCCTGTCTGAACCTGGATGAGATAACAGATCTTCTTAGTACAGCTATTAAAAAATTGATGATGATGTTAAAAAGGATGTTCTGAGATATTAATTAAACCCCTTCATTTTTTGTTCAACTTAAGTTTAAAGACAAATATATTTCCAGAATGGAAATTGTCTAAAGTAACTCCAATCTTCAAAAGTGGCAAGGAATGCCAAATAGTTAATTTTAAGCCTGTTGCAGTCCTATCAGTTCCAGCTAAAATATTTTAGAGTTTATTTATAAATATTTATTTCACAATTTAAAAAAATTATGTTTCAATGAATCAACAAAAAGGTCGATCAATTAATACTACTAATTTATTGAGCTTTACTAATTATGTCTCCTCAGGGTTGGACCTTTTGACTCAGACGGATGCTTTATATCTTGACATGGCTAAGGCCTTTGATAAAGTAGATCATTTGATTTTATTGAAAAAATTGCAATACTATGGATTATCAAGAAATTTAATTTATTTCTTCTTTTCTTATCTAATAAATAGACAACAGTTTGAATGTTATAAGAGGTTTCAATTTCTAGTGCAGTCTGGTGTGCCACAGGACTCTAATTTAGGACCACATTTATTTTTAATAATGATTAATAATCTATGTAAATATGTCAAATCAGTTGAGGCTTTACTATTTGCAGATGATTTGAAATCATTTTATCATATTTCCCGAATAAAAGATACATTTCGATTACAGGATGATTTGGATGTTCACCTTTGGAGTATTTACAATAAAATGTCATTTAATGTAAACAAATGTTTTGTAATTACCTTCACTAGATCGGATAATTTAACTATGCAGGATTATTATTTGAATGGACAGTTGATCAAACGAGTAACTGAAATTAGAGATCTTGGTGTTTTAGTGGACTGCAATTAATTATTTAATAATCATATAGAAAACTGTGTAAATTCTGCTAGTCATATAATGGGTTTTATCACAAGAGAAGGAGTGAATTTCAAAAATATTAGATCTTTTGTTTCATTGTACTCATCCTTGGTCAGGTCAAGACTTGAGAGTGTTGTCATCGTATGGAACCTTGTACATTTAGTTTATGTAAAAAATGCTAGAAAGAGTTCAAAAATGTTTTCTTAGATATTTATTTTTTAAATGCTTTAAAGTTTATACATATGAGGTTCCATATACTGACTTGTTGGAGATGTTTGGGTTGGGGAGCCTAGCCCTGAGGAGACGGGTTATGGAGCAAGTCTATCTCTGGGGCCTTGTGCAGGGTCGGGTGGATGATGCGGCTGTTTTGAAGGCTCTCAGTTTTCGTGTCCCAAACTTTAATAGTAGGGACAAATCCTTATTCATTCTGCCACGGTCTCGTACTTTGGCTCATGCCTTTCCCATGCTGCGAATGATGAGGTCCTATAATTCTGTGGACTCGAAAACGTCAGACATAGATATATTTATTGACAATATAACAAGTTTAAAGAGTAAATGCATTTCTTCATTGATGATTAGTTGACTGATAGTCCTGGATTATTGCTAATGTTATTATTTATTTGTGTTTGGAATTTTGTTATTTTTGAGCCGTTAATGTTTCTTATCTTTATATTTGTTATTTATTGATGTTCATATTTGTTATTTATTTATGTTTATGTTTGTTATTTATTTATGTTTATATTTGTTATTTATTTATTTTTATATTTGTTATTTATTATTACATTTGTTAGTTGTTACTTATTTATTTGTATTTTTTGCTGATATTTTCTAATTTTATTGTTTTTTTCTTATAGTATATTGATTTGTTTAGAGCTCATAATTAAAATTAGAACATGAAATTGAACATTGTGTTTTCCTATTATTTATTGTATTTATTATTAGTATAGTTTTAGTAGTAGGTTGTGCATTATGATGTTGATAATGGACTTGGACTTTACCCACAAGATATATTATATTGTATTACATGTTTGTACTGCCCCAATGTTATTGGGTTTATAACCTGTTTTGTGGCAAGTAAATAAAATAAATAAATAACAAATAAATTGTGAAGCAGCCACTTGTTTGGAGCATTTGGAGGTAATAGTGGGGGTAAACACTTGTTTTGAACTGGATGATTCCAATTGTTTCAAATCATCAAGTTGTGTATTATTTGACTCCGAAAAAAATATGGGCTTACATAATTTCGTCTGTTATGCTCAGTTGTTGCTGATTAAAACAATTGTGTTTACAGCAGTTGTTAGGTTCTTTATGAATATAGTTTTTCCTATTTTGGTGAGAAATATTTGTGTTGAGATAAATGGTTTTCAGATTCGTGTCTAGCGTAAAAAACTACATCATTGTAAAAAAATGTTGAAAAAACAATATTAATAATGAAGATAAATATAAAAATGCACCATGTTAAAAAAGTTGTTTTCGTGTAGAGTATACTTTTCCAGTGAAATTGCGTTTGGAAATTGTTAAGATTATTTTTATCAACACATCAATTTAGATTTATTTGAAGTTCTATCAACATTTAAAATTAACAAATTAATTTTGAAAATATGTTAGGTGTATTATATATAAGTTAAATATTTTTTATTTTTATTTAAGTAGTCTTCTTTTTTTAAGAGAAGGTAAAAGCGCCAGCTTATAAGAAATATTAATATGCTACTGTAAAAGAATTCACCGATTTAGAAAGATTGATTTTGAATTGGGTTAAGAGGATAAATCTTTTCACTATGTTACAAGATTAATTTTCTTCTCATCGATAAAATAAAACCTCTTCCACCAGAAACTTATTTTGAGACAGACTTGTAATACAAAGAGCAAGCCAGTAATTCAAGGTTATTTTGAGGGTTTTTGCTGAATGTTAGGGAAATGTCTGTATTTATTAACCAGAAATGGCTATATTTATTTAGTAACCGTAAATCAAATATTCTTGAAACTTTTTTTATATACTATAAAATATGGGCTTTGAAACCATGGCCTTTACCTGAAATTGTCAAAAGATATGTATTATACCTTACTTATAACTTGTGAGTAGATTAGGAAATTGTTAGAAAAAATATCAAACTACAACTACTCATAACGAACAATAATTAAGATGTAAACTTACATAGATTTTTTTAGGTAATATGTTCCCAAACAATTAGGAAAAGTTACACCAAAATAAGAAAATTCATGGTTATTATCAAGTGACATTTACTCCCAGTTTGAGCACAACTATAAAGTCTGCAGTTTTATTATTAGTCAATTATTCATTACTAAGATGCTGATCATAGGAGATATAGACGAATGAAGGGTGAACGAGTTTAGACGAACTAGTGTAGTCATTGTTACTAAGGTCAACTGTTTTTTAGAAAGAGCCATCGATAGCCCAATAGCCAGGGCAACCAAGGACCTGCAGTTTTACCTGGAATGTGAACCACATAGTATTTGTCTGATTTTCAGCCTAAAGCCTGATACTCAGTTCTCTTACCTACAGAACATCCAGATCCTGACCACCACCCAACATGGATACTCCAAACTTCTCTAGTAGTGTCCACATTGATGGAAACTATGGAGTGGACACTATGTCATTATAAAAAGTTTCGAGCATAGAACCTATTGCTCACAATCTCCAAAACACTTTGTCCCCAAGTAGCCGGTTCACAGTTCTGCGCCACTAGAGCCAACATTTTAGGTTTTGTTTTAAGCAATGTAGATATTGTCATGCTAATCATGCAGAAAATAATAGAATCTGGTTCCAAGTTTGAACAAAGTACACAAAAGACAACATATATACAGTTGACACTCTACAATTGACGCTACCCATTCCAACATACCCACTTGCACGAAGTGCAGCCGACTAGTATATTCAGTCATTTTATAACTAAATACATTTCATCTTGACTTGTATTTTGTGTGTTTATTCATTAGCTTTTAACAATAATTAAAACAGTCCTTCTTCATTGTATTTGTATTTAAAATAAAAAGTATACAGTATAGTATCTTCTAAGCTACATGTAATGTGCGTACACTACACTTAGCATATGCACTACACTACAGCCTCTCTGTAATCCAACAGTGTGTCGGTCCCGTAATCGTCGGATTATAGAGCATCACCTGTACAATCAAATATGTAAACTAATTACAAAGACAGCACAATGTAAATAGTACAGTTCACAACATAAACACTGTATTAACGTCTGATATAAACAGCTGTTACGTAGCAGTATTAGAATGGCGACAACACACGATTAAACAGTCAAGAGGATACAAATTTCATGTAACATATTACTATGAAACCTATTACATTTCTTTACGTTGGTTATTTATGTAGGTTATTTCGTAAAAAGTTGTTAAAATATGTCTATGGGGAAAACATTTTAAAATTTATATTTAAATTACAATAAATCGGAAGTTTGCCGTGTTTGCTACAAATTTTACTTTCGATATAATGGAAGTGGTCCCAAAAATATTAAATGACTTAAAAGAAAATGTTATACAGTTCAGCTGCCTTCCCAGCTGGAAAAATTGTGATAGAGCAATAGGCAAGTTCTTAGAGAGTAATACGGCTTATAAGAATATGAAGGGTCTTATTGATCTCAGAACTTAGACTTAAGCGCCTGGTATCATAACTAGAATCCATATTTTTTGGAGACAACCGTTTCAAGGTGCTATAACCCAGATATTCATTGATCCGGTGGTCTCAGCGATACCACTGAGGATGCCTAATCAAAGTATAGGCGAAACGTCTGGTTATCTTGTAATTAATGTAGATAGCGCCTTGACACGGTTGTCACTGAAAAATAAAGATTCTTCTTGATCTGATTCAGTTCTTAATCCTTCAAGATTGTTATAACAACAATTGCACCTCTTGTTCACTCTGCACACTGATGTACTCTGGAATCATTCTTTGGCTTGAGTCTAGGGATGTATTGATTTGAGGGATTTATAGCCTCCCGCCCGACACATACAGTGATAATGAGTCAGTAAATGTTAGATAAATAAATACTGAAAAAATGTAACGAGGAATTATATTTATAACAAATATGATTTAGATGAAAGATACTTAAAATATAGTACCATATTTGAGCTACACAGTTTGTGAGATGCAATATTAGCTGCCACAAAAAAAGGACCAACCCTTAGAAATGTCACTAGTGTCCAAATAAATATGAATAAAAGATCTTTGATTACTTTTTTACTTATACATATCTTGATTGTATTGTTAAAATTGTTTACAAATCAGCTTGAATTTATTTTTATGTTATTGGTTAGTATGATTTTCCTATTTACCTTTCATTAAATAAGAAAGTTGTTAAATTTGCTATGAAAACAGTAATTTTTTGCTTATTAGTATTGTGTAATTGGTCGAAAATGCAGTTGGTTTATTATTAAGATTATTACATCGGTTTGCTTATTTTCCATTTTTCTGTATTATTTTTATTTTAATTTCTATAATAATCTACTATAAATTGAACATATTTTGAGCAATTAAGCTCTATAAAATATTTATATTTATTTGTTAGCCATTTCATTGCTCATTTAATTATAAAGAACACAATGTACAATACTACATGCTATGTAATTTTATGGTTTATGATTTTTACTACAAACATTTGCAGGGACCCGATTATAGTCATTTATGACATAGGCCCTACTATGAGCAACATATGCTTATATTTGTATTTTGTTTGTAAGTACCCTAAAGCTTATATTTTCATAAACTAGGTAGGGATCAATATTTGCTGTATTTTGCGTATCTCAGAAGTATATATGCGTATCTCAGAGAACGTCGCACGCGCCAGGACAGCATGCTAGAGGTACCCAAAGTCAGACTCGAGGTGGGAAGGAATGCTTTTTTTACTTTGCTCCTCAGATTTACAACAGAATTCAACAGAATTTCAAAGCACTCAGCTATGTATCATTTAAAAATAAACTTAAGCTACAATTGGAATATGATTATTTTAAGATGTAAGTTGTATAAAATATATTTTGTTTTGTGATTTTAGCCTAGTCCTTGGCCATATACATGTAATTTTTGTATGACGAGTTTTTTTGAAAAACAACTATGTTGAAAAACGTTCCAAATAAAGACGTTATTTATTTATTTTATATAATATTAAAAAACAACAATATTTTAAATATCATGAAATATATTTTAAAATTATTTTATTTAATAAGTTTTTTTTAAGAAAAAAGTTTGAATTTGTTTTTTATACCAGATATGTTTGTTTTGTATTTCTGAACAATAATACACAAAATTTTATAAAATCTTAAGTAAATTTATTTACAACGATAAAAAAAGAAAAAACATACAAAACCCCAAGACTTTCCCATAGAGACTCCCAACGAGTAAATAGTAGCCAGTATTACGGTTAAGGAAAATGTTGCTTTAATTTTTAACAAAGAGTACATTCACTCACATAAAAACTCATCACATTAATTTGAAATCCATGCTCGCCTATATCTTTATTATTGGCTTCTGATGAATAATGAAGTTATGCTTTAACCAAAGATGTAATTGAGGTTTGGCAATGTTTTTAAAAACACGTTCTTGTGTTTGGATATCTAACAGATAAATTTGATTCATTTATGATTTAAATTATGCTTGAGTTATGTTTTAATGAAAACTTTTTATAGGTGATCGGGAAGAGTTGTAAAGATGAACGACATAAGTAAACAGGATGTGCCTAGCACATCAACGTGGGATAACGTGACCATGCCACAAGTAACTATGCCCCATGAAACTATGCCCATTCTCGTGCCAACTCCCATCAAGATGGTACCCCAGATGACCATGGAGCATCCAGTAGTGCCAGTCCCACTGATGCCTCAGACTCCTCATGTAAGTAACACGAAAATCCACACATGTATAGTACGCGCGCTGAAGGTCCGGCCTCCTGGCTGGCCTACTAGTCATATAAAAACATCGACTCTGAGCGAGGCGGTCACAGACAGATCGTAAAGGGTGATTGTTTACGTGTTTATGAAGTATTTGTATTTTAATATTTCTTATAATTAGACCATTATTTAAAATAAAAACATCAAATAGGTTGAGTTTGAAAGTTAACAAATTAAAACGTATATCAATAACAACAATTAAATATATCATACAAAATTATAAATCAGTTAATAATTTTAATTGAAATTAAGTAACTAAAAAATATATACTTCTTACTGTCACTAACAAATATATTTCTGTGATTTCCCGAACCGTTAAAATACATATCATTTTTATTTAAATTGGCTTAAAATAAAAATGACGAGTTGGGAGTGACTCGTTAGTTTTATAAAACTCATGGACGGTTCTTCTAATGACACATTTGTCGAAATCGTCTAGTTCTGTCGCTGTTCTTTTTCTCTTGTATTTTTTGTGTTGTGAACGAACGCTCTCTTTCCGCTGAAGTGTCCAATAAACACTTTTCACACCAAATTTCCTTTATACAAGTTTTTGAAACGCCACATGCAACTGCAGTTCGTTCTAACGATTTTTACGGGGATTCGTTGTTCATCTCTTAATTTGGCCTCATTCGCCAAGAACTCACTTACTTTCCAAATAATTTCCCTACCCTGACTTCTAGAAGTTTTTCCTTGAGCTACTTTAGGAATAAAGCGAGCCATAGTTGAGGCAGGAACCACTAAAGGAATAAACTATTTAGGATTTATGTTCACTAATTTTACAACTTTAATAGTCTGCAGAGGCTGTCGGCCATGTTGGATTTAATCTCATTAGAACGATGTTTTTTCGAACCGGACAAATGATCACGCTTGTGCAAATTTAACAATTATTTTTAAACTGTCTTTTCCAAACAAATTGTATTTGATCAAGAGTGAAATTACTCGTTGAACTGCTTTGTGGATTTATAATTAGTGTAATAGAATAAATATAAAAATTATTTAGTTTGAAGATTTAATTTTTCCTATTTTTCAAAACTAGGCATATGTATTCATAATATCAAAAGCAAACCCAATGCGCAATATGATAGCATTTTAAATGACAACTCATACACAACTTTTGGTAAATAAATAATGATAAAAATATGGATTCAAAATAACGTTGTTTGTATGATAATTAAACCAGTATGGTCGACAGACTCTGCAGACTCTTAACACACTTAAGGAACACAAAAAAATACAAACTGACTTATTACACTATAGTAGTTAGATAAAAAGAAACATATAACCAACTAAATAATTGTTTATCGTACACTTGAGTAAAAATTCTTAACACGCTAAACCACAAGCCAATATATTGCACGCAGTCTGGAAACGTACTGAATGTGCATCCATAGGTAACAATTAACATAACTTATTTTAGAAGCAAGCATGGAAAAGACTCCTGGTGTGGGAAAGTCTGACACTAGCGAATGTTTCCAGGACTGCAGGCATATTGGGCCCTCCACCCGTCTCCTCCCTATCACCGCCCGGCGGGCTCGAGGCCGGACCTTCGCCGCACGGTCTATACAGGGTTATGAATATGTTACTTTCAGTATAAGCTTATGATAATTTTGGAGTTTGTATCTACCAAGATACAGTAATAAGCTAGTTTAAACCGCATCAAAATAGTCCGATGACATTTTAGGCGGTGTTGCCATTTCGTTTCTGAGAATCACCAAACCACATATATCATCTATGACAAGTATGCGTAAGTTCAATACTGTCAATTTTATTGGAGTTTTGTTTACAAAACAACTGTATGATCATATTTAAAGACCTCTAGAACGTAGTGGTAAAATTAACTATGGTATGTGTTAATCCTGTATTTGTTTATAGCATTAAAATAATATAAATATTTTATTTTCTGTAGAAAGTACTATTAAATAATGTTTATCAAATGAAATAGCTGTTTTTATCCGTAATTATATCACTAAATATATATATAACCAAAACACGTTCATTATAACACAAACACGGTAACTATCTAGAAAAGACGTCAGATATCACGACAAGACTGTGCGGTAGACTGTAACGTTATATGGGCGAAATCAGCTAATTTGATTATTCTATTTGATTTTAATTGCGCGAAATGAACAATCAAATGTTAATTCTGATATAGTTGTAAACCCATATAATACAAGGGGAAGAAATGAAATCGTGCAGGCACATAGGCTCAAGTTTTTTGAAAAAAAACCTACATTTATGGGGAGAAAGTTTTTGAAATATATTCCACTCAATATAAAATCAGAAAGTGGGTCAAAATTTAATAAAATGTTGAAAGAATATTTAATTAGCAAATCTTTGTATTCAGTTGAGGAACTTTCCACCTCCCTCTAGCACACTTCAATCTCTTTTATTAAATAGACTATGCAATTTGTGAAAGTAAATGTATATATGTACATAATTCTTATTTTCGTTTTGTTTTATTATTTTCTTATGTACCTTGTTAGATTAGAAATGTTGACGCTATTTATTGTACCATTTGTACATGAAGATAAATAAAGAGATTTGACTATGACTATGACTATTAAATACTGGTAACTAAATCCACCAATTACATAGAAGCATTCAGTTGAATAGTTCAGCAAGTTATTTACCACTTATCAGCTGGAATTATAACTATGGGAATTAGAACAGTATTTTTGCAATTTTGCCAATGTGACATCATTGGAGATGTGCGTGATATCTACTGTCTTCTTTTCTATGTACCGTAGTTTATAATAACAAATGATAGTGTTAGTTTACTGCATCAGATGTTTAGACAAATCATCAATATTTTCAACGAATTTATATTTGACAACATTGCTGGGCGAGAAGTGAGGAGGGGGCTTCACATGCCTCATCTATCATAGAATTATTTTGGTGCAGTTTACACTAAGTGAACGACATCTGATATTCTGGAAAAAACAACAAACTGTGACTCTACCAAATCCATGCCACTATTGCACTGTTTAGTTTGTATGTTTTATCATTAAAACTCATTGTAAACACATAGTCTAATACTAATTAACTAAAGCTTGTGGTAACGACCGCGTCAAGGTGTTATCTACAATATTTAAATCACCAAACATTTCGCCCATGCTGTGATGTGGCATCTTCAGTAGTATTTCTGAGACTGAAGTGGCAATACAACTTCTCGG
Source organism: Stictocephala bisonia (assembly GCA_035578905.1). NCBI lineage: Eukaryota > Metazoa > Arthropoda > Insecta > Hemiptera > Membracidae > Stictocephala > Stictocephala bisonia. The sequence continues at coordinate 178,841 of JAQJVL010000291.1, forward strand.
CTATATATAATCAAGACTCATCAAACCAGTTCTGCAAGGGAGGAGAAACACCAACCATGTGACCCGCCCTGAATCAACATGGCCAAGTCCCACCAATCAAGTGATCATTGGCGTCCATCTTGTTTTAATCTGTATAATATTGGTTCCCATGCCTTTGGAATTCTTAAGCTGTCATCTTTATTAAAATTATTGTCATTCTTGAATATTTTTATTGCTTCTCGTACAATTTGTAGGTAGTAATATGTTATATTAGCCAGAATCTTGGTTTTATCGAATAAAATCCTTTGTTTCGTATTAGTGCAATGTTCTGCGACCGCTGATTTCTCGGTATCTTCATTACATGCATGCCTAATATGTTCTTTAAGTTTCGTGGAAATCAACCTTTAAGTTTCTCCTATGTAGGCTATACCGACCCACAGTTACATGAGATATCATACATACCAGATACATATAAGGGAATTTTATCCTTAACTGTCTTAATAAGTTCTTAAGTTTATGGAGGGGTCTGTAAATTGTTTTTATATTTTCTTGTCCAGCTTTTGCCTAATCTTATTCGATGTCCCTTTAATATAAGTTAAATAAGCCATTTTCTTGTTTTTATCTTCCGATAGAACTTGATTTTCAATTGTGTAGTTTTTGTTTTTTCTGACTAAATGTTTTTTGAAGGCTTTCCTTATTTCAGGCAGTTTGTACTCATTCTGACCTAACGTAATCTTAAGATGATGTTTCTCTCTATCCCAACCTTCTTAATCATATATGCGGATAGCTCTGTTTATCAATGTGTTCAGAATGGCACTCTTCTGAGCTGGGTGATGATGAGAAACCGCATTTAAATATCTATTGGTATGCATGGGTTTTCTGTACATGGAGTGGCCTATTTGTCCAATTACTTTCCTTCTAGTCAAAACATCAAGGAAGAGCAAATTTCTGTCACTCTCAATCTCCATAGTTAATTTTATATTAGGATGTATAGAGTTGATATGTTGAAGAAACTCATCCAAATTTTCTCTTCCATGAGGCCACACTGCCCATACACCATCAACATACCCGAACCATGCCTTAGGTTTCTAACTACGAGTTTACAGTGCTTTCTTTTCAAAACTTTCCATATACAGATTAGTTACTATCGGTGATAAGGGAGATCCCATGGCTGCTCCTTCGGTTTGTTCATAGAACTTTCTGTCAAAATAAAAATATGTGGAATGCAGGCATAGTTCAGCTAGATTTTTGTTAAGGTCATTAATGATGTTGACAAAGGACAGTCTTTCCCACATATTCACCCAACTGTTTCGATAAAAACTGCCAAGTTATAGGTTGATTCAATAGAGCTGACTATGGGCTTCATAAGTATATTCTCATCGTGTATTCTAGGGAGCCCAGACAAAAGAGGTAGTCTAGGGTCTGAATTTATTAGGTTTTCGCAGTACAACGCGACGTCCTACATAACTTCTTAAGTTTCCTGTGAGGTCAGATCTTTAATAGCCGTTTCCACTGAACAAATTATTTCTTTAGCTGGTATCCTGTTTGGAACCACTGCATAAATTAAACCTTTCAACAGTAAGGATACAGTGTGTTGATCCAATGTATCTTCAGTAAAATTTATTATAACTTTTCTGGCTTTCAACTGTTGTGAGTTCATATATTTTATGGACTCCTCTTGAAGCTTCCTTGACTTCTTTACGTGTCTCAGTAATCATCTTAAAAACTCTTGCTCCAATCTGCAAGATCCAAAGTACTCATAAGATATTTCTGAATATTCACAATTCCTTCATTCAGCCTAAATAACTTATGTCTTGTCTCTCCCAACTCACTTCTCAGGATTGATATTTCAGCCCTTTTATAAATTTTATTTATGCTTCTTCTCTTCTTGTGGTATTTCAATTTAACACAGTTGGGAATGATGTTATGATCCTTACATCGCTTCAAAAAAGCTAACCTTACGATATTTTTACTATGCTTAGTTTTCATTAACTCCAGTACTTGTGTTTCCTTAAAAATGTTCTCTCTGTAGAGGATTTTAATTTTATTTCGTAGGCTTAAGCAGCCGATGTCATTACTAATAACTAAAGCTTCTGGTAATGACCGTGTCAAGGTGTTATCTACAATTTATATATAAAGTCTAATGGTTGCAAAATTCATAATCACAAAAACCTGTATACCCATGTCTTTCTCTATAACCCATATTTTGATTAGTGCTACGACACAAAAGTGGTCAGATGCCTTCTTTTCCATTTGATAGTTTCCAGCTCTGAAGAATGGAAATAACCTATTTATGGATAGCAAAATCCATGGCCATCCAATCTCAACATCAAGTACACTTATCCTATCACTGAACCATCAGCAAAATTGTATTATATGTATATTTAAACTGTATTAGAATTTTGTTGAATTCTGTGGACACATCTCGTACCTCTGATACATACCCAAGTGTAAGGTGAAACTCAGCCCCTCTTCAGCAGAAGAATGTGGTATCAAACATTATTTTTTATTTGTCGTGTACCTTTTTTTGTGTTTTTGTTTAGTGCACCCACCCTTCTCTTGTCTTCTCAGTATGTTTACTGATTTTAATTAATCAGTAAACATACTGTAAAAAACAAAAGACCCTTTGTGTTTTAATTAATTCCTGGCCTATGTCCTCAAGGGTTTTTAAAGTGATATCAAATCAGCAATTGATTAAAGTTGAAAACCCACAGATACATAAAAAAAAATTTATTTCATCGCTTGGAAATTCATTAAATTTTGTTACTGTATGATTTTTTTATGTTTAGTGCGCATGTATTCCTTGTTTAATTGATCATTCTGTACTTCTGAGGTATCATATGACAATCAAGACAGTTATTTTTGTAAAGAGTTATCATTAGTTGTAAATGAATTGTATAAATAGATTTACAATGTAAACTTTACTGCATATATAAAAATATGTAGTAAACAATTTGATCAACAAATTGATAGTGCATATTTAAAGATCCTATTGCATAGTTTTTATTTGACATACCATCCAATTAATGCTGCAACGTATGCACTTGTGTTATAGTTGCATACGTTTGTTAATCAGGGTGCTCCTGTTCCTGGAAATTCAATGGAAGAGTTGCCTCCAGAATTGGCTCAGCAAGGATGGGAAAAATTGTGGAGTAAAAGAGAGAACCGGCCATATTTCTGGAACAAATTGACTGGCACTTCACTATGGGAGATGCCTGTCAACAAATCACAGGTATCTTGTTAAAAATCATATGGTTACAAAACATGATTTCATCTATTGCGACATTCTAATTTATACACTAAAAACAAGCTTCTATGTGTTGATATACATATAAATGGAAGCATATAGCTAAGCTCGTGACCTTTGTTTGATTATAGTTAGTTGTACTATTCATGTTCCAATACTAAGACTATCCAACAAAGTGAAAAATAGATTACTTAATAACGATGTCAGTGAGTAAATTATAATTTTTATCTTAACTAAGAATAAAATTTTGGATCTTATCCGTTAATTCACTACCATTATTTTTCCCTTGGTTTCCATTAATTCACTACTGCTTGATAAATGTTCTATTGCTCTAAAAACTGTTTCCCAGTCATTTTTACGTCCACTGTAGTATTGCTTATTGCTAGGAATCTGTTATTGCTGGCCTTATCACTATCCAAGAACTTGCAGGCGGAGAGCGCATTCGGCGGTCACTCAGTCATTGGATTTACCAGTATGTGATCAACTTTAGTAGCCACCTAACCTAACGTGATCTGAACGAATCTAACCGTGATTGCAATAAAAAAGTAGTGGTATGAAGTAACAGAAAAAGTAGTGGTAGTGAATTAACGGAAAAGCTTCAAATTTTTAACAAGAATTAAAATATCATCATTTAAAAAATTGTAATAATTTTATGAAAAATAACCTGCCTGGTTGTCTTGCTAGTTATTATTTTTGGCTCAGATTAGTTTATCAACCAGCTATTCTTTGCTACCAATTAAATCGCGCCAGCTGTACTGTCTATTTTTTTAAGAATGCTTTTCTTTAACCCAGGGTTCCTCATCTCACAAAACCCTGTACAATAAACAAAACCATTGCGTAGGCTATTATACGTAACTATGTTTAATACATAATTGTAGCTTTGTAACTACAAAGCTGACTTGTTGATTTAAAATTGTGTAAAATGTAAAAATTCTTAGGCTTTTAAATTTCATTATCATGCAGACTTAAACTTTGATTAGCTGTTTTAGTTCAACAGTTATTATTAGGTAGTACAAATATTACTTCGCCATACAATAAATGCAGGAAAATCATATGCTTGTTAGAAAAATAACAATTTATGTCAGCAATAGTAAGTTGACAGTACAAGACAGAATTACTTGAGTGCAAATGAAACTAAGCAATATCTTAAAATATTTTAAATATTTCTCCTAGAGATTAGCACAAAGTAGAGATAAACATAATATATATCCCAAGATATAACAAACAATAAGAAGTTCTAAAATCGTTGTAAGATGGCAGTAAAGAATAATCTGTATCGGTAATGGATTGGAAGGCGCACTAAAGGCACCTACATACTGCCCGGACTGAAACTCTAGAGACCGAACTGTTGAACCGACAGTCGTGTCTGAGAGCACTCTACATACTGCTTGGACCATATCACGGATGTTGTGAGTTTGACGTTGCTGTGATCGGACCTATTTTAAATTATTATGTCTCCTACTTTGTCTAAAAATTCTTTAAAAATCGGGGTGAAAAAGAAGTTTATGTGTAAAAAAGTGGTTTCAGGAGAGGAACTAATACACCCTGGTGAATTTGTTAAAAGAGGTGCAAGTCTCCATAACTTTGTTTGATATCATTTAAATCTACTAACACGCCTTTTTCATTTTCCGCATATTTACTAGACATTATTTCTCTAAAAAATCGACAAATAGTGAAAACAACAAAATTCTGGAGGACACTTATTTTTTTAATTTACAGTAACACTTATTGATAACCCTGATGAATTGCTGGGACTGTTGGTGGTCGGCCCGACAGCCCTCATATTACCTAAACGGATCCGTTTGGTCAGCTGTGGGAAGTCCTTCCCTCTGGACATTCGGAGCTCACCATTTTTGTCCACTGACAGTCTTCCATACCAGCCTGATACTGACCAAACTGTTTGGTCTGGGCAGTATGTAGGGGCCTTAAAGAACTTGAAGTGATGCTCTGTTGAGCAGTCTCGAAGAGCTTTGATGGTAGAGGGTAGTAACAATTCAGGGAAAAAGTATCAGATCAGAAGGTCTGTGAATTCCTGTATATCTCTGTAAAACCCATAGTTTTTTGGACATTTAATACACATTTAAGGAGTTTGAAAAGTGAGATAAAAAATGTTTTCATGAATGTGTCTTGTCCTTTTTTTAATAATAGAAACAAAGTTGTAAGTTGATTGTGTTAGTACAAAGTGGCTGATGAATATTACTGTTAAATAATGCCAATTTAATTCCCTGATTAAATCGCCAAATTTTAGTTGTTAGAAGGCTTGTTTAAAGTAGGTGCACCGTTATCTAAGCATCAATTTACTTCATGGTACAGATTGAGAATACTTTAATCACATAATTCAATAAATATTTAAATTCATGTACGATTGTACTGTAATTGTTTCTTATGTAAGCGTACAATTTAAAAGTTATTCAGAAAGTAAGTTACAGTTTTCACTTGTAAATATGTTCATCTTGATACAGCAAAACTTTTATTTGGTTGCATTGAATAATCAACAAAATAATTATGATATTATTGTTTTCTGTCTATTTTTATCGCAGAGAATATTGTTTAAAATGATACAATATGAAGACCAAGTACGGTCCTTTTTATCCACTAAATATAAAGTAATCCAAATACAATGTCAAGGCATTTTTATATCTACTGTTGGTTGTGATGGGCTATATTTTTTATTGATGTAAGTAGTAAGAATCATACTGTGCAAGTTCAACTTACGACACTGTAGATACTGTGTATCATAGTTTTAATCTGTTTGCTAGTATTGATACATGAAAAAAACTCAATATGTAAAAGTAAGAGTCCTAAATAAGCCAAAGGTTGGACAAGTCCACAGTAAAAACTTTGCTCACTTTTTGATTATAGTGTTTCATATTTATTTTATTTTTATTTATCTATTCATAAGACGCCGATCGTCAAGATATGGGCGAATATGGATTTTGAATGAGTGATGAGTGTAGATGAGCGAATGTAGTCATTGTTACAAACTAAGGCCGACTATTCCTTAGAAAGTGTCATTAATTAATAGCCCAATGACAAATGAACAGCCGGTGGTTATCAGCTGATCCTTCTCAAAATGTGTTGACTCTGATTGGGATCGAACTGAGAACCTTTAGCACATGAAGCTGGGATTGAACCAACTACGCTACCGACCAATTAATTGATTAATCATATGAACCTGGTTATAAAAGTACACACTATGTCTTAAAGCTTTAAGGACCAAAAGTAGTCATAACTAAACAATAAAAAATTATCATTTGAATATAAATGTTTTAAAAACTATAATTTAGTGCTTAAATGTATCTTTCTTTCTGATACATCGTAGTATGCTAAGCAATTTATTTTCAAGTCCTAATTGTCAACTTGTTTATTAGTATTAAATTCAAATTTTTGTTATTGACGTGAATAAAACACAATGTGCATTGCCTCATCAACATAGTTGTTATAGTAAATCAATGACTATATATATATATATATATATATATATATATATATATATATATATATATATATATATTGACCCACCCACCCACCCATACACATACTGTGGTAATGACCCACCCGCCCATCCATACACGTACAGTGGTGGTATTGACCCACCCGCCCACCCATACACATACTGTGGTAATGATATTTTACTTTACGATGATGATATACTTTACGTGTATGGGTGGGTGGGTCAATACCTCTGTACGTGTATGGGTGGGTGGGTGGGTTAATACCTCTGTACGTGTATGGGTGGGTCAATACCTCTGTACGTGTATGGGTGGGTGGGAGGGTTAATTCCACTGTACGTGTATGGGTGGGTGGGTGGGTCAATACCACTTTACATGTATGGGTGGGTGGGTCAATACCTCTGTACGTGTATGTACACAACACCCTGCACGCTGTCACTTGCAAGGGATGAGCACAAACGGTGAAGTATATATATATATATATATATATATATATATATATATATATATAAATAAATACATTTTATAAATACTGAATTTTAAAATATAAGCAGGTCATTGCTATGTAAAACAGAATAAATATATAAATTATTCCGAAGAGGTTAGTCAACATTTTACTTTAAACATAACAAACAGAGCATGCTAAGCTATCTAAAACATTTGATATCTACTGAGAAGATATGTCAGGATATATTGAGCAATGGATAAATGAAAGGATTTTTTATCACCTTACGGCATATTTTAAGAATGAAGTTTTTTATATATATTCCTAGGTCTTAAAAAATGGTAAACAAATTGGCCTTTTAGTAAATATTTTGATGTGTTATAATAGTAACTCATTTAATGCTCTTGTTTTAATTTTTAGATGATTGGTGCACATTTTGACCCAATCACTGATCCACTCGGTATAAGTGGGCCTAGAACTCCGATGAATGGACCTCCAATGCCAGTCAAACGCAGAGCTTCTGAAGAAGTTGTCGGTAGTCCAGTGGCTAAGAAATTTGTTCTTGCGTATGTAATTTTATTCTTTTCATGTATTCAGTCAATTACTGTAATTTTTGGACAGTTTAGACATTATCAGACAGTAAGAATTTATTCTGAAACTAGCGTACCCGTCGCGCGTTGCTGCGATTTCAGAGGAAGACATCTTAAGATTACATCCAATCTATTTTACATTGTTTTATTAAAAAAACAGTATCCAATTAAACATAAAAAAATCGTTTCGCTTTCGAACATTTAATCGAGGGCTTTTTTATAAACAATATTTTTTGTTCTTCCGTTTTGTGTGTACACAAAAAGATTGGTTGGTTTTCCAACGCGGGAGCAGGCCACATAGAGTTGTCCATTGCTTGCTTCCCGTTGCCCGTTGGTTTCATTAGCTCGGGCTTCAGCAGTTTGTCTTCGATCAGCTTCTAGTCTTGCTTCTCTTTGCTCGTCAGTTTCTGAAGATCGAGCAGCCCTTTTCCTTCTTGCTTCAGGTGTGCATCGCCCTATACATTTCCTTTTGGGTGGCATAATTCTTATAGAAAACCCATCAAGAACTAAAATTAACATGTCGTGTAAGTTAGTTTATTTACAAGAAATCAAAACATAAAAATATAAACAGTTTAAAAAATTAACACATGGTTTAATTTAATTTTGACATATTTAAAACCCACAGCTGATATTCTTTTTATATTTGACTTCATGCATCCTGCTATTTGATTAACATTGAAACTTTAGAAGTCCAAGGGACGGAGCCCTGAGGGATTAAAGAAACGGGAATAGGACAGAAACCTTCCCTGGGGTATATAGAACAACTTCCCCAAGTTTCATGGCGATCGGCTGGACGGTTTGGTAGCGCATAAAGGACAGACAAGCAGACAAACATACATTGAATTTTATAGATATGGATAATTAGTTAACCTGGTGCTGACTGAGTGTCTGTTGAAATGCAAACTTGCCATAATTTTGATATCTGTGACACTGTAGTCATAATATTACAATCTCTCATGTTTACTGGTAAAAACTGCATTCCACTACCTTGCATACACAAATAGTCTAACGTTTCCAGTGTTCTATTTTATGGTTCACCTTGTCAATGGTTCCTTTTTTGTGAAGTGCCAGATTCGTGTTGAGAGTGGTCATGTTGTCTACCAGTGTCCATCCACCCTTATACTCTTCATTCACACTTCACCCCTATAATCTGATAAGAGGTGCCATGAGTAATCATGTCCATGTGGGGTTTATAGCTATCATCAGTTTTTTAACTGTCTGTGATATTTTACTGCTCCTTGGCAAACAATTGAAGATTAACTGAATCAGATTGGGCATCTTTCTGCATTCTCCAAGTTTTATATTTAATTATTTATTCTTAAAAGAATTTAACTCTGATAGAAAGTCTTGCATGGTATGGCTAACCTTATTATACCAGATATTATGTGTTATATCAGTGTTTTAGTTTATGTTTATGGTGACTGTCTAAAATATTGTTCCATTTATTAATATTATTATTTAGTTGTTTTAGGCTACTTCTTTTTTGCCTTTTTTCTTAATTTTTTAAAATAAAATCTTCTTTGCCATATGGGCCTCATTGTGGTTGTTCCTAAAAATGTCAATGATCTCTGCATCAGTTATCTCACCACATACAGCAAACATCCTCATCCATGTTGACAAAATCGTCAAACTAGATGATAGGGTCAGTACTAATGTTCTCCCAGCCATCAACTGATTCTACTTCTCCCGTTACAATACCATTTTTTTTATAAAGCCAGCTTTTTTAAAACATGTTTAATAGTTTCGGGTATTACTTTGTTCCAAGCTTTCTTACATATATGAGAGGCTAGAAGAATGTGATTTTAAAGAGCGTCGCAATCTTCAGTCAATGTTTTCAACTGTAAAAGTCTGTAAAATACTAGCAACCAAGGCAAATTCAAAATAAAGAAGATTTTGAATTAGAACAGTTTGAATTAACCAGGATCCATTCTATATTTGAATTTAGAAGGAGGATACCTCATTTGTTCATTAACAATTTTTTTATTGCCAAGTAATTCTGGAATGTTGGCCATGGTGCTTTTCATTTAGTTGCAACTTTTAAATCAGGCATAAACTACACATTTGTAGCTCATACTCTTATGTTGAATTTAAAAAATATTACTCACAGTTTTTGAGGTTTTTCAGAAGTTTTTAGCAAGGAAAAATACTTTGAAGTCATTTTTATAAGTTTCACATCAAGATCTTTAATTCAAGTATACATATATTTTAGAAGTTAGATGTTAGGAATTGCTTAAACAGTCTGTGTCAGTGAGAGAGTCACTATTTCAGGTTTTAACCTTTTAACGACCACGCTCGCATATATGCGAGCGACGCAATGTCCCGCCCGTGGGCCACGCTCGCATATACGCGAGCGCGTGTATAGGGATCGTATTTCCGGGCGCTGCGGTGTCACAGACGATCGTATTGCTTCGTGTTTGGTACGGAACTATTCGGGAAACTTCGGCCTTCCACGTGGCTATATCACTGCGTGCATTTAATTTCTAAGTCGCGCCAGCTGACACGAATTCTGTTGTGCTGTTTACCGCCAATGCATTGTAGCTGAATGTAAACAAAGTGAAATGGCGAAACGTAAACTGTGTGTTGATGAAATCCACGAGTATTTTAGTCGTGATGACTTAAGTGAACTATCTGATAACGGTGAAAGTGATTTTATCTCAGACATTTCTTCTTCAACAGTGAATAATTCAATAAATGAAGTAAATGAAAACGTTATCCCAGGCCCGTCTGGATATGGACCTACAACTGTTTTAGAGGGCATGCCCAATATATTTGATGAAGGTAGGAGTATAAATAACAGAAATGTAACTTTTAGGCCTATTGGAAGGTTTGACCAAATCAATGACATACTTAGGCCTACACTGTGCCAAGCTTCCAAAACAAAAGAAAAAATTGTATTTCCCTGGAAACATGATAATAATTTCACACCAAATATATTTCATTTTGACAGAACTGAAGCTGGCTTTGATAAAGAAATTCTTGAAAATTTTCTAGTTTAGACTTTTTTCTTGAACTTTTTCCTGTAGATTTATTGACACATATAGTAGAAGAAACAAATTCTTACTACACTGATGTAATTAGCAAACTTCCGAATGCGCCAACAGATTGGAAACCAACAAATGTTGATGAACTATTATGTTTTTTTGCACTCTGTATTCTTATGTCTCATGTTAGGAAGAATAAAATAGAAGATTATTGGTCTTCTGATCCTATCATAGAAACCAAGATATTTAGTCAAGTTATGAGCAGGAACAGATTCAAACAAATACTTAGAATGCTTCATTTCAACAAATCAAATCTTTCAAACCCACAAACAATTGGTAGAGTTCACAAAATTAGTCCGATTCTCTGCACCCTGAACAAGACTTTTTCATCAAAATTCAAACCTTTCGAGCAGGTAGCAATAGATGAAACGTTATTTCTGTTCAAAGGCCGATTATCTTTCCGCCAGTATATACCTTCTAAGCGTGCCCGCTTTGGGATAAAACTGTTTATTTTATCAGGCTTTGTTGTATCGATTTTACCATACCTAGGGTCACAGACTCAGCTTGGATTTCCTGATTTACATAACAAAGTGGGCATGACAGGACAGATAGTACTTACTTTGATGGAACCATATTTTCAGTCTGGATGCAAACTTTACCTAGATAACTGGTATGTGTCTCCATCTTTAGCGCAAGAGCTATATGACAAAAGAATAAACATGTGTGGTACTTGTTTACCGAACCGTCAAGGACTACCAAAACATTTGCCTAAACTAGTTAGGGGCAGTACTGACACTTTCTGTACAGATAACATGATGTATGAACGTTGGCAAGATAAACGTGAAGTCAGATATTTGACGACAATGCATCCTAGTGTAATGGCAGATTCTGGAAAAATTGATCGCTCAACTGGTGAACTGATACTAAAGCCTTTGGCAGTGTTAGACTACAATAAACACATGGGGGCTGTTGACATAGGTGATATGCAACTATCCTTCAATGTAACGGCAAGAAAGTCAATCAAATGGTATAAGAAATTATTTTACCATTTTCTTGACGTTGCAGTGAGAAATGCACATACTATGCAAATGACAATTACAGGCAACCATTCTCAACTAGCTTGCTTTGGCGAGGAATTAGTAAGGCAAATTATTGAGAGGCACTGTCAGCTCAGGACAAATCCAAAAGGTGGTCGTCCTTTGAATGGAGAAACACCCCTTGGACTCACCCAGAGATATTTCTTACTGCCCATACCACCAACTCCAAAAAATCAAAAACCTAGAAGATATTGCCATGTGTGTGGTAATTCGAAACTGAAGCCAAAACGGAGGAAGGACACACAATTCATGTGTAGGGAATGTGACGTCCCTCTTTGCGTCCATCTTTGTATGGTTGAATACCACACCCTTCGTCAATTTTAGAGTAGGTTTATCAAATAAAATTAGATTTTTAGTAACTATAATGTTTTGTAACATTACAAACAACCATTTTATAAGTAGTCTTACTGTATGTTCATTTTAAAAATAAATATGTTTTTATTGTATTTTATTGCTTAATTACCTAAATAAGTATCTAAAAAGTAGTTTATTTTTATAAAATATGGTAAATTTCACTCTTCAAAACATAAAAAATTAAAAGATTCAAATAAAATACTTTATTTATTTATTCAAGGCTTAAATACAAACATATGTTTAAAATCCTATTTTTCCTTAAAAAAACCTGGTCTGGGGGGGGGTGGACAGCTGATAAAAAACAGCTGTTAAAGGGTTAAGTATTTAGTTTTTAGTAATAGTTCCATACTCGATATTCTACAATAGTATATTATGTATGTTAGAGGACCATGGGACCTGGAGGTGCCTACCAATGTGATAATCTACGAACGGCCACCAACTGTCATCCCCCAACCACATCCAGAGGTAGAGGCTTACCGCTGCAGTCTCACATCCAAACTGCGAAACTGTTACCAGGAACTGTGCCACTCTAGAGAATGTAATTATCATTTGCAATACTATAGTAGTCTGGTTGGTTTATAGTCACCTAGTTTTGTTTGCTACTCTAAAGGTAAACATTTATTTATAGTAGTAAATATTAGTTTATTTTGAAATTTAGAAGATTATTGTATTAGTATCAACGAGAGTATGTATTAATATCCTATTCCTAATGTATGAGAGTATTAGTGGCATTCTCATGACAACTCCACTTACTTAGGTCCCAGTGCTCTGCAATATAGCTCCTCCAGAGATAAGACATCAGGAAGCACTACTTAAAGAACTCAATAAGATCTTGAATGCCCCGCACCTCCCCATTACACAGAATCTTCCACGTCAGAATGGTCGCCTAAAATCTCGAAATCCACCTCAATGAACTGCTTTCCAGATGAGTAGATCAAATATCTCACCCAATACTTGTTGGGCCATAGGGTGGAACAGTTTTCATGGACGAAATAAGTTCTTCATTAATGATCCATCAATACTTGTAGCTGGGATGAACCTCCCTTGTAGGGAGTGGACACAGTTGAATTTTTCTGAATTGGCTTGGGCAGATGTAACTACCGGAAGTATAAATGGGGATTGACACTAGATCAATTATGTGATTGTGGGAAGCTTATCCAAACAAAGGATCACATAGTTACAGAGTGGCCTTTGCGCTCTTTTATGGACGGATTAGCCAGAATAAACAGATTCAGTGAGGCAGGTCTTTTTTAACAGAAAAAAGACAGGAGATCAATTTTAATTTTTACTAATATACAATATGACTTGGATTTTAATCCAAGTATATATTACAGCTTCTTAAAATTAACCAATGGTAGCTGATAAAAAACATACGATATATATATATATATATATATATATATATATATATATATATATATATACTTTGAAGATATTTAAATCATATTCTATTATATAGCATATGACTTTCAAAGCCAGCATCCAAACTAAAAGGAAGAGGAATAAAAAAAATTTAAAATCAGACCAATAACTTATATCTAAGTAAAATTAACCCTTCCCGAGTGTTTGACAAAATAATCTGCCGAGTTTAATATGCTCTGCAGGCAGAATCACTAGATTATCCGAATACTGTTTTTAGCGGTCCGGGAGAATGACGGGCCTGTCCGTCAATACCACTTGCGTCATCGCCTGTCGCTGGCTAATATGAGCAAAGTTGTTTACTTGTTTGGCTTATCTCTTCCATTGCTTCTCCCTACTGAAATATTCTCATGCCCTGCCTCCATCCCCCACTTGCATGTCTGCTACTGCCACCTTCCCGCCTTTGTCATCATTCCAACGGTTTTCCATTATATCTGATGCATCTACCAGTAGAAGATGGCTGCATGTGATAATCCTGAATTTTTCAGACATTATAATTGAACTGCTAAATACGTCTTTTTCAGAGCAAGATACCAATAACACCTTTAGTTAGCAAAATTATGTATATAAGATGTTCACTTTCATGACCCGCCAGGGCGTTTTGACGTAAATTTTCTGCCAACAATATTTTATTAAATAAGATACTACAAAAATTATCAGAATATAAAATGTTGTTTAAGGTTATTAGATGGGTTTCCAACAAATTAGAATGAAAAATTTTAAAAAATGTCTTTCACCCCAATCATTATTTAATAACTACACCCAGACTGTAAACTGAGTTCAGCCTGGGAAGGGTTAAATCTAAATTATAAAGTACTTTTGTTTCTTACTCCCATCACTCATAATTTGGCCAAAAAAATTTAAAAGTAAGCAAAATTCTGACACTCTCACTTTAAAGAGAATTTAGATATTAATTTATGTTGTTAATAGAGTTATTAAAAATATCATAAATTTTCTTTATCAGCCATATTTTATTTTAAAATATACTGTACTTTGAAATTACAAAAGAGACGCTTTATTACTAACGTTTTTAGGTTAGTTTAAAGGGCACTAGGCCAGGAATTAGTATATTAGAGAGAAAGGACATTAGCAAACTTACCTTAAAAGACAAGTTCACTAACATCAGAATAGTAGTCACAAACACTGTGACTACTATTCTGTAGTCTAGTAGTGAGATTTTGTGTATTTTGTGTTTGTGACTACTATTCTGATGTTAGTGAACTTGTCTTTTAAGGTAAGTTTGCTGATGTCCTATCTCTCTAATATACTTATTACTAACGTTGTAATTATATCATCTTGCTTATATGTCAGATTAACTTTTCATTAAAATTTAATTTTGTTTGCCAAATTCTATGGTTTTATTTAAATGAAGTTTGTAATTATTAGTTGACATGAATTAATTTGTAATGAAACTTTTCAATTCAACCATTTATTGAATTTTCAGATTATTTCCAAGATCAATTTAAATTTTTTCAATCAATTTTTTAAGCAAGAAAATTATGTTTCTTGGTTAGTTTATTTACATAACAAGAGTATTCTGTAAACAACATGAGTAGCTATACAGTTTTGTGATTATATTTTATTATTTATAATATGCGTAAAGGTTATTATTTTTAATCTTTAAATCAATCCACACAGTCACATTCATTAATGCAAGTTCAGGGTTAATAACTACAGGCAAATTCAATGTAAGTTTAACAAAGTCACTGCGGGTATCATATTGATACAACTTGATGACATATTTATCTGACATTGCACAAAGGTAACCATTTTGTGACCTCGTTAGGCTGCATGGTTAAGGCTGGCACAAAATGGTTACTTTTGTCAATGTTGGGGAAATATGTCATTGGCGTGTGTACATTGTCTATCTTATCGTATCAATAAATCACACGCACAGCATGTGTGAAAAAGGATTCATCAATTTAAAAAAAAGTTGAAATCTGTTTTGTTATCTAGATTGTTGAAACTAAATAGTTAATACATAAATAATAACGGCGTTTACACCTTTAAAACTGTAATCAAAATATAAACAAATAGGTTTCTATGGCATCCTTCCCGCCTATAATAAAGTAATGACATCAAGATTTTGGTGTTATCTGAATCAACATCAAATGTTATTTAGGTGCTATAAAATAATACATCATATACTCTCATTTTATCTTTAAAAAGTGCTTAAAAATTGACATATAGTTTATATTACCAGCCATAGATGCACCAAAGGACTCATTTAACCGTTGGCTGATGGAACGTAAGGTGGTTGACTGTGGAACAGATCCACTTCTGCCGAGCCAGTGCTTCCCAGAGATCTCGCAGTGCATGTACAAAGAGATAATGAATGATATCCCAATCAAACTGATTAGGCCGAAGTTCACAGGAGACGCTAGAAAACAGCTGTCCCGGTATGCAGAGGCTGCCAAGAAGATGATCGAATCCAGGTCTGTCAGTCAATCTTGTTCTGATTTTTCTTTTTATGAAATTTATAGTTAATTTTCTCAAGATAAAAGGGTACGTAATAAGCATAGGTTACTTTAGTAGACATAAGATGCCATGACATTTCTCAATTTCGATGTTAATAAAGTTGATATAAGTAGTAGAAGTGTAAATGACAAAATACAAATAAACACACTAATAGATAGATCTGAGATGAGGTTTAAGACCACTAGGCCTGGAATTGGTACATTGTATCCTGGTTAGAACCTAATTTAAAAGAATAAAAATGATCTGGGTTGTACGGTTAACTATCAGCTGTACAAATGAACTATAAAACATAATTATTATGGAATACTTGAATAATGTACTTAATAGTCACTTCATCTGACAAACTAGTAAATTGTGGAAAATGAGAGCAGCATTGAGAAAATACTAGATCTAAATATACTTTTACATATCGTGACTTTATTTAGGGCAAGGTACCATAATATATACATAAATGCTCTTTTCTTTTTTTAAGGCGTTGATTCTTATGTTGCACGACATATTGTACAGCGGCACAATTTGGCAAAATCTATTATCATTAGAAAAGGGAGACTCACCTTATCTTTCCAACAAAAAATTAATATAGATAATTTCTAGGGGTATGCGAGTAGTGATTTTTGAGTTCGAGTAGAGTAGTTGGCATTTTTTTGAGTATCGAGTATTTTCGAGCGAGTATTACAGAAGAATTTCCTGTTCATCAAAGACAACTGTAACAGGCAGACACCATCCTAAGCCTATGTTAAGTTTTGCCAGATTCGTAAATGTATACATCCAAACTGAATACAATAATTTTGATTTGTTGTTTGTAACTGTAACATTTGATAAATAAAACTTTTTACTTCATGCCTTCGTTTTTTTAAACCTTTTTTCATAACTAATATTATGTAAGAAAGTATATTATTAATTGAAACAAAGTGGATTATAAAGATTAGATCTGTTCATTCATATCACAGATTAGATTTTCTATGCAAGCCAATTATACTGTTTCACAGCCGGCCGA
This sequence comes from Stictocephala bisonia, assembly GCA_035578905.1. NCBI lineage: Eukaryota > Metazoa > Arthropoda > Insecta > Hemiptera > Membracidae > Stictocephala > Stictocephala bisonia. The sequence continues at coordinate 195,880 of JAQJVL010000291.1, forward strand.
TATGTTTATCTGGCGGTTCAGTTCAAGTGTACTTCGAAAACGTAGCGAAGCTTGATAGCAAAAGCTGCATTCAACCAAACTGATGCTAAAATTCAGGCTTCATCATCAAGTGCAGTCATTTGCTTTCAGAATTGCCTCCACTCAACAAAAAATTGATTATGTACACGCCAAGAAGAGTGGATCTGTATTCTGTGGGTATTTAATTCAGTAATAACAAGGTTACAACTAACCGGAAATAAGTTCTGAATTATTTAATCAAATTTGAAAATCTGAATGACAAAGACTCTAGTTCAATCGATTAATAATAATAACTAAGCAGGTTTACTAAAAATAAATTTTAAAGTCCCTTAGGATGAATTAGTTTTAAAATTATGATCGGTAATGAAATATTTGCAACTTGAAACTACTTCAATACATGGGGCTACACTGAACAACAGATAAATAATCATGCCATAACGAGAAATTCATGAAAACCTGATGTAATCGAATGATAACCATAGACGTAGTCGGCTAATATAATAGATCTAGCCGATATTAGCAACGAGATGCAGTCTGAAATATCAGCTAAGTGCCAACTAGTGATATAGTGAAGATTTTGGGCAGCTAAATTATAAACTTATGAATAAAAAACGAGAAGTTCGATAAGGCCTCAGTTCAATAAATATTATTTTCCGAATTTCTAAATTCATCGTATTTTGTTTAAAAAAGGTCTTCCAACATGTTTCTCCCTCACTTGGGTTAATTCGTGATTGTTTTACAGTTTACATCGACGTCAATGTGAACAGGGAACCGTTCAGTGAATTTACGATTCAAAATTATTGTATTTTACCACCTTTTAGACTCCAACTGTGTTATTGTCTAACATAGTCAGAAAACTGTTCAACAATTTGACAGGAAAAAATTGTATGCACAAATATTACACACAGTTTTGACGATCTAAGGTGTTTTCGTAATAATAATTAATAATGTTCGCTACGGATATATATATATATATATATTATTTGGCGTAAAATAAATCAATGTTGTTGTGTAACACGCTGCTAGAACACCATTACCATATTTTATATGATATGATAAGGTATTTTCTTACGTCAAATCATTGGACAATTCCCTGGTATACGATAATTTCAGTCCCGAAAAGGAGCTGAAAGGTTTCTTGCACGTATATATACTACAACCGAGATGAACTTTCGCCTAGAAAAGATAGGATGTTTGATTCTTAAGATGTAAAGTGACCCCTTCTTGGGACCCTTTTGATTGAACGGTATTATTGATATGAACGAAAATATGCATAATTTCCACAGCGTACAGACCATTAGATTTGTATCGGTAACAGGTATTTTTGAGCATCTTAAACCGGATGTCTTGTTCCCTTTCTTGGGTCATAAAGACACTTCTGTTTTATTCACGCTATTTTAGGTTAGGTTACAAGTGACTTGTAGACTCGACAACCAACATGTGTGATTGCTACTACGGTAACTATTTACAGTGATCGCTACCTTCCCAGCTCTGTCACTACGTCGACTAGTTCATTTGACTGTCGTCGTGTACTACCTATTCTTAGGCGTATTGTTTAGTTCATAATTACGCGTACCAAACTGATAACGTATGATTAATGGTAAAATAAAACACAAGGAAGCGCACATTTTTTATTCATAACTTATAAAACTGTTTACTCTTAAACACAAATTAAGATGTAAATATGATATTTCTTGAAATAAAACTACTTCGAGTTGTTTCGGAAGCTTCGAGCCGTGTTTGAGTATTTTACTCGATCAAATACTGAAGTTTCGAGTACTCGCACACCCCTAATAATTTCATTATGTTGACAAACCAACATAGTACTGAGTTATTATCTTTTGTAAGCAAATTAAATTTATACACATAGTAAATTGAAGTACTGTAATAAGGTACAGTATTACACACATTCAACTTACAGTATTACACTGCTTCAACTATTATAGTTTAGTTACAGTTGTCTAATAAATATTGTACTGTTCACCCATTATAGAATGAAAACAGCTTCTTCATAGAGATGGCCAAAGCCAGAGTGTAAGGACTGACGGATCACTGTAGCCCCATATTACAATACCGCTTGGTATTATAACCAGTGACTATTGTATTAGAGATAAGTGATCATAAAAAATGCCAGAGAAGGAAAGTCAACAAACAAAAACAATAAACATACAAAGTTCACATCACAAAGTGCTCAAATTTTCAGTGACATTGTCACATTCTTCAGAAAATCAAATCCACAATCTTCAGAAAACATTTAGCAGTCAAATCCACTAGTGAAGTGCGGATATATTTTAAATCAGTATATAGAAGAAACAGGCAAAAACATATCTCTCATGTTGGAGTTTTAACCCATGATCATTGCATTGCAGTGAACGTATTGTCACATGTTTTCCAGTATTATACATAAATCCATGTTAAATGCTCTTTGCGTGGTGATAGATTCGGCCACCACCATACACAGTCATGTGTGTATGGTACAGTGATACAACAATTATCCCACTTGCCACAGTGATTACATTGGTTTTGTTATTGTATTGTTTAAATCAATTGAGTTGAATTTCCAGTTTCACCAAACTTTGTTAAATTTGTACTACCAGTAGTTAAAATGTTTTACCATCATTATTGATTTTAATGGGTTTCATAGTTAAATTTATCATTTAATTGAAATATTACCAAGGAAACACTCATTTTGAGATCAGATGGACAATTCTGATAGGCTGTCTGTTATATAGTAACATCGTAATTTCTCTATTTTTTATTATTGATTTCCGAATAGGTCTAGCCATATCTTGACGATCAGCGTCTTATGAATAAATAAATAAAACAATTTCAGGAGGTATTTGGAAAGAGACCACAATTTTAAACCAAACAGTAGAAAACTAATAACAATTGTACAAATAACATAATTAAATTTGAAATTAATCACAAGCTCGATGTTCGATTGTGTATGGTTTAGTATGTGACTGTACCTTGCAGCCCACTGCCGTTGAAGGGGAACTGTGGTTGGAGAATTAATCATTCTATCTCATCTACGCACAATTTACTTTTGGTTTCTGTTTATTAGTGAATTAAAAAAGTCAATTTTCAAAAACTGAAGCGAACTAGTATCAGTTTTGACTGAAAAATCACCTTACTCAGCAATGTTTTAATCATGTGATTTCTATTAATTTTCCATGCAGGTGCTAAAAATATCACCATCTTAAATAATTATTTGCTATCAAATATTTTTCTTTGCATATTAAATTAATAACAGCATTGCTTTTTGACAGAAATGCTTCACCTGAAAGTAGAAAAGTTGTGAAATGGAATGCGGAAGATACATTTCAGTGGTTAAGGCGGACTGTCGGAGCTACTTATGATGACTTTCAAGATAGATTGGGTCACCTTAAGGTAACAAAATCAACTTATTTTATGTTTACACACTACTTATTATTAAGAAACCGATCGTCAAGATATGGGCGAATATGGATTTCAAGTGAGTATGATGAGTTTAGATGTGTTATTGTAGTAATTGTTACAAACTAAGGCTGATTATTCCCAAGAAAGTGTTATTAATTAATAGCACAATAACAAATTAACAGTTGGTGGTTATCAGTTGATACCCTTAATGTAACAAAATCAACTTATTTTTATGTTTACACACTACTTATTATTAAGAAACCGATCGTCAAGATATGGGCGAATATGGATTTCAAGTGAGTATGATGAGTTTAGATGTGTTATTGTTGTAATTGTTACAAACTAAGGCTGATTATTCCTAAGAAAGTGTCATTAATTAATAGCACAATAACAAATTAACAGTTGGGAGTTATCAGTTAATTCAACATTTGGGTGATTATATTTTTCTTTTAAAGAAACCTGATGAAGCTTTTGGGGTAATTCAGGTAGTTTTTATATTTATTTTTGTTACTGTATTACACAACTTTTCAACATTTGAACAGTTTTCTCATAATATTAGAAATTGTTGTTTATTAGCAAAATATACTTAGACTTAATACTGTCATTTAAAACGATTGTAACGCTACTCAATACACTGCGATCCACTTCAGAGGACTATAATTTGTATCTATGACTGAATTGTTTTAAAATATTTACTATTGACTTATCTTATTTTCTTTCACTGTGCTGAATTATTTTTTCTTGTCAATACAAGATTACATAATAATGATCAAACATGTTTTTGAATAAAAAATTGATTTGGTTCATTGAAATAGCTTATGATCTTATTTAAAGCAAGTGAGTCTATCAGGAGTCATATACCTAACCTTTGTATTGTTATCCTCAGAAGTGTAATAATCAGTTGCTTTTGATCTATACTAAAGTGTAAGGAAGTGCCCAGCAAGTTTTCCAAGTGAGTGAACATTTGAATTTGTAGTGACAGCATTTCATTTTTACAGAGCATAAATAAATACAAATGGAGTAACTGTGACCCAATTTACAGTACATAGTAAATAACAAATGTATATTTGATGCACTTGTGCTAACAAATGTCTATTGGTACAATAGACAATATACTTTAAATATTCATGAAGAATAGTACAGGTGTCATAATGATTATATCAGTGTGTACAATAATTTAGTCCAAGTTATATAATAATATGGGAAATCTATACAATTAAATTATTTAGAAATTCTGTTTCTGTGTAGTAGGGTCGTTCTTGGTCGTCAATTTGTTGTTTAGTTGTTTGGGCGATAAGTTTTTCAGCAGTTCAGGAAGGTGGTTGTAGTACAGTGATTCATTGAATGTGGGCTTCCTTCCATAGAGGCTTAGATGGTGAGATGGAAATGTGAAGTCTGAGGCATATCTGGTGTTGTACTGGTGTATGTCCTAGTGTCTCGGTTGCTTTGTGGTGACTTCATATAGGATTGTCTCACGGATGTATCTGCCACGTCACTTGAGAGTCAATTGTGACACCTAGGTGTTTTGTTTTTTCTTTTATTTCCAGATGTGGAAATGCAGTTTGTGGTGTGTGCTTTTTCTTTTGTGAAGTACAGTATGATGAGCTCTATAATCCGGCCCTGCGCCAGTTTGGCCCCCCAGTAATCCGGCCAGTAGACAAAGGCAGTCTTGGAATGCCTGTGTAATCATTCAAATCACTGCATTGATGTATGTGAGAGAGTGAGAGCGGAAAAGCTGGCCCAGGAAGTTAAAGTAAACAATGTTATTGTTGTAAACTAATTAGAGAGGAAGGAAGAGAGGGAGAGAAAGAAAGAGAGAGGGGGGGTACAAATAAATATAACACACTTATATTTATTTGTAAAGTGATTAGCAAATTCCAACAAGTTAACTTTTTTTTTTTTTTTAATGATTTGATCAATTTATTATTTTATATTTTTGTAACATATGTTTACTGCATTGTTTTATAGAGGCAGTGTCAACCACACTTGACAGAAACGGTAAAAGAATCAGTGGAAGGAATTTGCTTGAAAATATATCACCTGTCATCAGAATATGCCAAAAAAATCAGAGAAAAGCATTTTGAATTGCTAAAGGAAAATGGAATCCCAGGTAAATCATTATAATTTTTAGTAGAATTTAAAAAGTTATATATTTTTATTAAAGTTATTTTTTACCATCTTTTGTAAATGTGTTATTATTGGTATTTCTGACTCCTGCCAAGTTTTCATGAAAGATTTTGTTCATGTTCCACTGCCTGCTTTGTGCCACAGTATTCTGTATATCATCCATCAATTAGTATCTTCTTCTTCTCTTTCTTCTTCCCTCCACCATTACTTCAATAACTGCTCTCCATAAACACTTTTGTCATTGTATGTCCTATCCAATCTCTTTTCTCCTACATATTTCTTTAACCATTTATCTCTCCCATCCTACTCTTCTCAATACTGCCTCATTAGTCACCTTGTCTTCCCATCTTACACCTTCATCCTCCTTCATAGCCACATTTCTACTGCCTTATATCTTCTTTTATTATTGTGTCTATGTTTCTGCTTCGTAAAGCAACACACCGCAGGTGTAAAAATTTCTTCAATTAATTGATTGTACTTTATATTTCAGAACCCACCCAGCCCCAGCACATGCCAAGCGTGCGTAAAGTGTGGTGTTACCCTGTACAGTTTTCCACGCCTAGTCTCCGCCTTCCCACCATTGATTACTTCATCGAGAGAGACCAGACACTGCTGAGGTTCCAGGGAGAAACTGTTCATATCAACACAACCCACTTACATAAATTGGTAAGGCATCTGTCATTTAAAAAAACAAGGTAATAATTTTGTAAATTGGTAATAAAAATAACATTACAATTGTTTTGGCCCTTAAAATATGCTATATATTTTATTTGAATACGATTTGTATGAGGCTTAGCATAATATGTGATAAACTACAATAGTTAATAACATATTCTAAAATAATATATCCAATTTTAATTTAAAATTCATAGTATCGGTGGAATGAGCTTCAAAGAATGTGTTGGAACTATAAAATTGCCTGATTAAACCATCAAATTTACTGGAAATACTATTTAAAGATATTTTGTCGCATATATTGTATTCCTGTAATATAGTTGTATTAAAATACACTATGCAAGAGCTATATTGCACTAGAAAATTTCTCAATACAGGATGAAACGGAGGTTCGTTATATTTCTGCTAAACTTATACCAGATTAAGCATGAAGGGGGAAATGTGTGCAGTTATTGAAATGGATTAACAATTGTTAATGTAGTTGTTAATTTTTCCTCTAGTTAACTTTTTTGTGGTGATAGAAAAATGCAGTTCCCTGCTCTGGATTTTAGTGTTTAAGGGCATGCACATTACATTCTTTTGATTTTATAGGTTGTTGGTCCATATTGGATACCCATATTTATATTTTATACTGCAGGTTTACTTACACATGTGTCACTTATAAAAAACTTAAGAATAATTTCGAGGAAAATTATTGTAAACAATTCTTACCAATATATAGGTTTGTAGCTTTCGTTTTATAACCTATTTAACTTTAAATTTTATTAAATCTAAATCTATATACAACTTTTTACACACTTACAAATATATTTATATACAAAGAAAATGTTATTGAATTATTTCTGTTAATTGTTTGGTTTCCTCAGAGCTCAACAGCCATTTTTTAACATGAAAATTAAATGTTTTAATAGATTTGCAATTTTTAACTTCAATTGGCAACATATTGTAACATTTTGGGCCCAAAAAAACAAAAGATTTTATAAAACAGGTTTTCTTCACTTTTGGCCTTTTAACTATTTTATTTTTTGTATTCCGCGTCATGTATGGATGATTATATAGTTGTTCTGTTCCATTGTTTCCACTTCTTTTGAAAAATATTTGTAGCACTTTAAACAGAAATAAATGTTGAAGCGGTAAAATATTCAGCTTTTGGTAAAGCGGAAAGTAGTTGGTCTCACTAAATGTGTGTCAATAACAGCACCTTCTGTAACAATTAGATCATGTATTCCAATTGATTGGTAATCTGCAAGTAATTGTATATTCGATGCTAACATTACTATTTTCTCAGTGAGGCACTAAAGACACTCAAATATATTGCCCTTCTGTCCCTTCCTTTTGGATGAAAAAAGTAAGTACCATTTTGGAATGAAACCAAAAACCAGTTAAATTTAGTAACAATATTATTTGAATATGAAAGCATGTACCTTAAACTATTTCAACATAATTTCAATCAATATCGAGTCACTTGTCATATTCTACAACCAGCTTTAGAAAACATTACTCAAATAAATCTGCCGCCTGACTGGACAACCACAGCAGCATGGTCGTTTTGACAACATCATGGCATTGACTTCCCAGATGCTTCTCTAAGTTGAAGAATAAGTGGTAGATGTTGGGCGCAAGAGTGGGACTGTAAGGTAGATGATCAATTTGTTCCCAGCCAAATGATCAGATCAGTTCTTGTGTTTGATTTGGCGTCTTTAAAAGCTCTCATCCATTTCCATACCATCGCATCACTCAATGTGTTTTCTCCATAAACTTCACAGATCTCACAGTTAATGTAAGCTGCTTTTATGCCTTTAGCATTAAAAAACCTATCACAGCCCATACTTAACACTTTGAAGCCTGGGCCCTTAATACTCCGTTTGGCATGGAATCCTGGGGGTTTTATGTTCACATTAAAAAAATTGTAAATGCCTTATAAATTTCATAAAAAGGTTATATTATATATCTTAGTAAAGGGGAGAAAATTCTCTTTTCAATGATGGGCAAAACTTTAGGTGTTGTACATTTTTTTATTTTTTACAGAAGCTACAAATAAGTACAAAAATATGTAAAACGAAAAATAGCTACGATACAATATATACACACATTCCAGTCACTGTACGGTTAGATTGACACAAAACCAACACAATGCAAATACTAACTAATTACTTATTTACATATGTACACAACAATATTTACAAAGAAACTGAACTGAAAACATGATAATAAAATATAAATACTGTACTTGAATTATAAACACAGAATATTCACTTCTATAACGAACGTGTTGTTTACGACTCAAAGCACCGTGGGTCACTGACCGGCTGACATAAACAATGCTGACATAAACAATACCGCTCGGCGCGCGCTCATTCCAAGTCTCACGTCAGCTGTTACGATAATTATTTATCCAAGACCAGATGTAGATAAAAAAAATTAATAGACCGATAAAATATAATAACAGATAACTAAAAGACATATTCAGATGACCTAAACCCGATTATATGCCGATAATAAAAATATAATGAATTAAATATGGGCGCCCAAGCTATTCTTGGGCGTCGGCGAGTACGCCAGTTTGCGTCGCCTGATCTATCTTCGGGCTTAGGCTTCAAAGTGTTAACAGTCAACGGTATTTTTATTTGGAGGATAAACAACCTTAAAAACTGTCAAATGAATCCGTAATGGCAGCTGTGGTTTAAAACACTAGTGAATGTTTAGGCACTTCTATAACAAACCAGGTTCAGCTACTTTTATATGTTTAATTTGGAAGTAAGTTTGTTTTTGTGTTTTTTTTTTTTTTTAAGATTAATTTAGAAGAAATTGCTTGCTTCTGCTCTTCGATTATCACTCAGAAAATACCTTTAATTTGGCTTAAATGGTGATATGTTTGGACTGGGTCTGTCATCCATATTATTCATTGAATTTCATTTCATTTCATGTTCAAGATTGTTTCTCCAATTGTTTCATTTTATTACATTTTTCATCACATAATATTCTAAATAAAGTCCTCTTTTCTACATTTTTCATGCTAAACCATACATTAATTAGGATTTTTAAATGTTTTCTTTTTCTTGTTTTCAATCCTAAGATAGAGTTAAAAGCATACGTCACGTCTCTTTTAATTCAAGAACTAATATCTGAAAAATATTTAAAATTGTTCTTAAAAGATCTTGCACAAATGTTGAAGCTAAACTTAAGCTGTTAAATTAACAAACTCATTACCACTATGGGTTGGTAGGTGGGTCAATACCACCACACGTGTATGGGTAAGTGAATACTTCCACACTTGTATGGGCACATGGGCGGGTCAATATCGCCGTACATGTATGGGTGGGTGTGTGAGTTAATTCCACCGTGGATCATTTACTCATTGAATAATTTTTAAAAATTTTTATGAAGGAGAGGCTGACCCTCCTTTTTAACTTTACTCTACCCATTCTCCATAGACTATTGATAGAACTTATTCAGACAGAGTAAGGGGGCGAACCAGTACAGTAGAAGGTGAATATTACTGATCAATCCTCCAATCTAGGCCGGATTCGAACCAGCCCTATCTCTAATACAGGTTCAAAATCCTGACCGCTCGGCCCCTGGCTTTATTACTTTATTGAAGCTTTACATAAACTAGTAAACTGTAAAACCAACAATTGAGCACAAAAACTGTGAAAATAAAATAGTACTTATTAAAACTGATACTTTATAAAAGTACAAAATTGGAATCAGTACAACTATTTTAATACAATAATTATAATAATGTGACAATACTTAGTATTTGTATTCAGTAAGAAGTAAAAGGGAAAGAACTGATTCAAGTGTTTAGTTATACTCTTAGTGACTGAGGAAGGTGCAAGTGGATTAAAAATATTCTACTAACTATCTTTTTTTATCTTTGTTGTGTGTATTTGCCTTTCTTCAGTTTACCATTTTACTAGGTATTTTGAGATAGTATGTTAAGAATTGGTTTGCAATACAATAGCGTCAGATTTTGTATTTAATAAATGTAATATTATACTTTTACGTAAAAAAATGTCAATATGGAAAGCAAGCTATTCATTGTTTGCTTGAGATAGTGAGCTGTTGAACGTATTTATTCTTTTAGGAACAACTCTACAGGTTCAGTTGCTTCAATGATAAGAAGTTTGAGTTGTTTCTGCCGAGAGTATGGTGTCTTCTGAAGCGCTACAGTACGTTTCTTGGGAACGCAGAGAATACCCAAGCGGCTTTACCTGTTACTGTTATGGAGTGCCTCAATCGTATGTTTGGGGTCACATTTGAATGCTTCGCCTCTCCCCTCAACTGCTACTTTAAGCAGTACTGCTCTGCATTTGCTGACACAGATTCCTATTTTGGTTCAAGAGGGTGAGTTTAAACATATGAGAACTAATTTATGTAAAAGTAATGTTTTAGCCTATTAATAAGGTTCTTGCAAACATATTGTTTTCAAATAAAAATACTTAAAAACCTGATGAACTTCCCTAAAATTATATCGTGTGTTATTTCCAAAAAGCTCTTCTTATAAAAATATTTATAATTTGAAAATAAACGTTCTTCATAATTCCAATAATATAAGAAAATTAATAATTAGAATTTTGAAGAACATTTATTTTCAAATTACATATGTTGTATTTCTTCAGTTTAAACTTGCTGAGTTCTATTTTAATTTAAATAATAATAAAGCCATTTTCCACTGGCTGTAGGCTGACTAGCCCGTACAATAAAAATATTAACAAAAGAAAACATCTTTAACTAGGCATAGATGATTGTAGACTAACTCTTTAAATAAGTTTTTCACGTGGTAGCTATCACAAATTTTCAGAGTAAAAAGGGAAGGAACCTTTCACAGTCAACACTAAACTATAGTCTAATCACTTGAATAGAATAGAAAAAAGTAAATGTAAACACTTTACAAACGAATTTATTTATCATAGTAGAAAGAGGTAAAATAAAAGATATACGAGGTACAGTCAAAAAGTTCCTGGAATCGATGTCCAGAGACACACAAAATGGCTGTCGGTGAGAATTTTGTTGTGAAGCAGATAGCACCACTCCTGAAGAAGTGATTTGGTAGTGCAAGTATCGCTCAGCTGCTGTTATTCCCCTGTGGAGAGCACTTTTTATGTATTTGCGTGTTGTCATTGTCGCTTTTTGATAATTGAATTTAATGAACAACAAACAAACATTAAATGTTGTGTTTTACTTCAAAAGTCATCTTCTGAGATACTTAAAATGTTAATTCAAGCATATGGAGTTGAGCCGATGAAGAAAAGCCAAGTTTACGAAAGCACAAATGTTTTCATGAAGGTTACTTAAACATTAAAGATAGCTATCGTAGTCGATGCCCTTCAAAAGCTGACAACATTGAGCCAAGTTTGGCAAATTATCCATGCAAACAGAAGAATTATGATGATAGAATTGCATATAAAGTAAAATTTATCACATGGCTGTGTCCACACAAAAATTCTCAGGCACTTACGAGATGCTATTAGGAGGAAACTGGCAGAAAAATGGGCAGAAAACAATTAAATTTTGCTGAATGACAATACTCGTGCTCATTAATCCCTGTTAGCACTTAACTACCTAGTCAAGCTCCACGTTACTACGCCAGACCATCCTCCCTACTCGCCTGACATCATACCGGCCGATTTCTTCGTGTTCACACGGTAAAAACATCAATAAAATAAAAAGATTTGCAGGTGCTGAAACTGTAAAAAAATTTTACAAAAGCATTGAAAACATTTTAAAAAATAAGTGTTGCAAGTCTTTTTAACAACTTTGTTGGGACAAATGTGTTGTTGCAGGAAGAGAGTATTTTGAAGGAAAATAGGTTTGTAAGTTTATATTTGAGTTCAATAAATATATCTCAACCAATTCCTGGAAATTTTTGACTTTACCTCGTACAGTTTAAAGTTTCTTGAATTGAGCAATAAACTTTAATATTTATTTTTCTATCCTCTTTTCTAATGCAATTGACAGAGAGGATTTTGAATGATTATTAAAAGCTCATCTTTGTTTTAATCAAATTAGCTTCTTCATTCTGCTTAATATCCACAGCAGATTTTAAAATGTTTTATGACTTAACTCATTGGCCTATTTTTACGAAACCATTCCGTGAAGGACGATCTGGACTCAAAATTGCTATCACGGAACTGTTCCGTGGTAACAATGCCTTTTTTTTTTTAATAAATTTGAATCAAATTGTTAAAAATATAAATAAAAACAATGAGTGAAGACCGAAATACTGTAAAAAATATATATGGGCTACCACTTGATTGTTTAGTAACCTAAAAATACATCGCAAATCGGAAATGTTGCGCGCCAAACTACGTTGCTTTGCAAGCTAAACAACGATGTGTATGACAATAATAATCTTGCTTTCTGTTCTTGTCAGCTTTGTAACAATCAGCTTGTTAGAACCAGGTTTGTTTTACAATAAAATTTAGCTTTCAGTTTGAGATTGTAAACATAAGCAGACGAGTGTGAGTGTTTTGTTATTAGTCATGGTGGGATCATGACTAAAGGATTACCATTAGTGCAAGTTTCTATTTTTATTATGTTTGTATTATGTAAAGTTTGTCTTATAATTTTTTAAATACGTAAATTCTACATATTTTTTAATATAAATGTATTATACATTGAACTCTCACTCAAGTGTTATCTTCCTGTAGTGAGAGGTAAACATTGTTTTGTATTTTCGGCAAAAGTCAAAATGACGAATATTATATAGGTTTGGAAAAACAATTTTTTTGTGATGTTTTAAAAATATTTTCTATAAAATATGCAATTTTCTTGTAGGGAATTAAAATGTCAACAAACCTAGCAACTCGGTAATGATTTGTAATTGTTTACTAACAAGTACATAAACTTGCTTTCAAAATGTATATAAAAGAAATTTGTTTGTTTGTTATATTATTATATTAGAATTATTTTTGAGGTAGTTATAAACTATATAGTTTTGAAGCCTGTTTTATTGTGTAAACAAAAATATAACATTTTTTGCTCTAGCTTGAAAATTGTAATTTTTATGAATTTTTTCCAAAAAGCTTACATTTTCCTTGATTGTTATTGCTAGAATAGCGGACTGCGCAGAGAAAAAAAATACGTAGGCCAATGGATTAGTAAAACTTTTGAATTACTGTATTTAGTATGAACAAATGTTCAAAAAAATGAATCCAGTTAACATATTGAATAATTATTTTTCGAGTGCAAGATAAAGAATGTCAAATTATGTCTACAGTTATTACATTAGGATGACTCTTAGTGTTGTAGGCCCAACCAATGAAACTAACTACACCCATTATTCATGTAACTTTGGACTTCAAATATGAGTGATTAAACTGTATAAATGGTGATATAATATTCATATTTATTATAGGAGCTCACTTACTGCATGTGCATTGCACCTATTTATAGTTGAAAATATCAACACCCAAAGTTATTACTATTTTATCTTAACAGTTTTAATTTATTTTAATTAACAGCTGATGATTAATTAAATAAATAAAATAACTCCATCAAATTACCATTGAAACTTTAATTGCATCAGACTCTTACAGTCTGATGCAATTAAAACCATGCTTCAAAACTTTCTCTGGGAAAAAATACATAACTTCTGAAAGTCTCAAGACGATCAGATGAACGGTTTAGTAATGTATGAAGGATGTATCTTAGACAGACATGCATTCATTTTTGTGTACAGTAGAGCGTTGTTACCCATTATAAAGCTATCCAATATTATGTTTTAAGCGGCGTACTCGTCCCAAAAACAATAATGTTATAATTTACAAACTGTCTAAAAATAATATACTGCAATGTATTATTGTTCCGCAATGACGAAAATGTATATTCCTGGTGAGATTTTTTCACGACCAGCGTGCTGTTTTATTGCTTACTGTGCTTGACGTTATCTTGAGTAGGGACTACTGTATGTGAGCAGACTACTTCACTTTTGTCAATGTGTTGTGTGTATGGTACTTTTAGGAAAGACAGTACTTGTAGGAAGGGAGAATAGCGATCACGTGATTTATGCATTCTTGGCCCTTTGACAGATTTTTATCTAACTGTTTAGTTTATTTTATAAAATAATAAATTAGAACAATAGTATTTTTTAAAATGAACCAAAGCAGTTAGAGTCAGAAACAATCTGTCTCAAAGGGCACTAGGCAGATAATTGCGTCCTCCTTCAGAAAAGGTCAAGTAATGTTCATAAATAAAGTTGTAATCTTATTTTGAAATTAATATTTGTCACCTTATGGAGAATCTAGTATAGCATCAGGTTAGCAGATTCTTAATATAATAGGAAAGATAAATCATCAAGTAAACTTACCTTATAGAATGAGTTAGAATCAGAATATTTATTTACATATTACTTTTTTGTACAATGTTACAGAGTAAGTACAAACTGATGCATTATCATGATATACAGTAAAGTAAGAATACTTCATAAATATATAATATTATATAAAATACTATGGTCAAATAGTTTGAAATAAAATAAATAGAAGATTCAACGAATTATACTAGAACAAAACAAAAAAATAATTAGGGACTTACATTATCGTTTAAGTATTATAAAGTACTGTAATATGCCTCCCTAATAAAAACATTTCAACAGTATTTGTGAATTTTAACTTTGGTAATTGTTTAATTGAACTCGGCAATTTATTATATAAATGAATATCCATGTTGGTGGGACTCTTTTCATATAGGGTTGAATTATGATTAGGAAAATTAAATAGAATTTTATGACGGGTGTTATGTAAACATGTTTAATTAAATATTTGATACTTTTACGTTATTGCATTTTTGTGAACTAATTTTAAAATCTACAAAATGTACAAACATGATAAAGTATTTAGCTTTCAAAATAGTAGACTGCAGTTTGCTCTAAATTTAGCTGCACCTTTTTTTGGGCTAGACAAACTTTGATAACATTTGGTGATGTTACCCAAATAGCAATGCCATATTTAAGAACTGATTGTATATAGGCATGATAAACAACCTTACAAATTTCACTTAATGCTGAATTATATACAATTTAAATGCAAATCTAAATCTACCTAAATTTACTCACAATACGAACAGCATGAGTTTTCCAGTTTAAACTCCAGTCCACTCACATAGTACATAGGTAGACATGTAAAAACACAATATTTCACAAATTACAATTTTCAATGAGATGTCATTGTCATTATAAATATTCGTTATGTATTGTGACTTTATATGTTCACCCATGTCAATTTCAATTTCAAACTACCTTTATTCATATAATATACAATTGTACATAGAATAGCGTCACTAATCCTGTAACAATAAATAGCAAATATGTGGTATTTTTTAGTGAACTGTTCTCTTAAAGTAAGTTTGCTGTATTAAATTTATTCTGGATTAAGAATTGTATTACTCTTACTGATTCCTACTAAATATTTCAGTCAAATTAATTTGAACTTATAATATTTTTTATCCTTCACAAAGTATTTTTACATTCTGTCAAGATTTTATTAAGTATGATTTCATTGAATTGGATTTTTTCAGGCCTATTCTGGAGTTAAAAGCCATCAGTGGTTCATTTGAAGCCAATCCACCATTTAGCGAAGAGCTCATGGAAGCAATGGTAAATCATTTTGAGCGTCTGTTGTCTGACTCGACAGAGCCGCTGTCGTTCATTGTGGTTCTACCAGAGTGGCGTGACCCAGCTCCAGCTGCTCTTCTTAAACTGGAGGCCAGCCACTTTAAGAGGCGACAAGTTGTCGTCCCTGCTTTTGAACATGAATACAGACATGGGTTTCAGCATATTGTAGCCAAGTATGATAATTATTAAGTATATAATTAGTTGTAAACTACAGATTTTAGCTATATGTAATTTTTTATATGGTAAATCTAAAAGACTTTTGCAGCTTAATAATATCATCTAAATATATAAAAAGACAAGTCCTGACTCACTCACTGACTGATTCAACATCGGCCAGCAAAAACCATATAAGATAGAGACATGAAATTGAGTACATATGTTTATCTTATGCCCTAGAGGCGCACTAATAAAGGATTTTTCTAAATTCCGTTCCTAAGGGGTACAAACAGCCCCTCAAAATTTCCGTTTTTCCATAAAAATAACATCGAGTTGATTTTAGTAAATTAATAACAGCTGTTTTTTAAATTAATAAACATGTTTATTTTGTATGGTTGACATTATACTATTGATGCATTAAAAGATTAATCTTCAGCTTTTAAACAAAAACAAACGAAATGAATACGTTTGAAATAGGCTAAGTAATACCATTGGGTATTTTATACTAATAAATAGGTAGCAACGTAAGTAATGTAATTCAAATACTATAAATACATTTAATAATGTGATTTTACGTTATACAATTAATCTACTGTTATATTTTAGTCGAAAGTCACATGCCGA
This sequence comes from Stictocephala bisonia, assembly GCA_035578905.1. Lineage (NCBI taxonomy): Eukaryota > Metazoa > Arthropoda > Insecta > Hemiptera > Membracidae > Stictocephala > Stictocephala bisonia. Next base: position 212,495 of record JAQJVL010000291.1, read on the forward strand.
GGCCGAAGTGTATCGAGCGTAGTGAGAGTCGAGGTTGGCACAACAAAGTTTGCAGGGGTGTCCTCTAGTATTGACTAAAATAAAAAAATTTAAGTAAATTGATCAAATATCTTGCGTAGAAAATATTTCAATACACATATTTCAAAATATGTAGTCTTAGCTACAAATGTTTTGACTGAATTCTTAACTTCAATAATTTAAAAAAAAAAACTAATAGTTTTAATTACTAAACATTATTTTCAGATATAGAATGAAACAAATTTATTTGCAGCAAATTTAGACTGGATTATTTACTGATCCAGACTAAAGTTTATTTAGTTTTAGAGGATTTAACCCACTTTAACATTTGTTTATAAGTATTTCTTTTATTTTCGGTTCTATCCCCTTTTTTATTCAAATTTCTTATTCTGAATTAATTCAATTTATTTATAATTTTAAGTCTATTTTGGTGTTTTCAAAACAGAATAAGAATGAATAAATAATTGTTCCTGAGTCACAAAGGTTATTCTTAAACTTAATGATGGTGATTTTATATTACATCTAAACCTAAATATATTTATAAGATGTAAGATAAGATTAATCTAACAAATTTAAAGGCTTTTGGGTGGAATTTCTCTTGATATGTTTCATAAACCCCAAAAATATTCAATTGTCGTTAATTCTGAGATATGTTTAAATGTTAATGTAGTTTTGTTAAATGTACCAAACAAGTAAAAAAAATGTATAAGCAATAACAATCAACATATCTTCTTCACAATAAAATCAAATAAGACCCTCATAACAATTTACGGTGGTCAGAGCTACTGTGCGAGGGGGGCCTTGAGTCAGCAAGCGCTAACATCAAAGGCGTGGGCTAGTTAGCCCTTGTCTATTGGGCCCTGGTTTGAGATAGGTGAAACAAATAAGTAATAGATAAGAAATTTATTAAATTGTTCTATACACTGTTAAGCAACTGTATCAGTTTATTTTAGCCTAAATATATATACAGTCAAACCTCGATATAACAAATTTCAAGGGACCAAACCAAAAATTTGTCATATCGAGTTTTTTGTTACGGCGAGGTTCGTTATATTGAGGTAGTTTAACTGACATTCCCTATATAGAGGTTCACATCTCAGTGTTGTGTATGTAGTACATACTGTATCACTAAACATTTTGAAGTCTTATACAGTATATGTATGTACAGTATTTACATATACTGTACTACTGTACATACAGTACTGTGTAGTAGTACAGTATTGTGCACATACATAACATTTATATTTTGAGGATAGCATAATTTAGCAAAATGATCCTCACTAATAGGTTAATTAGGTAATGTATACAGTAAATCAAATGCATTTATGTTGTAAATACAGTAGTTAAAACAAAGAAACTTTATTTGACAAATTAATAATAATATGTTCTTAAATTAAACAAAAATTACTATGTCTACGAGATAAAAAAGTGTAGCCTAGTTTCTTAATACAGTACTACTGTACAGTAAAATAGACAGTATGTGTGGATGTACAGTAACAAAACAATTAAAACAAGAAAACAACGAATACTTACATATTTAAGTGATTTGCATTTTGCACTTCGTTTATATCATTAATGATACTACTTTCGCCAATTTGTTCAGAAAAAAAATCAGTGATATTGGTTTGCATACGTGCTGAGATCTTGATTAAGTCCATAGAGCAATCCAATTCCGTGATAGATTTCACCACACTGTCAGTCAAACCACCCTTCTTAAGAAAATAACTCTTCAGCACTTGTAAAGCTTGTCGAGCCTCTTTTAAAGTCGGGTCAGGTATTTCACAAACTGGTTCATCCACGTCGTCTTCTATGACATCCACATTTTCGTCTGAATTAGAGGTAACAGAAGAAATGATGTCAGAGTCGGTTAACTCTCCAGTCACAGCCACATCGTCATCAAAGAAAACAAAGTCTTCGAACTGTGCATCATTCTGTAGTTCAAGTGCTTCTTTGACTTTTTCCCAGCCCTCCACGGTATCGATTTTTTGTGTAAAAGGTTGTTCTAAATTGTCCTCTTCAGTTGTGACAGTAAATCCACTATCTTGAAACAATTAGAAATCGTAGTTTCTGTAACTTTATTCCACGCTTTTCTTATCATACACATGGCATCCAAAACATTGATATTTGTAGGCAAACGGCGTTTCATGTCTCTAAGGAACTGTTGTACAACTTCATTCCTATAGTAGACTTTAAAACTTCGGATAATGCCCTGGTCAAGTGGTTGCAGTTTAGAGGTTGTATTTGGAGGCAGATATTCAACCTTAATGTTGCTCAGTCTAGGGATGTCTCCATGTGCCGTACAGTTATGAATGAAGATGAGAATTTTTTCTTTTTCATCTCCTTGTTAAGACTTAGAAGCCATGAACTGAAAGTGTTACAGTTCATCCAAGCCTTTGCATTCGCCATGTAGTCTGTAGGAAGTTCATTCACATTTTTAAAACAACGTGGATTTTTGGATTTTCTTTAAAGTAAATATTTATAAATATCAATGGCTTATATGTTCTGTAGTTTAGTTGTTTACTTGAGAGTTCCAGTCTTCCTCACTTGCACTCATAAATTCTTCTAGTGTGTAGATTTGCTTGTTCGATAGGAAGTTGTGTAGTCTTGTTTTTAAAGCAGTTCCTTTTAGTTGTTTTATGGTTGTTGGTAGAATATTCCAGAGCTTTCGTCCCATATATGAAGGATTTTTTCATACAGAGAGGTACGATGTATTGGTAATATGTAGTTCTTTGAGTTTCTTGTGTTGTAGTTATGACAATCTTCACCAGTTTTCATGTTCAGCTTGTCAATATGTAACATTTCTTCTGTAATATATAGCCCTGTGACAGTTAAAATTCCCAAAGATTTAAAGGCCTGTCTACAACTCTGTTGAGGTTCGAGTTCTGTGAGTATCTTTAAAACATTTCCCAATCAAAATACTGTCTTATCTTATTTTCTTCTATGAATTCAAACGTGTTGAATTTTTCATAATTGACGTTCATCGATTTCAATTCAGGCACTATGTTCTAAAATACATTACTCAAGATTATTTGCATTAAAAAGTATAATTAAACGTTAATTAATTATTAAAAACAACTCTATTAACATCTATTTTCGACCTGTTTATTAATTTTAATATATTACATTCTTCTTTTTGCCTGTGAAATATATTTTTTTAACTATAACAAATTAAATTTTTATAATTTTGACCAATTACTCCCCTGCAACAACAATAAAGTACCACTATTGGTATTTAAATTTAATAAATTTAATGCACAGCCATCATTTTTCTTCATTACTAGCTTGTCCTATACTTGTCCCTCTTTTGACTTAATTACATAAGCATGCTTAGTGTTAAACAAATCTATTAAGCCCTGAAATTCTATTTAAAAATAATTGTTATTTATTCTGCTTTAGTCCTACAGCATTTTGTGAATCCCTTCATCTTACTATCGTATATTATTTTAAATCTTCATACTTGCATGTAAAGTTTATTTTATATTTTTGTTTCATACATATAATATTAACTAGCTAACATTTATATGATCAATAAATTTGTTTTAAATTATCTTTCTTTGTACAAGCAAGATACGGTACCTGTAACAAAAGGTATTATAGTTACTCTGCCCCTTCAAAAACTTAATAAAACCCTTGAATTTTGTATGTGTGCATCGAATCGAGTTGCATCTTATCGAATCGAAATTCTTTGAATCACATCGTTGCATCGAATCGAAAAAAATTTTCTGCATCACACACCCCTAATATTAGAATCAAAACATCACAGTGTCCTCCATCTAAGTTTCCTGTGAAACGCATGTTGATAATTATGAACCCACATCTAAAGTCTAGAAAGTTATTTTCTTCCATATATTATGGACTATGAATGTATAGTCTGGAAAAGGTTACTCAAAGAAATAAGTTCATTATGTCCAGCGTATTCATGATTTCTTGTAAGCAAATCAATATATTCTTTGAATGTAACTGGTATACGGTAGCTTTCATGAAGTATTTTGTAAATCCTAATGGAATTCACAATTTAAGGATGTCTACTTTGCGTGTTGTATAGACAATAAGACACAGCTTTAAATAAACAGTTACCGTCACTATTACCTACATTTGATGTCAATGTAAAAAGAGAAAACAAATTAAATAATATATCAAATAAATTATATAAATCCTCTTCCAATTTTATCAGCTAACCTAAATATCTAACTAGTGCAAACCGCATCAGAATAGTCCGATGACATTTTAGGCGGTGTTGCCATATTGTTTCTGAGAACCATTCAAGCACATGTATCATCTATGACAAGTGTGCGTATGTACAATACTTTCAATTTAATGGACATTTTGTTTATAAAACAAATGTATAATAACATTTAAAACCTGTAGAACGTAGTGGTAAAATTAATTATGGTATGTGTTAATACTGTAATTTTTAATATCATTATAATAATACAAATATTTTATGTTCTGTAGAAAGTACTATTAAATAATATTTATCAAGTGAAATAGCTGTTTTATCCTTAATTATATAACTAAATATATACAACCAAAACATTTAAATTTTTTTATAACACGAACACGGTAACTATTTACTATTTAGAAAATACATCAGGTATCACAACGAGGCTGCGCAGTAGACTGTAACATCATATAGGCAAAATCAGCTGGTTTGTTTATTCTATTAATTACTGGTAACTAAATACACCAATTAGAAGCATTCAGCTCAATAGTAAGCAAGTTATTTACTACTTATCAGCTGGAATTATAATTATGGGAATTAGAACAGTATTTTTGTGTTTATTTTTGCAACTTCGCAATGTAACGTCATTGGAGATGTGTGTGATACCTACCGTTCTCTTTTCTATGTACCGTAGTATGTAATAACAAATGATAGTGTTGTTTACTGCAAAAGATGTTTAGACAAATCATCAATATTTTTAACGAATTTATATTTGACAACATTACTGGGTGAGAAGTGAGGAGGGGGCTTCACATGCCACAGCTATCATCGGACTATTTTGGTGCGGTTTACATTAACAAATTAAACCCCTTTAGTCAATTATTTACTACTGTTCATACTCGTACTAATATAAACAGTTTTAAATAAACAGTTCTCGTCACTTTTGCTTATCACTATATGTCTTATATAACTTATAAATGATGTCATTGTAAAAACAGAAAAAAATGATTGTATAAATCCTCTTCTGATTTTATCTGCTAACCTAAATATCGAAGTAAAATATTATATATCTTTAGTCAATTAATTATTACTGTTTCTACTGATATTAAATGGATTGCTTAAAAAACATCAGATTTATAAACTCTTATGATGTCAATGGAATAAAATAAACACTGAACAAACAAAATATCGTAATTAAATATTTTTAAGTGTTTAAATAATCATGTGTTTTGAAAACTCCCTTGATATCAACCAACATAAATATCAGACAGTCAAAGTAGGCCCACTGTGATAGGAATTTGAATTTCTTATCTTTTGAATTTCTTTTCAAATTTGAATGTTTTGGAATTGAATTAAATGATTGCTTAAAAAACATCAGATTTATAAACTCTTATGATGTCAATGGAATAAAATAAACACTGAACAAACAAAATATCGTAATTAAATATTTTTAAGTGTTTAAATAATCATGTGTTTTGAAAACTCCCTTGATATCAACCAACATAAATATCAGACAGTCAAAGTAGGCCCACTGTGATAGGAATTTGAATTTCTTATCTTTTGAATTTCTTTTCAAATTTGAATGTTTTGGAATTTGAACTAACTGCTAATTTTTCAAATAAAGAAACAGCCGTTTTACTTCTGAAATGCGTAATTTTAAAAACCTATTAAAATGCTTCTGTTTTCTGCTGGACGTTTTAAATATTAAAATTAATATTGTTAAAAAACTAAGAGTTTAAGTTTAAAATATGGCTTCGACATTCCATACTACACAAAATTACCTTCAATTCAAAAAAATGTTAGTCGAAATCCATTCAGGGATTGCCTCAGAAACTCACTGAACTTTTTTTTTCACTAAATTATTTTAAATATATAGATTAAATTATTAAAATAGTATCATGTAGTTTTGAAAGATTGTATTAAAAAATGTTGTGGTTCCCAGATCAGAGCTAAACGTACGGTCATCACATGGGACTCTAGTGGTGTGGCTCCAGAATACAGCTGGACACCAACGCTGGGGGCCAACAGAAGAACGGGTGGAAGCTCTACTGGAGGCGTTCAGGCCAGGCAAGGAGCGAGAGCGGGATCGGCAGGAGCTGCTATCTCCGCAACGCACTGAGCCACCAGCAGATAAGGTGAACTATAAGTTTTGGAATTTAGAGTCACAAACACTTTCATTCATATTTGTTTACAAACTCAAAGATTAATAAGTCCTCACTTGTAAAAACTTCAAAACAATTTGCAATACCGGTACCATGGTTTTTTTGTGTTGAATGCAGAAATGCATCTACACAACTACATTCCTTGTTGAATTGTATCACTGTACAATAATTTTACAGCATTTTCTGTATTGTTTAGTGATTTGTTAACTAATTATACTTATAGCGATCCCACAACCATTTGAACAAACTTCACCACATAGTTCAGAAGATCAATACTAACCAACAAATAATACATTATAATATGTGTCTTACTTCAATTAGTTTTCTGTATTTGTCTTAAAAACAGTTACTGATAAAATACTGAAACTCAGTAAGAATATTTATCAAAATGTAGACAATAGAAATAGGAGGTATAGTCAAAAAGTTCCTGGAATTAATTGAAATGTATTTATTGGATAAAGATAAAAACTTACAAACCTATTTCCCTTTTAAACACCTTTCTCCTACAACCAGACACATGTCCCAATGAGCATACAGTTGTTCAAAACACTTTTGACAGTTTTTTTTAAATGTATTTCAATGCTTTTGTTGTATTTTTAAGATAGCTTCAGCACCTGCAGATTGTTTTCCTTTTATTGATGTTTTCATCGTGTGAACAGGATAAAATCGGTTAGCTTGAGGTCGCAGAGAAAGGAGGATGTTCTAGCTTGGTAACGTGGAGCTAGACTCGCTAGAAAAAAACGTTCAGGCTATGAAGCTGGGTTTTAACCAACTGCTGAATTTATGAATTTTGAATATTTATGAATGGTTTGAGTATTATAAAATCATTTTAAACGTCTACTCTTCGTAAAAAATGAACCAAGATAATGTGTAGCCTATAAAAGAACGAAGGCTGTTCATCATTAACTGGTAAACGTAATTTAAAGGAAATTATATTTACAACATTCATTGTTATTTAATTTATCGATACCATGTTATGTACTAACATGGATCGATGTGCAGGGTTATTGTCATGCAGCAAAATCCATTTGTTTTCTGCCCATTTTTCAGGCCGTTTCCTTCTAATGGCATTTCATAAGCACCAAAGAATTTCTGTTTGGTAAATGATAAATTTACCCCATATGCGATTTCGTCAATATTTATTCTTCTGTTTGCATGGAAAATTTGCCAAACTCACTCATTGTTTTCATCTTAGGTTGCAGTTGAACGGCATCTACTACGAGAGTCATCTCAATGTTTGTACGACCTAACATTTGTGCCATTCGTTAACTTGCCTTTTCTTCATCGCCTGTAACTCCATACGCTTGAATTAACATTTTAAGTGTCTCAGGAGATGACTTTTGAAGTAAAACACAAAATTTAATGTTTTTTTCGCTGTTCATTAAATCAATTTTAAAAAAGCGACAATGTAAACACGCAAATATACAAAAAGCGCTCTCCACACGGGAACAATTTTGGCTGAAGGATATTCATGCTACTAATATCCTTTCTCCAAGGTTAGTACCAGCTGCTACACAACAAAATTCCCACCTGCAACCATGCTGTGTATGTCTGTACATCGATTTCAGGAATTTTTTCACTGTATATCTAAAAAACTAACAATTTTAGAACAAACAATATTATGCCAAAACCAACAATGTATCAGGTTTTATCATTGAGCTTTCAATGGCCTAATGGTTAGATTTCAATGCCTCAGTCACATGACTGATCTAATGTCACACCCCATTTCAACTTGAAATTCATCTGCCCACCCAAGAACACAATATTTCTGATGTAGGTTCAAACATAATATGTTCAAATTATATAATTTACAATAAAACCAATATATTTTTAATTTTTAACTAGGCTTTTCGCCAGCAAAGCTGGCATCATCAGGCAACACAACTTTATTTGTAAACAAACAAGAATAAAGTTGTGTTGCCTGATGATGCCAGCTTTGCTGGCGAAAAGCCTAGTTAAAAATTAAAAATATATTGGTTTTATTGTAAATTATATAATTTGAACATATTATTAAGTGACCAATATCAACTCTCAACTTCACTAGGTTCAAACATGTTTTTATAAATGAACAATAATACATTGTTTTGTACCGTTCTGCATACAAATTTATCCTGCATAGGAAATAACATGTACTTCAATAATACATGTTCTCCTGGTAATTTTAGTATTTTTATGAATTGTTGTTCGTTAAATTTTTTGCTGATAGTTTTGTAAATAAATTAATGTTTTGTGGTATACTTTTGAGAAGGTTCTTAATATGTTTTGTGAAGATGAAAAACACTTGCTACCTTCAGTTTCCCCAAATTGAACTAATATCGGCAAGTTATTTTAATGACTAATCTAATAGTAACCAGTAAAATTTAATAGTAACTAGAAACATTTTGAAAATTCTGTATAAAATCTTATAGGTTTTTTAATAGGTTTTAATAAAACACATACAGTAGAGTCTCGCTAATTTGAACTTCGATAATCAGTAAATACGCTTAATCTGAAACAGAAATTGGCAAAAGATTTTCGAAAATAGAAATTCTGTTACTTTATACAATTGAAAATGACAAGAAGTATTATTTCAAGTACTTAACTGCTAATAAACTTTTCAAATGTTATTTTGGTTTGAAGAAAATCAGTTGAATTTTTTTGCTTTAAAGAAGAATCCCTCGCCCTCGAAGCTAAATTACGTCAGCGTCTCAACAAAGTGGTATCCACTGCAGTTGAGGCGGGTTGTTGCTCTACATGGTGTAGTGCAAGATCAAAAGCAGCCACAGCGTTTATATTATAGTATTAATAACAACAATAAAATCAGTTCACAACTAAAACTTAGAATGCAGCGGTACGGCAACAAAACTGAGATATGTAAACACACGAGTTTGAACTGATGATGATAGACTGATAGTGGGAATTGGGAATAGTGCTTTCTGAGGTGTAAGAATGTCAGAAATATGCACATGACTTCCGTCATCTGATTACGTGGCCTAGTGGCAAATGCAACGGTATCAAATAGCGCTGGGCTCGGGATCAATATCCGCTAGTGACACCAGCTTTCTCTCATGAAAAACTGTGTTTGATTGTACGTCTTAGATGATTGTATTCTTCTATTAAAGGGTTCATTATCTCCTTATTATCATAGGATGTTATTCCATTCAAAACATAAGTACTGTGCTTAAAGATAAGTATATTACTTAATCTGAAATATTTGATAGGCCGAAATGGGTTCGGTCCCAATTTATTCTTATACCGGGACTCCACTGTATTTTGAATATATGCCGTGTTTAAGACTATCAAGAAAAATAAGGGTATAAGTTTTCAGAACTTAAAATTTTTGATCTGGTCTCAAAAGGGGTAAAAATAAAATATAATATACAGTACCATTATGAATAAATGAATAAATGATTTATTCCACCAAACAATATCTAGAAATATTACAAGGTTACACAGTACTTGGGAATTACCCGACCACTGATTCAAGTAGTGTGGCCGGTGATAACGAAAATACAAAACATTTTATCAGCTAGAGTCCAGAGATTAAAATTATAATACACCTGAGCCGGCTCTCTGTGACGTCTGTCAGACACAGCTGACTAATTTCCACTGCACAATACATATACAAATAAATCAATTCATTAAAACATTTACTAAGGATACATTTTTTAGAAATACTACATAATTGAGAAAAGGATATACTTACTCTCTTATTCATCCTGAAGTGCTCAGATCTTAGATTAGCTAAGTGTTGACTGAGATCTTCAAACATTTGAACCTAATAGTGAGATATGCATAGTATTGTGGTGTTGTATATAATCCTTCAAAAATGTAGTTTGATATTGCTAAAGAAAATTTATTTAAAAATCAAAAACAAACACATTAAATGATAATTAGATTGTATGAAAATAAGCTAGTCAGAACGTAAGTTATTTTTTGTAATATCATATAAAATAGTTATTTTCAATATTGTAATAATGTTTTATGGTATTATTCCATTTCTGAAAGCTTGAACTTCAAAGATGATCGAAGTGCTACCTGTAGAATATGAAAAGTCATGCAGTAAATATACTGTAGAAAAAAAAAATTAATGTACAATAGCAATCCATTTGAGATAAAATAAAAACTAAACAAAACATGTAATTTATTACATAGCTTGGCTTCTTATATTAACCCTTCGCATGCGGCAAACAGATATATACCAAGCCTCTACTTTGCCTCAAACACGGATAACGAATATATCTGAAATAAAATATTTCCATCCCTCAGCCTATCAAAAACGTAAATCGTCTATGAATGAAAACGGGCAGGACAGCCAATCAGAGTGTGTATGGGCACGGCTCCGTCTCCTGCCTTTGCACACTCTTAAAACGGAAATATCCTTGGTCTGTTGTTCCACCCAAGTACATTGTTTTCAATACTTATCGTTCTTTTTCTCTGGTTTCTAGTTTTCAATTATTTTGTTGTAGTTATTATTGTATCATAAATGACAGAGACTAAAAAACTAAAAAAACAGAGAGTAAAAGTTTCAAATAAAATGTTGAAAATTTTGTATATTTGTACTTTTAATTATAATTATACATCTACAATAAAATAGCTTTAAATATTATAATTTTAACTTTAAATATAAATCTATATTTTTATGTTCCTTTATGTTTCTAAAACTTAAAAGAAAAATTAACTTCACATTTCATTAAAATTATATTTTTTATTTTTGGGGGATTAGCCTCCGGATCACTGTTCAATACTTAAAGTGGTTTATATACCTGCATTCAAGTAATCCAAGTCGTTGCTTCTGCAACCGGTTTCAACTCATCATGAGAGTCATCTTCAGGCCGTACAAGGATGTAATAAAATGTGATCACTTCATATGAAGGTCGTCACGAACACATAACGAATAACGGACACTACGAATATACGAACACATAACAAAACACTTAAAAACGTTGACATTATTTTTAGTTGTTCATTAATGTCAACGTTTTTAAGTGTTTTGTTATGTGTTCGTATATTCGTAGTGTCCGTTATTCGTTACGTGTTCGTGACGACCTTCATATGAAGTGATCACATTTTATTACATCCTTGTACGGCCTGAAGATGACTCTCATGATGAGTTGAAACCGGTTGCAGAAGCAACGACTTGGATTACTTGAATGCAGGTATATAAACCACTTTATATATTTTTTACATAATTACTTACTTTAAAATAGGGTAAAATAATGTCTGCGTGCGAAGGGTTAAAATATTGAAATCCATGTTATTGAAGTAACAACCTTATCAACCACTCATACATACTTGCACATATAAAAAATATTTATTTTATTATTTATTCTTAAAATTCAGATTGTAAAGATTTGGGCAAATATGAATTTTGAATGAGTGTTGATGAGCGAATGTTGTCATTTTTACAGTATATATTTCTTAGAAAGTTTCATTAACCCAATTATAAATGAACAGCTGGTAGATATCATTAGCTGATACCTTTCAAAATTTGTTACGACTCTAGTTGTGATCGAACTGAGAACCTTTAGCTTATAAATCTGGGCTTAACCAACTAAGCTACCGACCAATGTTTAGTTATATGCTGATAGACACTACAAATTTACTCTTAAATAAATATGTATTAGACTGTGGAGACCAGTTTGGTAACATTCATATATGTAATTATAAGCCCTTCTCAAATTAAAGATGTTAACATTGAGGAATTTAATCAGTTCTGTTACAAATATGATCAATAATAGTATTTTGTTTGCCAGTCAACCGAAAAGCCCAACCCCCAACCAGGATTTGAAGCCATTCCTCCCACAAGGAGAGCACCTGGAGTCCTGCAGACCACTCCGCCTCTTAATGTGAAAAACTAATTTTTCTTGCATGTATGTTAAGTTTAAATATAGTTTTATGTGTGATTGTTTGTAGATGGAATATGACTCCATGACATTGCCATAGAGTCGACATCACTCAGTACAAACCTTTGGTTGTATTTAAAATTAATTATTCAGATTGTAAATGAGTATTGTAAAGTCAAACTAAACAATATTTTTAATAGCTGTTGAGAAGGTGATATTAACACCTTAATATTATACTATAATAAAATATGTCACACAACTTAAAACTATTACAGCAATATGCAAGGTGTCTTTTTAAATGGGCCACCATTTTGATCTTGGAAACCACAAGTCTGACAAAAAATTTTAAATGGGAAACCTTAACTTGTTTTTAGAGATGATTAAAAACACATATTTCAAATTTTGAAAAATGGCCGCCATTTTCCAATATAGCAGTCAAATTCGATTTTTCTTATGGAACACCCTATATTTTATGATTGTTTTAGATATAAATAGTAATTTAAAGACTTTTTTGTTCTTGGCGGTTTTTCGATATTTTGCTTAATGACGTAGATATGAGAGCTCAAAAAGTTCAGATTCCTTATGAAGTTTACCATTGAGATAACAACTTTTTTAATATGCATTCAAAAAATGACCTTATCTGCATACATTATCACATACATTTGGAAAATGCATGTTTAGCTATTCTTTTTAACAGATAAATTAAAGTTTGAGCTAATATTTAAATTATAGCACATAAATTAAAACAAATTTGTTTCTATTTTTTCACAGATTGGTGTTGGCAGCACTGTTACCATTATCAGTTGTTTCCAATTAAAAGTCAACTTCCAGTTCAGATCGACAGTGGTATTAGAAGTTCTTAAACAGCTGATATTGGTAACAGTGCTGCTAAGATCAATTTATCTGTGACAAAATAGTAACACATTTGTTTCAATTTGTGTTATAATTTAATACACAATGCTTTAAATCAGGAAAAAATAGCTAAGCATGCATTTTCCAAATGTATGTGGTAATGTTTGCAGATAAGGTCATTTTTTTGAATACATATTAAAAAAGTTGTTTTCTTAATGGTAAACTCCATAACGAATCTGAACTTTTTAAGGTCTCATATCTACATTATTAAGCAAAATATCGAAAACCACCAAGAAGAAAAAGTCTTTAAATTACTATTTATATCTAAAACAATCATAAAATATAGGGTGTTCCATAAGAAAAATCAAAGTTGACCGCCTTATTGGAAAATGTTGGCCATTTTTCAAAATTTGAAATATGTGTTTTTAATCGTCTCTAAAAATAAGGTAAGGTTCCCCATTAAAACTTTTTCTAGACATGGTTTCCAAGATTACAATAGTGGCCCATTTAGAAAGACACCCTGTATATTCCAGGAATCATTAGGTCCATACAGAACAGAAAACGTCTTAGATTTGTGTTGTGTGGAATATACAATTAAACATATTTATGAGACATATTTTATACTGAAAATTGCCTGATGTAACTAATTTATTATTTTATTTTAATTTCTTTTTCCAATCGCTTATTAAGCTCATTTATCTTTTAAACTTAAAAGACTGTTATTAATACTATTCCACAGTTGAAATTTCATTAATTTAAAGAATATTTATTGTTGTCTCTGAATTATATTTCAGATCATTCTTTAAAATATTGTCAAGTTCTTCCAAAAACATGTGAGAGTAATCGATTATATCAATAATAAACCAATACTTTGTACTGTCCATTATATTGTTAATTTTTATTAGTAAAGGTGATGAGCCCTCTTGCAAGTGTTTTAAATATTTGAAACTGCTAAGAAAAGATTTAGTTGATTAGTATTGTACAAAGGTAACAATTACCTTAATTAGTGTAAATATATTATTGTTACTAAGATGAAAATGTTTATTACTCTGTAAGGAGTTTAGGGTTGTACTAACGTGCATGGCAGTTTGTTACAGCTAATGTATTTTTATGGATATGGTGCCAGAATATAATCATCATACATCTGATCTCATTCTGATTGAATATCTACTTAACTTAGTTCTAATGTAAGAGTAATCATGTAAATAAAGTATTCTTAACTATGTTGTACAGATAAAAACTAATGTAAATAAGAATTGTAAGATGTACAAAAGGTAACTGGACTTTCCAGTTTATATTTGTATTGTGCAATATTTGTCACAAACACTGATTAAATTTTATCAAATGTATTTAATTAAATGATATGGATATTTTGTTTTGGTCTATTCATTTGTAACTTATATCCTTTAGTAATGGTTTCTAGCGATGGGACAAACAATTGAAAATATTCATCGGATGTTTATCTGATAGTCGTTTTATACATTCGGTCTTTTCATCTGGATGATACATCTGCTTCATGCTTCTAGTAGGTTAACAGATAGAAATCATTTGCTACGAAATTATCTGTAGCATAGCTCGCAGTAGAAAATTCCTCCATTTGTAAAATACAAGTTCGTACTTATTTATTCAATATTGAAGATTTGTAGCCTTTTTACTTTGCGGTAATTACTTACAATATTTATAAGTACAATTTTATATTAACAGGACCATTTTAATTAAAAAAATATTTATTTAATATGTTCTACTAAATTGGAAGCATAAGAGGTAAAAAAAGTTAATTGAAATTGTGACTACGACATTTAGCTGTTAAAAAGTTAAATTAAAGATGCGTCTCAGTTTTAAATATAATATTTACATATTTATTGAGAAAGTGAAGAGGATTAGACAGCGAAACATACGGTAAGAAAACCTCCGAGATGCAGCCAAAGAGTAGGGAGACAGAACAGATGAATCATCCGTTCGTGTTAGAACAGATGATTTCTATGTTGCTTGTGCGAACAGAGCAGAGGTATAAAACAGATGAATTCTCCATTTCTGGCTTTCCTCATAATCGGACTACCGGTCATGAATAGTGGAGGTTTCATCCACCTGATATGTGGTACGATCCATCGGCTGTGAAGCAACAACCGTAGGAATCTGTTTTTTCATCTAATGTTTTCCATCCCATATGATTTCAATAGTGTACAATTAAACATCACCATTTGATGATAACAAAATAAAAAAAATGAATTAATTTTCTGCTAAAGATGTACATTGAATGACTGGGAGAGCTCATTAAGATATAATTTGTAGGTCCTAAATTGTTAAGATCTATTATATCAGGAATGCATTATGTGTGTGATGTGAATGAGTTGACAATTTACAACCTTAACTGACAAAAAGAGGTAAATATAAGTGAAGCAAGAAAAAAGGCTTGTTTAGCTCATTTTATTGAGGTGAATGATAAGTACACTCCTCTTTAACCCTAGATCGCGAATCCTGGCGCTTTGCATGCTATTTTCAAACGTATACGCGATCACAGAAGTAGGCACGTCGCGTGCTCTTCTGTAAAACTCAATAAAACATGTTTATCATAAAGCAAGCGTGACAAACTTGGTACCAATCGATGCAGAATGTTCTGTACATTTCATATTCAAACATTTTTTTAAAACACTTTTATAAACGTAGAAATAAATTAAAACGTGCGATTTGAAATTCCCTCCCGGCGGGGGGTCGGGAGTGGGAAAAATGGCCGATGTTTTTCGCATAACTGTACAATAACCAATAGTCAGAATCAGGTGTACAAACTGTGAGTGTGCATGAAATACTCTAGCCAACAAAACAAATTACAATGTTGTAGGTTCTTAGTTGTTTTACCAAAAATGTGTTTGTATACCCTTGTTTGCGTGTTCTTTCAAAAGCCAGTATTGGTGCGCTACAAGCTGTTGTAAAAAGTTGTAATAAATAAATTATCTATTGCGATATAAAAAAATAAAAAAATTGGAAGAAAGTTCTTGTTTTGTTTGGTGTACCGTCTCGAGGAAATTTCGTGTTGTACGTTGACAATGGTCACGTGACAACGATGATGTAGAAGAGCGGCCGTCAGTTTACATTTAGCCATCTTTGTTTATACACAAAGCTCTCTCGACCACTCGTATTTACCATAATAAGTGTAATGAATTGAAATGAAATGAAAGTGTAGAGTAGTGTATTGTATAGTTCATATATTTAGTGGAAGTGGCAGAGCATAAAAGGACATTAGTTTTAGACATTGTTCAACGAGTCCTACCACTAATCAACATTACATTATATTTATATAAAAGCACTAGCACTTCAAAATCATAATAATAACAATCCTACATACAAATAATGCAATATAGGGCTAAAAACAGGTTGGAGAACTAAGAGTGAGTAAAAATTTTTTTTTAGAGTATTTTAATTTTACAGCCATGTATATATTAAAATACACTGCCATGTACAGTGTACATGGCATGGCAGTTTTTAATATATACAGCCATGTATATATTAAAAACTGTAGTTAATTAATAACAGTGGAATTGATTATCCTAACCACCCATACACCTACAAAGGCATTGACCCTCCCACCCACCCAGACACGTACAGAAGTACTGACCCTCCCACCCACCCATACACGTACATAAGCATTGACTCTCCTGCCCACCCGTTCATGTACTGAAGCGTTGACTCTCATGCCTACACATACACCTGCAGAGGCATTGAACCTCCCACCCACCCATACACGTACAGGGGCATTGAACCTCCCGCCCACCCATACACCTACAATGACATTGACCCACTCGCCCACCCACACACGTACAGTGGCCTTGACCCACCCATACACGTACTGTGGCATTGACCCACCCACACACTCATACAGGTACAGTGGCATTGACCCACCCGCCCGCCCACACATGTACAATGACATTGACCCACCCACACACGTACAGTGGCATTGTGTAGGTGCTAGCCTAAACATTTATTTTTTATCCAATTTGATCATATGAGACATGTAAAAATGTGGTATTAGTTTAGCATTCTCATAATAATCTAAGATCTTGAAAAAAATTGTATTTGTGTTCGCTCAAAATTTATTTATTAACAACAGTACAACGTAGTATGTTATTATCCTACATCAAAACTTTATTTTTGTCACGAATATAATTATTTTTTTATATTTCTATTCAGAAATAGATGTTTTTATCAGTTTTTGTTCTCAGAAAAAATCCTTAAACAATTTTAGTATTTTTTACTATGATTAACAATATGCACAACTTTTCAAGAGCCATTTACACAATTTGCGTTACACAATTGACTTTTGGTGTTTTTTGTACTTTTTGGAATATATTTTTATATTTTCTTATAGCTAATAGATGGTACTAATAGTACATGTAGCAAAAAATTATGCATACCCCTTATTTATGGATTGTTATGTAATTTTTCTCAGAATTTTTTGTTTCTGTGATGAAATTTTTATTTTCCACAACAAACTAAAAATATAAAACTTTATATGGGTACAATATGACTATTTTTCCTAAACAACTTTTTCTTATCTACTCAATGGTAATTTTTGAGAATTTGTACGTGTACTATTTGATTACCTACAACGATCATACTGTAACTTTGCCTATTTTTGTGTTTTATGTAAACAAACAATAAAAAAATACTAGTAGTTTATATAAAATGTAACAACATATTATTATAGTGCACAAAATAATAAACAATTTGGCTATCTTGGAATTATTTACAAACATTTTTTAGTGCTTCCAAGGAGCACTAATAAATAAGTTATAATTAACATACAACATTTTTAAATTTTGTCAATCTTTTCTAGGCAATAGTTATTTACTATTTTTTTTTTTTTTTAAGTTTTGATGGTAGTATGTGAAAGTACAGTTCTTGAGAAGAAAAACGAAATGATAAAATTGACATTTGGAGCATATTTAGTATTTTTTATGATTTTACAAAATACCATGTGAAGTCTGAAAAGAAACACTTTGCAGTTAGGAGTTCATAATGGGTCACCTAGTATTCACCATCTAGGGTTAAGACCAAGCTATGATTAGCTATTTCATTGCTACCCAGCTTACATATTAAGTAAACCATCCATTCATCTAGTATTATTCTAAGGCCCAATCATCATATGACTCAGGATTTATCAATCTTAAGTCCACAAATTTTAACTTGGTAGTAAAATACAACACACTTTGAAATTAACACGTTCACCACGATGTGCGTCACTGTGGGTACATGCTACAAATCTTTGAACAAGTAAATAAGTGTAGTTTTATCAAGTGTACTATGCTAAAATACGACTATGTTTTCAAGGTCAACAATTAAAATTTTCATTAATGTCTGTACAAAATACTTTTGACATGATCGTTATACATGAGTTTGTTGAATGATAAAAATAAAAATCGAGTTTGCATGAAAAAATTGTTTAGCAATGTTTGTGATGGGAATCTTACAATGGCCCTTGACTGTTTTAACAAAATTCACTAAAATCTTGTCATTTTATCAGACAAACTTATATCTTGTGGCTTAATTATTATAACATAAAATCCATGTTTTAACTATAATGTAGTTTTTACATTATGCAAATCCTGGTAATAATTCTCAGAAACATGCACCACCGGTGGACATATATGGTCCATATTTAGTATAAGACAAGTTTAAGATATATACAACACTCAAATAAAACCCGGCTGCAGTTTAGAAAAGTATTGTTGTCATTGAAGTGTGTGCCACCGGTGGCTCATATCGAGGTTTTAAAAAGTTTGCCATGTACCACTGGTGGTGCACACCGTAGTTTTGTGAAGAAATATTTTTTATTACTAACAAGGCATCGTGGTGAACGTGTTAACCTTTTCAAAACCTCCTAGTTAGATTCACGGAAGAGAGGAGTGGACTAATCACATTCAGCATTTTTATTTATGCTTTAATTCATAATACCGAAAACAGTGGATTTGTATAGTGAAAATAGAGGCCTTTCTAAAGTATTTTATGTGATTTTGTTGGCAGCATTGTTTTATTTATACACTTATTCATCTTATAAACCGACAATCACTCAGCTAGTCGGCACCAACAATTTAGGTAGGAAATCAGTATCTCAGTTGTGGTGTGTAGTCTTATTGGTTTTTTTTAACTGTGTTGCAGCTGTATTGTTTTTATATTTTTTATAATTTTGAGCATGGATCAAGATAATACATGTAATCACTTTAGTGAACTTGACCGAGGTAAAAATTAATGTTTTTACTATTTTGTGTATTATGTACATACAGGGTGTTAATTAGTAAAAAAGACTTCGGGATATAGTTAAGTAAATGAAAATAAGAAAAATGGTCATATAAATGTATTTCCCAAAACGCTTCGTTTTCTGTCTGAATGTGTTTTTTTAGATAATTTCCATACTTTAATAACCCCTTAAGAGATTATCAAACCTGGTATGTGTATGAGGAATAATAAACCCTAATTCAGTATAGAGTGTCAAGTTCCTACTTTGTACCATTTCAAAGCAGCGGCTATTTTTAGTTTTCAAAAGCTTAATATCTTAAAATTAAGAAAACAACTAGAAGATACAAAAAACTGCAAAATCTGATTTGCTTAAAGATGGTGCAAAAGTTGCTAAGATGCTAATGTTGTGGTAAGTTTACCTGATTGTTGTAGGTTTCTAAATAAAAATTCATCAATGATGGGAGACATTTTGAACAGCTCCTGTAGTGCTCTAACAGTTTCTGGTAGTAATAAATCAATACTAGTTTAAGAGTTCAAATCTAATTGAATAGTATGTTAAAACTTATTATTGCTTAAATTGTACATGTAACTTGTTTTTAATCTTCAACAGATTATTTACAAATGGTTTTTAATCTTTTAAAAATCTATGGTATTAAAAAACCTACAAAATATGTTGTCTCTCAATAATACTAAAAAGATTTTCAAATACGATTAATAAGTAACCATAAAATCACAAATATTAATTTAGTAACCTACATAAATTGGAATAAATAGTCACAGCATGTAATGTATTTAAAATTACAACTTATAAATTATTAATGATCTTTGTACCATTGTTTAGGTAACCAAATTTTGAAGTTTTTGTATATCTTGTAGTTTTTTTTTCCTTTATTTATGCTTCTTAAGATATGAAGCTTTGAAAACTAACAAAAGCCGCCATTTTGAAATGTTACAAAGTAGGAACATGACTCTATATTAGGTCTTGTTATTCCTTATTCATGTTCCGAGTTTGAAAATTAACAAATTAGTTTTTAATCAAGCCCAAAGTTGATTGTGAATTGTTTAGAAATCAGCTCTGGGTCCATTCCTTTTTTTTATTTTCTTCATACAGGAATTGCATCACTAGTATTATTGCAGATGGACATCATTCTGTCTATGCTGATATACTACTTTTTCTAAACACTAATACTTAATTATTCTTCAAATTCAACCTACTGTCAAATTTAATCAAATTGCTAATGTTGTATGAAACAATTAAGTAAGAAAAACAAATTTATTTTGTACTCAAATGTAAAAGGGAGAGTTGTTATATGTTATATTGTTATAACATTTAACAATATGAATCTATTGAAAGCTCAAAGTTGGTTAACACTGCTCTCCATTTACAAATCGCCTGTTCTGTGGGATTTGGGGAGGAAAAGAAATAAATCTTCAACGAATATTCGTGTGGCAGAATAGGGCAACGAATACTTGTGTGGCAGAAGAGGGCAGTATATATGTTAGGCATCAAAATTGTAACAATTGTTGATTGTTGCATTATAATTAAATTAGAAAATTGTATTAAGAAAATGTTAAATATTGTAAGAACTGAGAGGTTTAGGAGTTTGGTTTGTTTTCCAAAAGTTTTCGATATAAATTCTCCAAGTTTGGTGAAAAATTCAGAATCTTCCCCTTTCAAATAAAAAAGTAGTTTTTTCCCATATAAAATAGTTAAATAACTAGTATTTTCACGTCTGTTAATTTCCTGTTAATTTCATGCGACATGTTTTCTTAAGGCAACATGTTTGGTGAGCCTTACCTGTTCAGTTGTCCTGGTTTAAAGGGTTCTAATTGGTTGGTTTAGCTTCTAGAGTTAAGTGGGGGTAAGTCCGTTGGTGGAAGGGTTGCGGCCGTTCGAGCAGTTCTGCGATTTCTTCCAGAGTGTGACCACGTGCGTTCCTCTTTCGAGTACACGGCGACTATACCGTTTCGGTGTTACTTTTACCGTTGCGGCAATTTTTCTTAGTTCGCGTGTGAGTGAGTGATTGAATGCCGGTCAAGCTTTGTTGTTGTCACTTTTGGATTTGAAACCTACAGGACAACTACATCTCCCGGAGGCAATTTTAAACAATTTTAAGGCAATTTTAAAGAATTTAGAATTTTTAAACAATTTTAGAAAAATTAAAGAATTTTAAAGCAATTTATACAATTTTAAAGAATTTAGAAAATTTATTACAATTTTGAATTTTTTTATTTAAAAGTTTAAATAAATTTATTAAAAAAGTCAAATGAATAAAAAAGGTTCTGGTCTGAAGATATTTAATTTATTATTTTGGAAGAGTTGTTTTAATTTATTTATGTTCCATTGAGTCAATAAAAGAAGAGATTTTTATTTTCGTTTTTATCATTATTTGTAGAAGAAACCAATTTTTATTTGTTGAAGTAATTTATAAGAAGATAAATAAAGAAAAATTTTTATCATTGATGAAGTTTTATTTTAATCTCTCATTTAAGTTTGTTCAACATATCAAAAATAAATAGTAGCTTTAATAAGGCTACAAAATAAAACTTACACACACTTAATACAATACTGAAGTGAACTATAAACCTTTTGGAAATTAGGCTTTAATCTTATACCTATAAAAGGGAAAGCCCTCACTGACTGACTCACTCACTCATCACTAATTCTCCAACTTCCCATGTAGGTAGAGAGCTGAAATTTTGTACACTGTTTCTTTAGAACTTAAATAGGACAACTAAAGTATTTTCATCTTGATAAAGTACTCCTAAGGAGTAGAAACCACCCCTAAAAGATTGTTCCATAAGGATAACATTGGGTTGATTTAAGTAAATTAATAACAGCTGTTTTGTAAATAAATAAACATGTTTATTTTGTATTTTTGACATTGTACTATTAATGTGTTTTTGTTTTTAATATACTGTGTTGTTAACCTTCGGCTGTTAACCCTCCAGGTGCTGACATCGCGTAGCGCGATGTCAGCGGTCGCCGCTGTAGTGCTGACATCGCGTAGCGCGATGTTAGGTACGCGATCTATTTAAAACGCACTAGCGGCTTTAAACGACTGAATATTACAAAGTTTGTTATATAGTATTAAAGTAGAAGAAACGCGGAACATTTTATACTCTATGGAATACGTCTTTGCTTCAAGACTGCCTCTATACAACAGTTGTTTAGAAGCGTATGTTTTGTTTTCAACACACACTGAGTCACCGATTAGTTGTTCAGTGTATTGCCGCTCGGTGTTTGTTTACATTGTAAGTTTGTTATTGTAGTCTATTATTATTGTTTTATTTTGTGTTTTATTGTATTTTATCATAAAAATGAGTGAATTGAGTAGGTCTAGTGCAATAAGAAATGTGTTAGACGAACTGAATGAACAATCAGTAATTGACTCTGAGTAAATCAACTTGTCATTGCTCCAGAATGTAAATTTTTGTAAATAAGATATATTTTTAATTAATTATTTTAGTTTTTTATTGATTTTCATTGTTATATTTTGTGAACTGAAAACATTTTGAGTTGTAAAAGTGAAAAAACACTACATGTTACAATGGAGTTTGTAACTTGTCATGTTTTAGTGATTTTTTACGTGGGACTATTTTATATTTTATACTCTAACTGAATGTGTCCAAGAAGATAACCTATAAGATGTATATATTTTTGTGTTCATTATTAAATTTTCTACAATTTGTATATCTTGGATTTTCAATTTTATGTCTTTGGTGAACTGATATATGACCACAAAGTGAAAAAATTGAAAAATAATTTTCTTCTTTGTAAAGAATAACATCCAGCAATAGTTTACCATGAAAAGGTAAGACCTATATAAGTATATTTTCTTATTCTATGGTTCTTTCTAAAAATAATGATATGTAATATGTACCACTTTCATTAGGTTTACAGTATTTAAAAAAATATTTTATATACAGCTGCAAACATGATGAAAAACGCCTAGCACTTCAGAAAGTTCAACCCAGCACCTGGAGGGTTAAACAAAAATGAAATCAAACCCAAGTAGATACCATTGTGTATTTATACTAATAAATATGTAGCAACACAATTAATGCGAGTCAGATACTGTAAATAAATTATTTAATATTCTTATTTTACTTTATACAGTTAATTGACTATTATTTGTAGTCAACAGTCACATGCCGAGGCCGAAGGCCAAGGTGTATTGAGCACATCGAACATCGGGGTTGGCACGCGAAGCGTGCAGGGGTGTCCCCTAGTTAACTATATATTTACATTGTATAAGAAGTAAACAAAATAATATACTAAAATACATACAATCATGCATTTAATATTAAATATAAGGAAGAGATGTAATATTCATACAATTCTTCCATTCTAAATTTTAGGTCGGAGCTCGGAACATGTCTTTCTTTAACAGGTCGCTGTATGTAGAAGCTTTGTCTCTTCCAAGAGATACGTTATTATAGAGATATAAGGAAGAGCCTTCTCTGGATGATCTTGAAGTTGTTGGGCTAGCAGATGGATTTGAAGGTTCTCCTAACCCTGAATCATTAGTGGATCTGTTTGGGGTGTGCACTAAATTAATCTGTCCTCAAGAGCAACTGTTGGTTTTCTGCCATTACTATATATCACCACTGCCGAGTTAGGGTTACTCTCAACTAACACGATTTCTTCAACAAGAGCTTTGTTCTTACTATCGATCGAATCTCTTCAGCTACTCTAGGCTGGGTTCACTTAACCAATGGAACTGCCACTGCCTGTAGCCGAACATTGGTTATGCTTGAATATGCATTCATAGGGGTGTACAGTTTGTATAGTAGATAATAAGGGCGAATTGAGTATTGAACATCAGGAAGGGTAGCTGTCCACTGTGAAAGTTTTAATTTCCAACTTCTAACAGCCAGAGTTACTGTTTTCCAGATAGTATCATTAAACTTTTTCACTTGACCGTTTCACTGAGGATGGACTGTTCTCAATACCTCTACCCTTTCCATATCTGCCTTTCTCCTTGTCCATGTGTCCGCTCCATATAGGAAAACTTAAAACACTCTATAAAAACACTTCATCAACATCTCTCTGAGTTCCATTTAAAGTTTTCTGCAGGACATTTTTTTTTTTCTTTTTAATGCTGTCTAATCCAAAGCTAATCTTGCTTTAATTTCCTCCATCACATATACAGTTATTTTGTAGCCTGCTTCCCCAGTATTTAAAATTCTCCACATTTTCCATTTGCTCTTTCCCCAGCATTTTTCTTTTCACTTTCTGCTTACACCACCTTCGTTTTCCTGGCAATCATTCTCATCCCATATTCATTCCCAGACTTTTCAACTGCCTTTATTAACTCTGCCTTTATTAAGCCTTTCTTTCACATCTCTGGCCTGAAGCGCTATGTTCACACACTATTTCTTCTTCTCCCAACTTGAAATCCTTTTCCATCTCTTTCACTCTGTTCTATCATCCTCTCTAAGTATAGATTGTAAAGTATTGTAGAGATACAAATATCTTGTTTTAAACATTTTCCCAACCTGGTCCATTTATTTAGAGAGTCCCCCTTTACACACACTGATGCTTTCTGATTCATATGAGTATACAGTTAGTCGATTATTTGATCTTCCGTCTTTCCAACCCACTCTCTTTTTCAATATTTCTATCAGTGCATTCCGCTTTATATTGTTAAACCTCTTCTCTTAATCAATAAAGCACAAACATATACTCTTCCTTTTATGTATAAACCTCTTTCCTAATACCTTTATAAGTCCATGTACAGTAATAATATGTTATTACGCCTTGTTTTAGGCAAGTGTTAATCAAGGAGCAGCATGTATTACTGCTGGAAAGTCTATAGTACCATCTTATTACCCATGTCTATAGTCGGCACTGGTGGCGCAGTGCTGTAATCAAGCTACTTGGGGACAAAGTGTTTGGGAGATTGTAGGCGATAGGTTGGATTCTCGGTCCTCTTAATACTGACATGGTGTCTGCTCAATGGTTGCTATCGGCGTGGACACTACTAGAGAAGTCTGGGGTGTCCATGTTGGGTGGTAATCATTGTATGGATGTTATGTGAGGGAGATAACTGAGTATCAGGCTTGTCAATTAGCTGAAAATCAGACCAGCACTACTTGGTTCGGATTCCACGTAAAGCTTTAGGTCCCTTAGTTGCCCTGGCTGTTAGGCTATTAATAAATTTCCCTTTCTGAGGAACAGTTGAACTCAGTTAGTAATCAGACTACACTCATATAATCATTCATATTCGCCTTAAAATACCAACAACGTTGTGTCGGCGTCTCATATTTAAGAATATAATTAAATGAATAAGTGAAGAACACATTGCAAATTTTTGTGAAGGTTTGTTTTCATAATATAAGCTGAAATGGGTGAGTTACAATTTAATTCTCTATTGTTCTATAGTTACCAATGTTCTATAGTGACAAAATTGGTTTTTATGGTAATTAATTTGTTTGTTTAATAACAATTAAATAATCAAGTTTAATATAAGTAAATGATCTGTAGAACAAATAGTTTGTTCATTTTCTCCATAAAGTTCAATGATACAGATAAATAATCATAGATGAGTTGAAAACCTGCTATATATAAATAAATAAAAATAAAAAGATACATTCATTAAAGAACTTACGGTTTTTTCATCTAACTTCATCAACCAGTTTACATGGGCCTACAGACCTGAGCATGTAATTTATTCAACGATTGAAGTACCAACCGTTTGCTCAGTTGGGGATTCGAACCTTGGACATCCTCTCCACAGTCCGAAGCCTTAGTTACTGCACCATTGAGGAGATTATTACATTTTAATTTAAAAATAGTTTTTAATGTTGTATTTTTTATCATTGTCAATTTATTTCGAATTTCCAAAACTTTGAGTGTTTAAAGTTTAGTGCATTTCGACTTGTGTGTATCTTCTGTCATCCTCAATTAATTCTTATATTGTATCGTGGACACTACTAGAGAGGTCTGGGGTGTCCATGTTGTGTGGTAGTTAAGATTTAGATGTTGTGTAGGGAGAGAACTTTTTCTCAAGCTTATCAGTTTGCTGAAAATCAAATCAACACTACGTGGTTCAAATTCCACGTAAAGCTGTAGATCCCTTAGTTGCCCTGGCTATTGGGATACTAATAAATAGCTCTTTCTGAGGAACAGTCGATCTTAGGTAGTAGCAATGACTGAAATCATTTATCTACACTCATCACCGTCATTCGCTCCTCATATTCACCCATATATCGACGATCGGCGTCTTAATAATGAATAATGAATCGTACATGAAAACTATATCTTTAGTATTAATTTAGATCCTATTAGTATAAAAAAACCTTTGATATCTACAAATGTTATATTACTGACTGATAGCACACGAGGAGGATGAGTTTCGTACCCAATGAACGTTGTTCTTAGAAACTCGAAACGTTGAAAATACCTAATTACAGTTGAACTCAGTTAGACAATAGACAATAGACAATAAACTTTTTGACATAATCTTAGAGATTAGTAACCAGACTAAACTCATCCTACATTCATATAATCATTCATATTCGCCTTAAAATACCAACAACGTTGTGTCGGCGTCTCATATGTAAGAACATGCAAGACTATGTTTTGAATGCTTTTAGTAGAGGAAATCAAGTAGAAGCTATTTACATATACTTCGCTAAGGCATTCGATAAGGTTGACCATAATCTTCTTCTCGCCATCCTGAGGTGGTGTGAAATTAATAAGATGACAATTAATCGTGTAAAGTCCAAGCACATTGCACATTACGTTTCACAGAACTAAATCCCCAATCATTATTAACTTATATTTAGTACTGTGATTGAAAGGAGTGATTTTGTAAGAGACCTTGGAATTCTGATGCACTCTTCTCTCAACTTCAGTGATGATATTACTGATATTTGATCTAAGAATTTAAGGCATCTAGAATGCTGTGGTTTGTTCTGCGATTAAGTATATACTTAATTGTCACCACCAGAAGCTTAGTTTTACCAGTGAACTTGAATCTATGAATGAAATTAACTTTTTGGATCTAAAAGTAATTCGTGATCATAACAAACTTTCATATAGAATTTTCAGGAAACCTATCCAAACCAATTGTACAATAAATAACAGTTCTGTCCATCCCCTGTCTCACAAAACAGCTAGCTTCAGAAGTATGTTATATAGGGTGTATTCAATACCATTAAGTGTTGCAGTTAGAAAACAAGAAATAAATGTAATAAAATCAATAGCTGTTGCAAATGGATACAAGGCATCAATAATTGATGAAATCGGAAGTAGAATAAAAAAGAAAATAGAAAATAAAATTCGAGACGAAAAACGAACAACACTTAAGAAAGAAAAATCTGATAAAGAACAAAAGAAGTATGTATCCCTCTATTACAATGGACCATTTACACAAAGAGTTGGTAATAGATTTAAGAAATTCAATTTATCAGTAGCTTTTAAGACTTGTAATACTATGTCCAATATTTTACACCCGAATATTGAAAGTGAAGATAAATTCAATAATTCAAGAATATATAGGATTAACTTTAATGATTGTAATATCTTTTACATAGGTCAGACTGTAAATTTTAGAAAAAGATAAAAACCATGTCTCTGCTTTTAAAAGTAAGAAACCTGAAAGATCTAATGTAGCTAAATACCTTCTGAAATGTACCCACAGTTTGAATAAAATAGGTGTAAATGTAGATATTCTAAAAGTTTGTAAGAAGGGTCATATTATGAATGCTTGGGAAGAGTTATTTATTTTTAAAGAAAAATGTAAGGATCGTGATAAATTGAGCAGGTTATAATTTTGATTCCGAAATAGTTTTTCATAATGTATTTTCAGCGAATAAAAGAAGAGAAGTAACAGCCAATAGGAATTAACCAGTAGTATTACAGCAGCCGCCATTTTGACGATTCCAGCCAATGGGGTCACGTGATCATAGGCCTGTAAATTGAGTTGTTGAACATCATTTTCCATTCTTTTGTGAATCCCTCTGGTCTGAGGAAGGTGAGTGTGGTTCACCGAAATCGATCACCATAATATTCGTGCATTTTGTACTTTTATTGTAATATATTTGTGCATTTTGTGCTTATATTGTAATAAATTTGTGTTGTGTGACGTTTACTTGTACTGTGTATGTACCAACACGTATTATGATAATTAAAAACTATATTATATAAGGATCTATTGCAGCCGAATCTAGAGTATGCACCCTCCATATAGTCACCATACCAGAAGGGGCATATTGATAGGATGTAGTCTATCCAGAGAAAATTTATAAGAATATTGGGCTTGAAGAATGGGTTTGTCTACAGAGACGTTCCAATTGATGCAATTAAAGCTAACCATGCGATAACACCACTTGCTACTAAGTGTCTTGTAGCTGATCTCACATTTTATAACAAACTTTTAAATGATTACTGTCCTCCGGTTGATTGTCCACCGTTATTTCAACTGATCAGCTTCAGAGCCCCATCAGCTACAAGACTACATCACCTTTTTGAGATTAGGCATTTGGATGATAACTACTAGCTGCACAGTCCTATTCCCAGAATAACGAGAGAGGGAAACAGAATCTGCCATCTTGTGGACTTCTTCACATTTTCAATGGAATCCCTCAGACGTATGGTTCTATTCTCCGCCGTCAATGATGTGGTGTAGTGCTCTATCTCACTATATCATTTTTTTTAAGTATCTGTGAACAAGTGAGTTTGTGAAGTATGTGATTTGTTGGTGGCTGCATGTCAGAAGGCCACACCTGTGTCAATTGGAGCATGGTCTCCCCACATATGATTATTATTAATTTAGTTTTTAGTATTCTCGTTCTTTGTTCATTTTGTTTTGTTGCTGTCTTGAACTATTATTTGTAAAATTGGCATGCAAAGTACTGTGAGAAATAAAATAATAATAATTATAAAAAATAAGTCCAAACACACCCATTGTCTCTCTGTTTCGCTTAAAGCCAAATTGTTCCTCCATTTACCAAGGATCTCTATAATTTTGAGTTATTTGTTTAATATTCTAAGCTGTATCTTTACTGCCGCTGTTTGCGATATTAAATTTATGGTTCAGTATTCAGCACACTTCTTCGTTCCTTGTCATTTTGGGATTGGTATCATGATTGTTGGTACTTGGCAGGAAGTCCTCTTGCCATTTAGCTGTGTCATATATTGTATTGGAGATAAACTAGGCCTAATTATTATTTCTAATCGAATCGCAATGTATGTTGTTTAATGGAGACTGTTTTGTATTTATTTACAATTGCTTAACCGTTGGAATAAGGGTAATTATATAAGACTCAGACTAATAAGAAGCGGCCCATCAAACTCATCTTTGGATATGATTCAGATGCTAGGGCATTTTTAGCGGGGTTTTCTTCGGATTTAGCTGCCCAAACCGACCAGAATTTTTCGACATCAGGGTGTCTAGAGACAGAACTCTACGTGAAATAGTACATTTTAACACATTGAGATCAGAGTTAAACCGGAGGGTTTCTTGTGGTTAAAGGGACCTGACAATTAAATTTATTAATAATGTTCCTCAGAATGTAAAAAACAAAAAAAAAAAAAAAAAAAACGCATAACTTCCAACGGTACACTAATGAAATTAGATTGTTATTTTCAAAATGTCAATGGCATTAGGAATAACCTTGTTGAGTTAACGAAAGCACTGGCTACTATTTCATATCATGTTATTGCACTGGTTGAAACCAATCTAAACCCGGAGATTAATGATTCAAAACTGGGATTTGTAAACCACAAGATATTCAGATGTGATAGATCCACACTGACTTCTGCTAAGTGTAGTGGAGGGGGGGGCGCTTGTTGCTGTATACACAACTCTACAAAACTTAATGATCTCATCTGGCTATTTTAATACTGAGAGTGTATTTAGTGCGGGTGGATATTATGGAAGTGCATTTCATCAATACCTCATACAATAATTGGCAGTGTGTATATTCCACCTAGTCAGGATGCTTCAGCATACCTGAATTTCAGCGTGTCTGTTGATGATGCTGTTGGCAAAGGTGGGGTGACGAATAATTTGCTTGTGGTTGGTGACTTCAACTTGCCTTGCAATTTGTAATGACCTCTTTTGTTGATTCATGTCAAGTTGACTGCATATATTTAGATTACTCTTAGGTGTTTGAAAGGGTAAATCATGACGTGCTGGTCGCAAAACGTGCTGGATATGGAGTATGGAGTCGGCTTTTGAGTTGGCTGGAGAGCTACTTTAAAGGCATCTCTGTCGTCAAATACTAGCGATTACTATACAGTATATCACTAGGGACACGAAAATAACACACGCTCAATTTAAGTACACGGGCGTTTATTCACCTTGAAACACAATAACACTGAACTCACAACTCACAATGATTTGCACTACCGCAATATCCGAGTTGTTCCACACTAACGAACTGAACAATCACTTACTGACTGAGAACTCAAAACTGAAACCTAGCAGCGGTGCAGCCGCCTTATATACATTTGTTACAATCTAGAATTTCAAGAACAAACTCGACCCCGAAGGCTCCAGAAGCCATGGAACATATTACAACAAAAAGAAAGTTATAGAACATTCTGTCGTCAATATGTCAAAATACGACAGTATGACATCTTTTATCCTATAATTGTCAAAAGTTTAATATTAAAGCATAAATAAAATAAGTTTATTGTTTTAAGTAGTCTATTTGGTAATATTTACACATAACTATTAATTATAACATAAAAGTTGTGTAGCTTCATGAAGCTACTGGAAAGTTCTAATGTAACCTATTTGATTCTACTCATACCTGGTAATTCAAATTATACTATTATGTAATATTTAATATATTTACAATTAATTGAGCCTATTACTACGTAGCCTAACATAAATAACATAATATAGCAAATCTTAAACATGATTTGAAGGTTTTACCAAGTTAGGTTACATATAGGCCTAGTACTAGGCTAGCCTACATACGACATCTCTTTAATAGTAAAATGCAATGGATCTGTCTCCACTCTGTTCTCTGTTCTGTCTGGTGTCCTCAGCGTTCTCACCTTGTTCCTCTTTTATTCATTATTTTTGTCAATGATATCTTCAAAAAATTCCAGCTACTTTCCTTCTGTTTGCGGATGACATGTGGTCCTCTCTTCATCTGACCAGGAAAATCTGAAGAGGTCACTTTTCACTTTTCAACATTGTCTAGTGGTGTGTAGCAAACGCTGTGGATCTGAACATATCCAAATGCCAAGTTATCTCGTTCACACGTGCAGCTATATCTTTTAACTTTGATTATCGTATTGTAGGTGAGATCCTTGACAGAGTTGATTGAGTGAAAGACCCTGGAGTTATTCTGACCAGTTCCCTAAGCCCTGCTGACAATATTGCATTTATCACTTCTAAGGCTTATTTCCTTCTGGGCTTTATTGGAAGATCAACAAGGAGCTTCAAATCGTACAAATCCATGCTGGTCTTACACAAATCTATGGTGCGCCATGTGCTTGAGTATGGCACTGTCATCTGGTCCCTTACCAACTTTGCCACATAGATGAGTTGAACAGAGTGCAGGTACGCTTCATGCGGATGCTTGGAGTTTGTCTGGGCTACACCAACTGGGAAATACCCATATCGCAGCTGGAACAGCGTTTCCAGCTGCAACCTGTTCATCATCGGCGTATCATCTTTGATCTGTTATTCCTTTTTAAACTGATCAATGGACTGATGGATAGCCCCGACCTTCTGCCGTCAGTTGATTTGAAGGAACGAGATTCACGACTATCTTTAGCCGGAGATTTCTGCCTACATACTCTTCATACAACTGTGGCTTGGCAAGACTTCAAAGGCTTGGAAGCATGGCGTCTGGGAGGGCGGACTTCTTCCAGGGATCTGTTTCTTCTTTTAAGCGGAATATTGCCCAGATCGTCGACCAGTTATAACCTGTGGGAACGGATCCATTAAGTCATATGTTTGTGTTTATTGCTGTTATTTTTACTTTTTTTAAAATTATTATTGTAGTCATTTACTACACACTTTTAAGGTTGATTCATTATGTCATGTGTATGCGTTATTAGCTGTGTATCTCTGTTATGTTGGAATACTTATTATTGCTACACCATTTTTTGCTAGTATTATTGTTGTTATTTACTTTCAAACTTTTAAGGTTGTTATTGCTGTTTATTAAGTGTGTAGTGTTCACATATTGTTAGCCCTTAATTCTTATCTTATTGTTATCGTATAAGATAACAATAAGATATCTTATTCTCTACTTGTTATTATGTTATTGCAATTAAATTGTTTTGTTTGTGATAGGAGTAGAATTTTGTCGATTGCATCCAGTTTACATAGTATTTGCTTGGCCTTAAATGCGTTAAATGTTAGCTTATCATTTAATAGAATTGATCATAGCTTATCATTTAATAGAACACACACACACACACAGAGGGCCATCTGGTTAGTCTCTTAGATAAAAACCACAAATTGTGAAAATTAGATTGCGATTGCATACAATTTTTTTAATTTTGTGTGGGTAACGCACTCAGTTAAAAGCCGAGCTAAAGGTTCACAGTTCAACCGCAAAAAGACTAGCTGTTCATTTGTATTTGGGCTATTAATTTCCGATACGTTCTAAGGAATGGTCGGCTTTAGTTTTGACCATGTTCGCTTATCTAAACTCACCACTAATTCGAAATCCATATTCGATCATATCTTGACGATCGACGTCTCCATAATAAATACATAGACATGGAATTGATCTAATTATGGTTATAATTACATACACGTACAGTGGGACTGATCCACCCGCCCGCCCATACACGTACAGTGGCACTGACCCACCCGCCCACCCATACACGTACGATGATATTGAACGTACAGCTGCGTTAAATGAGAAAAGTAGATGGCTAAATATATCTTATATATTTAGCCATCTACTTTTCTCATTTAAAAAATGATTTTGTAACGTTGGAAGTAAAAAATAAATATATAAAACAGGGACCTTGTCGACTTTTTGGCTGAAGTTTTTTCCATAGTAGATACATAACCATGAAAAAAGAATATGATCAAGTGAAAAGCCGAAAAAATATGAAAATAAGGAAATGTTTACTTTCGTAACTGTAGTTCGTAATAAAAAATGTAGTTCGTGCCCCTTGCCAACTAGGTAGACCCCAAAATGTAATTTTGTTCCATTCCACTCCTTGGATTCATTTTCATTAGTCCTGTCCAGGTCCAATCTTCAACTTTCATGCGATTATGCGAATTGCGAATCAGGAATCAGAGACTAGAGAGACGAGAGACAAGAGACGAGACGAGACTAGAGGAAAAAGAGACAAGAGATAGAGTTTGAGTTCGTTCAGTTGTAGTGTAGTCGGACTCTTAAATATTTATTCGTCAATTGTCGGTGAATTGAATAGATAAATGGGATTATGAATATATGTTTTCGTTATTGTTGTAGCCTGTAGGGTCATTTTCTATAAGTTGTCATACAACGAACGGCAAAATCACTTATAGGAATTGAATTGAGTAATTTAATCACTGAAACTATTTATTCTAACCAGTTCGTGTATCGTAACTTAGCAAGGTGTTTTTTTGAATATATTTTCAATTGTTGAATTGCTTATTATGATAGTTATTCAACTTTGTCCATAGAAATTCAGTTCGCTCACCAAGATTCGTGTACAGTGATTTGGCAGAATGTCTGTAGCTTTTGTTCAGCGAGGAAGACAACCTCTAACTACGGTACAGATACAAAAGGTAAGTAGGATAGGAATGTATTGCTTAATAGCTTAGGCCTACCCTAAATTAGGTAATTCTCTACAATTATTTAGTCAACCTCAAAAATTGTCATACTTTGACATTTTCGGTATGCTAAATACCAAATATTCAGTAAAAATTAGGTGTCGGAAACATAGAGTTAGTATCATTAGTTATACATTAGTACACACCGAGGTCGCCCATATACATTGCGCCGCAGCAGTTATGGTTAGGTTATCATAGCTTATTGTAGAATATGTTTACGAATTCTGGTGACTGAAAAGTGGTTTGCGACAGTGAAAATACATTATTACAGGTTTATTCTACAACATAATAACCTAACCATAACTGCTGCTGTGCGATGTCTCCGAAATTTCAGTGATAGCATGTGGACTTTTAAACCTTATCGCTTTGCAATGTGACTGACGGATTTCCGATACTTGAATTTCATTTTTCTAACTAAGTGAAGACTACCACATCATCATATAAATATATGAAAAGAATTGAAGTTGACTAAGTAGTAGGCCTACTTGAGAATTACCCTAAATTATCCTTTTACATAAAAATACCGGGAGACCGTGCTATGCTCAGTTAAACTTTGCAAACTGAAAAGATAGTATCCATATCTCCCAGAGAATCCTTAGGATCGTTTGTTGTTGCTCTAACTTGTAGATTATCAACCCTTTTGCTGCTGCAGTGTCGCTATTTGTGACTGTGCGATAAGCCTAAAAGTGCCGTAGTCGCAAATAGCGATGCTACGTATTTTATAAAGTACGACTTGGTACTTAAGTGCAGTTTCTTGCCACCAAACAAATTTGGAACATTTTCCTTGAAATGGGTCTAGAATTGGCTGTATTTTCACAAGATATGCTTTTTATTCCGCGGAAATAATGTATTTTACCGAAAAATTTGAAAAAACCAATGTAAAAACTTTAAGTATTTTTGTCATATTTCCGTTAATTTAAATGGTAGGCCTATTTTAATCATCTTTTTTTATTTTGATGTGTTTTTTGTGCTGAATAAAAATTTGAAAACTATTTTGGTCTATTACAAATATTTCTCGAGAAATTACGGAAAAACTACTATCGCGGCGGATCGCGATTAGCGGCCATTACGCGATCATTATATACAACAACTATTAATCACAAAAACCGAATTCACCTATATTTCCGGCGGAGTGACGGCCGGCAGGCCGTCACGGAGGCCAAACACTTGAATTTAACGTAAATTACGAATTTTTGTTGAGAAAATAAACAATTAGGATAAGTTAGGTTATGTCAGTAAAAAATGCATTTTCGAGCTGAAAAAATAATTTTACTACAAAACCAGTTCCTTATATATTTGTGCTGAGCATAAAAAAACACAAGAAATGAAAAAAAATTTGTCGAAAAATAAACATTTTTAAAAAAGTTGGTTTTTCATTATTAGATAAAAAACTAGTTTTTCGATTTTTCGGTAAAAAACGAGTTTTCCGCGGATGAATTCAAACTCCTCAAGAGATATAAACTCTTTTTTCATCACTTAACATGAAATGGTATTTTCAGAGGTGGCAAGAAAGTGCATAATTAACCGACGTAATTATTTAACGAGAATGTCTGCTATCATTCTATTCCTGTTCTACAAGGTTCAAAGTATTACTTTTGACTCCGGTAGTTGCCTGTGATTGTTCACAGCTGTCATAATAAGAACATATAAATGTCTGTTTACGTCCAGAATATAGCCTACAAATAAATACGTTGTTGCAGTTTGTTTTTGCATCATTTTCCCCAGTAATATTACGTTGTATTACTGTTTTAATATTGATAGTATGTTTATTTTAGTTTGATATTACCGTATTGTATTCAAAATAATAAATAGTGTTCTTACAAACCTTGTTGCCATGAATATCTAGATAATGGAAGTAAACAATTGTTTATCTTTTCCTCAATTGATTCAGTAAAAGAGAAACTGTTATTTAAGACTGCACTGATTATATTTAAAAAAAGTATAGTACCATAGAAAAACATTATTAAATTCTAATGACAGCAGGTTATGTTATTAAAAATGAAGGAACTTCAAAACAGGCTTGCCTTTGAGGCCCTATTGTTTCCCTTTATGTGGGTTGATTTATAGTATAGAATGGAATTATTGTATATGAGATGTATTGATTATACCTACATTTGAGGAAATAAATTATTCTTGATTCAGTGTGATTTTTTGTCATTTATATAATTTTTGTCTATGATAAAAAAACAAGTCTCTATAGTAGTAAATATTAAAACATAATAATCATAGAAATATCTTTGCAAATAAGTTTTTTATAATTTATTTGTAGTATTATTTTATTTGAGATGTTTCACTAGATTGATTTTGATGGCGGCAGTGTTTTACCATTTTTTGGGTTTCTCACTTTTTTTAGATTTAAAACAGTATTTTTTAAATGTAGAATATTTATTTTTCTTTTGCAGGAATATAAGGAAAATGAATTAAAAAATAAGTTAAATATTGTAATTTTACAAACAAATGTAGTAATTTTTCTGTTTTTATTGTTACTATATTTTTTTTTAGTTTTATATGTTAGTAGAGATAATTATTCTGCATTCTATTCTAAACGAAGTATTTTCATAATGTATTGCCTCCGGACCACTGTCTAATTATATTAGAGGTTTATATTACCTTAAATTCCGTCAAGTGGCCTAAGATGTCGTCAGATGGCGACCGGTTTCAACTACTTAATGTTTAATCATTTTCAAGCTGAAAATACATAAAATTATTCACTCTTGTGAGGTCATCATAAGTCTTGAAAAATACATTTTCTTTAATCAATCTGCATAAAAATATAACCTGGCAACAGTTATTAGTTTTAATAATGCTTACTTTCTCCCATGTGTTTAAAACAGATGTTTTGTCAATGTCTAAAAAGATTTGAAATTTTATCACTATCAGTATTCATATGAGTAGATTAGAAAGAAAAATAAAACTTTAAAATTAACATGGGATACACACTCAATATTTAAATGACAAACATGGACGCACGAAAAAAAAAACAGCGGAAATTTATTACGTCTAAAATATGATAGATGCACGGTCGGTACACAGTGCGGGTGATGCAAGTTGCGAGCTTAAACTGACACCGTGACCTTGCACAATCTTGCCAACGACCATTGCATGACTTGTGTTGCTATTGTTGTGTTAACCTTTTAGCCTTTTAAAAAACTAACTTAAAAAACTAAATTAAATACATACATAAATATTTTAACAGAGAAAACAAAATATATTGTAAATAAACAAATTATAAAGAAAATGTAAGGCCTCTAAGGCAAATGCTTGCTGAGAGGTTCCTACCATGCATACATAAAAACATAAATTTTTATGCGCAGCAGGAGACGAATGCGATATCTTGCACGCAAATGAAAAAATCAATAATAATTCAAACTAACCACAAATGTTAATACAAATAGACTAATTAATAGAGCTGTGTTATCTGAAATAAAACAAGCTATTGATTAGTTTTAAAAAGTCATGTATTTATTTAAGAAAATTCATTTCAAAATTAAGAGATATTTTTAACACACTCATATATTTACAATACACACTCTCCTTTAATGGTAAAATCATATCATACAGATTTTTTAAATTGAAAATATGAAAAAAACAAAAGTTACATATCATAATATTTTACTTCATTTTGTCATACCTGAATATTAAGAAATCAATGTTAGCTTGATTAAATAACCAAATTTGAAGTTTTTTTAGAATAAAGTTTTGCTCTTACATAGTTTTAATTCGTTTGTTAATTTATTGAACATTCTTGATCCCTGAAAAAGATAACATTTTTTTAAATGAGTTATATTAGGTTTTTTTACATGTATGATTTGCAGATTTCTATGCATATTTTTAAAAGTAATATTTCTCTCAGGTAAATTTCCACCAATACTCTAAAACATGTTTAATACATTGAAAACAAACGTATATTTTAATGGAAGAATATGTTATTTATAAATAAAGGATTAGATGGTTCTAATTTACCTTTACACAAAATCACTTTTAGAAACATTTTTTTAAATGGTAATTGGCTTCAGATTAATGTCATAAGTTCCTCCTTAGCATGAAATGATGTTCCATTTGATGATCATAAAAAATTCTCCCCACACTGTAGGTTTGTTTTCAACAGCCCCTCGTTAACTCATACGGGACAATGTAATTGATTCTACTGTGCACCAATGAAAAATATAACATTTTAAAAAGTTCTCTATCACAAACTGATCTTTTTTGATTTAAAATGGGAAATATGGGATTTCCAATTAAGTTCATAATCTAATATTACACCCAAATATTTAATTTTATTTACTACTTACTGTAGCACACAAACAATGTGCATACTACTTTTTCTGGAAAATCAATTTGATGCCTTAGATTAAAATTTATAAACTTTGGTTTTTCAAGACTTAATAGCATATGATTCGTAGAAAACTAATATTGTAAAAATTATTGCTTTATTGCTCTTTCATTGCTTTCCTTATCTGCATCCAATTGCTTCCTCTATAGCAAAGTGCTGTGTCATCAGCAAAAGATGTCAGGTTGCCTTGGAATAGATCATTGCATATAGGTCATTGATGTAGATTAAAAATAGATTGGCGCCTAATACTGATCCTTGGGCAATCCATACCTAATTTGCCTTACATCACTGTAAATAGATTTAATTTTAACACATTGTTTTCTATTTAATAGATAGCTTTGAAACCAATTGTACTCCTAATGCCACAGTCATATAATTTTTTAAAAAGAATTTCATGATTTACTGTATCGAACGCTTTTTTATGACTAAAAACAGTCCACTAACTTTTTGACCTTAAATAAACATTACACATGAAACTATCCTGAGCGTGCTCTGTATTTAAACCTTCTCGAAATCCAAATTGATTCTTACCAAAAAACTGTATATAATTTAGAAATTTTAATAGTTCATATTTCATTACTTTTTCATAAATGTTGGCAAACATTGAAAGTCATTGCTGAAAGTCATATTGGTCTGAAGTTATTGCTATCATGGATCGATCCTTATGAATTTGAATCACTTCAGCTAATTTAAGTTTTTCTGAATGCTGTGATTGAGCCATGACAAACATCATTTTTTCAACAGCCCCTCGTTAACTCCTACGGGACAATGTAATTGTAGCTGGTCATTCATTACATTGTCATTATGTAATTGGGACAAGTTGTAGAGTACATGAATGACTCTGATACAAAAGCTACTTTTGTGGAGTCATGTTTACTGACCATATGCGATACAAATAATATAAGAAAATATAAACAACTAGGCTTACTGACAATTAATGATCAGTTTGTTTACAACTTATTTTCGTCGAAAAATGCCTGGGAGGCCAGGTACATGAA
Organism: Stictocephala bisonia; assembly: GCA_035578905.1. NCBI lineage: Eukaryota > Metazoa > Arthropoda > Insecta > Hemiptera > Membracidae > Stictocephala > Stictocephala bisonia. Next base: position 251,832 of record JAQJVL010000291.1, read on the forward strand.
TTTAACACAAATCTTGAATTGTTTTAAAGACAGGGTAAGTTAGTTAGGTTATTTTTTTTATTGGAATTTCAACTGTTACAACCAATTTCATACAATAATACAGTGATGGTGTAACACAGTAAGAATAGTGAGATTCATATTGTGTTATGGTCTCTAGACCATATTACAAGCTTAGATCCGTGAAGCGTTGAAACACCAATAATATAATGCGGTAGAGTAATAACATACAATGCATACAGGATCTCCAGCATAACATCAAGATAAGACTAATGATAAGTACAAAGCTTCAGACTTAGTTAACAGATGGAAAAACCTGTAATAATAGCTATCTGCAGGCTATAAAAAACAATTACGGTACATAAGACCTAAGCAGTGCAACAATAAATTAATAATAACAATATAACAAGACAAAATAATGATTAACAAGTAGCAATAACAACAAAAAATTACTATGCATGAACTGTTGAAAATGAAAAACTAACTATAATCTATGCTATACAACAAGCAAATTCAAGACAAATGAATTGTGTGCAAAACTATTAATGACAGGTAAGTAGAACATCATTAAAAATGTCTAAAAGTGATCACACGGCAGCTCATGAAGTAGGGAGAGACCTAGGATATCAACAGATTAAATGGAGTGTAATGGTCAGAAATTACAGCTGCACTCATCAAGGTTAACTTCCTTTTGAAGGAATCAAAAGTCTTCAAAAAAAGTATTCTCGATGACACCACACTCCCGGTCCTCTGAAGTCTGGCCAAACCACAGTGATAAAAACGTAGCTGGTAGGCAGATAACTACGGCCAAATATTATTGGTCGGTAGCGTAGTTGGTTCAATCCCAGCTTCATAAGCTAAAGGTTCTCAGTTCGATCCCAATCAGAGTCATAACACATTTTGAGAAGGATCAGCTGATAACCAGCGGTTGTTCATTTGTCATTGGGCTATTAATTAATGACACTTTCTATTTATTTATTCATAAGACGCCAATCGTCAAGATATGGGGAAATATGGATTTCGAATGAGTGTGATGAGTTTAGATGAGCGAATGTAGTCATTGTTATAAACTAAGGCTGACTATTCCTTAGAAAGTGTCATTAATTAATAGCCCAATGACAAATGAACAGCCAGTGGTTATCAGCTGATCCTTCTCAAAATGTATTGACTATGATTGGGATCGAACTGAGAACCTTTAGCACATGAAGCTGGGATTGAACCAACTCCGCTACCGACCAAGGAATAGTCGGCCTTAGTTTGTAACAATGACTACATTCACTCATCTACACTCATCACACTCGTTCGAAATCCATATTCGCCCATATCTTGATGATTGGCGTCTTATGAATAAGTAAAATATTGTCATGGATCTGATATCCCTTGGGATGTGTAGGTCTATCCTCCACAAGAGCTTAGGGCAGCCCATTAACCACCTTGTAAAGGAACACCAGGTCGGTAAATATTTGCAGATAGTGAAGGAGGATCAGATTGAAATGTTCCATTCCAGTTCTTCAATGGATGTTCCAAAATAAATATAATGGCAAGTGCCCAGCATTTGCATAAAACAGACTTATACCCTGAAAAGCAAATCAACATGACCACGTTGTTACGGTGACCAGTAACAGAGCTGTACTCTAACACTGGACGAAGAGTACTATGAGGGATTCAGGTGAACTGAAGTGTTTGGTTGATCTGTTGATGAAGTCAATAAGAGAGTTGACTCTTGGAAGTTACTTCCACAACATGCAAGTTGAAAGTATCTATGAAGCAAATTAATAATTTTATGCAAAACCATATACGTAACTTTGTATATTTTATGTAACTTATTTAAAGATGCCTAAGTGTATAGCACTGTACGTGTATAGGCGTGCTTGTGGGTCAATACCACTGAACGTGTATAGACGGGCGGGTGGACTAATAACACTGTAAGTGTATGGGCGCGTGAGGGGGTCGATACCACTGTACTTGTATAGGCGGGTAGGTGAATCAATACAACTGTACCTGTATAAGCGTGCGGGTGGGTCAATACCACTGAACCTGTATAGGCGGGCAAGTGGGTCAATACTACTATACATATATGGGCGGGCGGGTGAGTTAATACCACTGTACATGTATGGGTGGACCGGTGTTTATGGAGGCCCAATTCATACACATACAGTGTTAATAGTCCAACCACCTACTCATACACATACAGTGTTAATGGTCCAACCACCTACTCATACACATACAGTGTTAATGGTCCAGCCACCTATTCATTCACATACAGTGTTAATAGTCCAACCACCTACTCATACACATACAGTGTTAATGGTCCAACCACCTACTCATACACATACAGTGTTAATAGTCCAACCACCTACTCATACACATACAGTGTTAATAGTACCTACTCATACACATACAGTGTTAATGATCCAACCACCTACTCATACACATACAGTGTTAATGGTCCAACCACCTACTCATACACATACAGTGTTAATAGTACCTACTCATACACATACAGTGTTAATGGTCCAACCACCTACTCATACATATACAGTGTTAATGGTCCAACCACCTACTCATACACATACAGTGTTAATAGTCCAAACTACCAACTCATACATGTATAGTGTTAATGGTCCATACTACCCACTCATATATAAAATATTCAAAGCAATAATGGCTGAAAATTTTAATCTTATTTGTCAATGGAACTTTGTTCAAAGTTACTATAAACTGTGCATTTTGATTTACTGTTGCAGTAAAACCACGATTATTGGAACCAGATTATCGAAAACATTGAGCAAAAAAGTAAATAATGAACATAATCGTATAAACATTTTTCTTAATAAGATTGAAATTATATCAGCTAACTATTATATTTTAAAACGGTGACAAAAATGAATGTATCAGGGAAGTGTATGGTGGCATTTGATTGAATTGTTTATGGGCCTAACCCTCTACTTCAATAGGGCAACCTTGAAATATCAGTAACTTAGCCTGATAGGTTGGGAGCACTTTTCGTTTACATGCTAGTGCCATGCTCTTTTGTATTAAGTGTTTTGCTTGCTAATGATTCACTATTATTGTGATTATCTAGTGTGCAGTTATTGTGATTATCTAGTGTGCAGTTATTGTGATTATCTAGTGTGCAGTTATTGTGATTAGTGTACTAGAGTACTGTTTTTATTGTACTGTAGTCTACATACATATTGTATTGTTACAATAGTTTAGTTTTCTTTTTAATGTATTTTCCATTATTATTTTAGTTAAAAGAACGTTTATATTTAATATTAGCATAAATGAAAAGGGGTTGGCTTGGCCATTTATTTACAACCTTAGTTCCCAAGTAGCTGGGTTACAGCATTACGCTAAGTGCTGACTAGTTTGAGAGTTATATAAAAATTGCATAAATATCGTATTTATAAACTACCATGTTTTTGTTTCTGATCAGGTCTATTTAAATGTTAGGCTAGAGCTTTCATCATGAAACATTTATATATAGGCCATCTCATGTTAGATGTCCACTAGAATTAGTTATAAATATGTTTATAGTAAGAATAGATTATTGTTAGTGGCCATTATTTATTTATTTATTTTGCTAGAGTCTGCATTATTTATTTATTTTTGTTTGTTTGTTATTTTTAGATAGTTTGTGGTAAGTGTAACAAGTAAGAAATTACATAATAACAATTGAAACATGGCAACTGTTTCTTTCGAATAATGAATAACAATAATATGTTTTTATCATGATTATCTGATAAATTTCTGTTTCAAATAAACAAATGTTTAATTTAGATTGTTTTCAGATGCTAGATGAAAACAGCCATCTCATTCAGACAATTCAAGAATACCAAAGCAAAGGAAAAGTACAGGAGTGTATGCAGTAAGATCAATTTACATTACTATAATTTAAAAATAGTTTTATCTAGCTTCAGAGTGTTATTTATTCAAAGCTATTCAAAACAAGTAATTTTTACTTACTACATAACGTGTAAATGTGAAGCTTTTGTCTTGAGTGAGGAGAAAGGAATTGTTGTATCTTGCTAGTAGAGCATTTGTTGCTATGCTTTAAAAAAAGTCTTCCCAAAAATGGTAACTATTTTGCCATTGATATATTGCCTTATTTTGCCTTTTATAAGTATCACCAACATATTATTGAGCTCTAAATTAAAAATACCTTAGGAAAAACTGCTATAACTTTTTAATTGGAATATAGTAAATTAATTTGTTTATTTATGTAATTTTTTCATTTTATGTCCTAAAACATTAGAAGAAATGCAAATAGTGAAAAACGTGTATTCAAAGTAGTAATGAAAATAGGAGTGTGATAAAATGCAACAGTGTAACAATCTGCATTATAGATGTTTTTTAAGTTAAAAGTTACAACATATCGATTTTAAAATTTCTGAAAAAGCCTAGCTGTTTTGTATGGCTCAGTCATAAATTATTAAGCATACAATTTATCAAATTAAGTATTGAAGAAAGGAAATATGATTTAAAAGCATGAAAAAGAAAAAGTGGAAAAAAAGGGAAAAATAATCAACGATAACTTAGATACATAATGTTTGTACAATATAATGACCAGTGAGCTGTAGTGGATTGGTAAAGTGTTTGATAAATGGAAGATCTTAATACAAAGATTCAAAATCGACTTGTCAGCATCATTCAGCATCGAAATTAAGAATGAGCTTTATTTTTATTTATAATTTACTTTTATTCAACAGAATTGTTGATAAAGCTCTAAAATATATTACCGGTACAATAGCAGTTTTATGTAGACGAAGGCACAAATGTAAATAATTCATAAATAAATAGTGGATGGAAAGCCTGAAGATGGTTTAAAAAATAAATTTTTTCAAGAAAGTTGAGAGGAAGGAAATTTAATTTTAAGCTACTAAAAACTTCTTTTATGCAGTATGTTTTCACAACCTGTCCTAAAAGTTTTAAAAGTGGAGGTGCCTAATTTTATATAAAATCAAATTTATATTTCAGAAACAAATATTAATTTCATTTACTTTTAGGTACCAGCAAGTGTTGCATAGAAATTTGGTCTATTTGGCTTCCATTGCAGATGCAACTCAAAATATTCAAGCTCTTCTTCCTGTAAGTTGACTCTATCTATAATTTTTGTTTAGACAATATCCTTTATCAACATATCAAGAAGATTTAGGCGACAAATAACTTTATCATAATTTAAAATTATATAGACTTTAGTCTTGTTCACTTTCCCTCCAAGAGAAAAACTGTGTCAAGGTCTGGAATGCTTTTTCCAAGAACTATGTCCGAAGGGCCTTCTGTATAGTTGTGGTTCCTAATCACCTCAGGCAGTGAGTTGTACATCTTAAGTCCAGCATTAGATTTTTTTTTTTTTTTATAAACACTCGCCAGTTGATTTCATGGTGAAAGCAGAAGTCTTGTGAAGGTTATGTAGAAGTTTCGCATATGTCTAGTGTTGTAAGTGTGTATATCTTGGTTTCATGGGTTATCTTGATTTATGCAGTAGAAGATTGTTTGGAGATGGTGCAATAAGTATTTTGCACTCCTTCAACACTTGCCTGCAGCTGTCTCTTGTATCCAGACCTGCTAATACTCTGATAGTCCTTTTCTACATTATCAATACTCACTGTAGATAATCTGAAGAATCTCCCCTAAGTGATGTGACATTGTTGATTGCTCTTGAATAACCTTTGATAAGCAGTCATGGTTGCATCAGATGTTGCAACTGCTTTTATTCTTCTTAAGGTAAACATTGAAGTGTTCAGATTCAAGTACAGAAGGTCAATATGATAATTCCAATACGCTTTCGTCAATAACAATACCAATATATTATTTTATGCTGTCATTTCTTTGAAGCCAGGAAGTTCTGATAAATTAAATTTATGTCATCTCACATTAGTTGCTCGGTCTTTAAAACAAAACAAGGCATTTTGTGTACAGTATTTATGAGCCATATTTACAGCAGTGAAGATGCCAATTTCCAGCTATTTTACCTTTTTGTTACTAGAGACTAGTAGTCATTGGCATACATGACCATCCTACTACATTTTTCCCTTACTGTATGTAGATGTTAAGAGAACCTTTGTTGTATCGCTGAAATCAGCTGTCATCTTCTAAAACAAATCAGTCAACATCTTGTGGTTTTGTTTGCAATTATTCTTATTCCTTTATGGATTCATGCTCATTTTTATTGCTATTATTATTATTTTTATGTCCTAACAACCTTATGTAGCAATTTGAACTTAAAATTGTTGTTACCTTTGGTATATTTGCTCCTATAATAGACTGTATTATGTTATTGGATGATTTCTTATCCAATTTGTATCCATATTCTTATCCAATCTCTTTGTAGAAAAACAAAGAGGTGTATTTTTCATCCTCTCCATCCATCTGTTCTCACTCTGATAAGTATTCATAGGACTACTTCAGCTCTGTCACACACCACTACCCACCCTACATACACCTGAAATTTGTACCCTCATATAGATATACAACTCAGTGGACTACCTAAATCAATTTACAATATAAGTAAACGTCACACAACTGAAATTTATTACAATATAAGTAAAAAATATAATGATCGATTGGCAAACTAAATTTATCTTCCTAAAATTGGAGGAATTCACAAAGAAATTATTTTTCAAAGTTTGTTAAAGGAATGAATAATAATTTGTTATTTTAAGACTACATCACACAATATTCTGGGGAATTTTGGAATCAATAATCTGCTTTGGATTTGGTTTCTAAAAATATTTTTTGTTTCTAACATACGAAAGCAGAATTTCTTTCCAGAACTCCGTTTAATCAATATTCCTCTTTATGAGACTAGTTTTGCAGGTTTTACCGTACATGCAATGGTCCATGGGCATTGCATGTATGATTATTAGTGGGTTTAATCTTAGTGGCAAATACTTGACAATGACTTGTCCATCATCAGGTTTTTAACTAATCTTTCATAAAATCGTCATGGTAGTTTTCATGAGTAAAACTGTATTTTGATGATAAATGAAACATTTTCGGCACACAATTTGTCTTAAACCAGTCATGAAAATTACCTGGTTTGTCTATCCTCTTGTGTGTAAAAAATCAACTGGTACCATTTTGTACTCCTATGCCTTTAAAACGTGTTTTTTTTTTATTTTCCGGTAAAAACTAATTTCACTTTCTACTCTCCAGTGACAATGCTACAACACAGACAGTCATGCTATCTGTCAAGTTCAAGATGTGAACTTGTTAGACTTATTTTTAAAATCTACAAAAGCTGTAGTGAGTGATTATTGCTGACTTTTTAACTCGAGACAATGTTTAAAATATCAATGTACGCTACGGAAGGAACTTCCAAAACAGATCAGTCTCATCTACATTAGAAATTTGTTCATGTAGAAATCCATTTTTAGAAATAAAATTTTCAAGTCCAATTATATATTTTTTGGCAGCTTAATGGTCACTACTCAATTCGTCATGATGAGGTCGCTTATTCCTTAGCGCTGCTTAAAACCTAGTAAGCCAACCAGATGATGCACCAAAGTTTCCCTTATAACCAAGTAACTCAAGAAGCCTTAGAGGCAATCAAAGGTCCAGAAATAGATGTTTCTTCACTTGTTATTTGGAAACCCCATTTAAAACCGCAGTGTGGCTCCAGTGTGAGTCCTGTGGATAATTAGGAGTTGACTGTTTTACATTTCTGACCTAGACCATAACTGAATGTTCCATTCACAAACCAACGATAGGAGCTCTGCAACTAGTGATTTTCTTCACTGTAGTAAAGCAGTTAACTCTCTAGAGCATAATTTTAAAGGCTTGTGCTAGACCCTGTTCTTGAAAAACATCAGAGGCTTTAAGCTAACTAGCAGATGACGCTGTTCTTGTCTTTAGCAATAATCGATATATCAGATCTGCTCAAGATCAATATATTTATTTCAAGTGTGGCTGAGCCTTATTGTCTCGAAAATTACCTTGTCTTTAATCCATCAAAAACTAAACTCCTTGCATTGGATTAAATCAAAATCAAAACACTTTATTTGTCGTAAGAATTTTTACAAATAAACTATATTGCTTTTGCCTTTATTACTATTGCAAAGATGTTGTGATTCAGATTGAGTAAATGGGAGTTGTTAAGAATATAGACAAGTATGTCAAACAAATACAGATTTATGTCAGTCAGAAGGCCAAGTTCTTTAAAGTAAGGTTTGCAATGTTCCATAGGATGTAAGCCTTTTAGCACTAATTGCTTTTTTTGCTAAATAAGTATGTCTTGTATGCTAGAACTATTTCCGCACAACACCAAACCATATCAAGATTGGCTCAAGAATGACACTCAGTAGGGTAGGCGTAAGATAATTTGATCTGGAAAGAGTAAAACAAACTAAACACTTAGACATAATTTTTTACAATGATATGTCCTGGTGCACACATGTTAAAGACTTCCAGGCTAAGTTTTTGTACTGAACAGATTGAAATCAACTGCTACTACCATTGTACTAGCATAATACGTTTGCACCACTTTATAATAGTATCTATAAATAAAGTGTAAGTTTCAAACATAATTTCTGTGAAGATGAAACAGTTGTGTTTTGTGAAAGAAAGATTCATGCAGTTTTAGACAATCTGTAGTAAGTGACATTGCAGACCAAAATCAGAGAAGTAGAGCTTCTGAGTCTCGTAGAAACATAAAGTTCCACTATTTCAGATGCTCGTTTAGAACCACTTGCATCTGATAACTTAGTGGTAGTGAGAAATCCATGTAATCTGAAGAACTACAAGTAACATGGTACTTAGAATAATTCATATACTTTTCTGGACGCTAGTATGTTTTATTTGGTAGTGTTGTTGCTTTCCTAGAAAAATCAATTATGTGAATTAATTGTGTTGTTAATGGTCCAGCTTTTGTAGTTTTTCTTTTGATCTTCATAATAGTAAAATTTAAAATTAAACACTAGTATTATTATATGTATCACAGAAGTGAATTTGTGAATTTAACTTACATTTGATTATTGAAATTTACATTAAATTTGGAGGGCATTCGTTTGTTATAAAATAAAAATGATAACATGAAATCTGTTTTTCACAGTTAAATTGTTATTTAAAAATGTCTTCTGGTATGTAAAAATGTGTATAGAAGTCAAGTAAATTGTAGATAAAGGAGGAGTAAATAGATGAAAACTAATCCCATAATGCTTTGATATCTATTATTAATTACCAGTTAATTTTAAGAATGTTCCAGCTTGCCAGGTAAATGAATTTTAATTTTGTTGCTCATATATTTCAAATGAACAGTAATCACCGCAATTTGATTTTCAGCCGCCTCAAGGTATGCCTGGACCCCACCCTCAGCACAATATGATGGGAGGACCAGGACCAGCCGGTGCACCTAGTGCCGAGGGCCCTCCCAACCAACCTCCTGGCCCTGGCAACTTCCCCCAACAGCCCAATTACAGACCGCCCACGATGCCTCCCCAACGTAAGTACCACTTCCTAAAATGCTAGTTTTATTTTTTAATTGATTTAATTTTGTTAAAAAGAAAACAATTTATTTTACATAGTAAATGTTTTTGTTTTTATGTTTTAGGTAGTGAAGAAATTTTAAATCCTTATCCTATTGTAATTGATCTATATTAATAAGTTGTTCAAAATGTCTCTTATGATCCACCATTAGTTCAATAAGCAAAAGAGAGAAATTTGATTATTTTTACAACATTTTGAATATTTCTTGCACTTAAAAAGTTATCAGTTACTGTAAAAAATCTTGTTTCATATTTTTGTTATCCTTATGTTCGTGGATGCCAAGAAGGCTGAAGGAAAACCCTTATTAGATGTGAATACTGATATCAACATTTCTAGAATTATCTATCCAGTTCATTTTTAGACATTTTTGTAATAAATGAAGCACTGCCACAAGATTTCCAATGTAGTACCAACTAAATGCTAATGTGCTGGTTTGCTGGACAGCCAGTTCGGTGTCGGTTCCCAGTGACATACAGTAGAACTCCAATAATCCGAATCAATTGGGACCAAACCCTACTCGGATGGTCAGATTTTTGTCTAAAAGCAGTCCATTATATTTAATTACTGCTAGTAATTACATGAATGTATGTTGAAATAGCATATAAAACAATATTTTAAATGTGAACGGGCATTTATTATATAATTAATTACATACTATAGTGTACTATGATGTATATTTTCATACAATCCTGTAAACAAATGTTATTGCTTGCCAAACATCTTAGTTAAATATGCTCTATATGTTCGACTGCCTTCTCCGTTTTTGGGCAGCCAGGTCGCGTATCCGCTTGACAGAGGGAAGGACAATAGTATGAGTATATTACAATACATTATCCCTATCGCATTATGTTTCCTTAAGCAGAATTTGGATTTGTTCTTTTAGGACGGTGTTACAGTATGTAGTATTTATTGAGGTATATTATGTGTTATTTATTGTGATATATTTATGTATATTTTCTCTTTCTAAGGATTAAAACCACTACTCTGTTGATATATGCTTTTAGTTTTTTCCAGAACAAAATTAAAAAACTGAAAATTGTAAGATTTCTTTGACATTCTGAAAGCAATTCGGATAGTTAGAGTTCGGATAATTTGAGTTCCACTGTACTAAATTTTAATGCTCTCCTGCTACTCTCATCTGAAGTCAGAATTAAGCCTCATAACCAGTTTATGTGTATGTAAAAAAGGAGTTTTCAGTATTAACTTCACATTTTTACTTTAACTAATGTTTCAACAATTTACTGTCACTCTTGTGGGCTCGGAAGTTACATGAAGATGTAAGGTCTGTGCATTATGTAGTACTGTATGGGTTGATTTGCCATGTTGCAGCACAGTGAGCTTGTATCATAAAATATATTATTTAAAACATCTTTAGATAGAGGAAATAGACCATCAGCTGGCTATGAATGTATTACTTACCGGTATGGTACTAGCAGTAAACTATCTTCCATGCAATAGTCGATTAGAGCCAGTTGTTGACAAATTCAGAAAGCTGTAAAGTTATATTTTTTCCATATAAAAATATTTCTGTTTGGTAATACTTCAAAGCGGGAGTTATTTTATATGTCCTAATTTTCATTTTATATGCCTAATTTTAATTTTGATGATTTATGGCATTTTTGTACAGTTATTTTAATATCCTCTTTTTATATGTTGAGTTATTGACATTCCTTTAAAGTTTTGTAACACTTATGTAAATTCTAAATGTATGAAAATAGCCAGTTAGAAAAACAAGATAAAACATGTCCTCCCCCTCCTACTATCAGTAAACATTGCAAAACAAATATTGTTCCGTTACAACTACTGTATAGTAAAAACACTGATCATGTCAACTTCTACCACCTTATCATATGATTTTTATTTGTTGGTCCCTACAGACCAGTGTAGCTATTAAATTTCATGGAAAAAAGTACCAGTCGCAGCTGGATTCAACCTTTAGTGTTATATTTGGCCACAGACTGCTCGTCTGTTTTAACACTGAAGGAGAATTGGTATTTTTCTATTACTAAGCTGTGACGCAATAATTTCAAACTCTCCTGAAGTATTCAAGTAAAACCAGAAAACCACGATTTAATTTTTACTAAACTTCTTAGTTCTTAGAAACCTAGGTATCAGTTTTTACTTAATAGTTTTATGTTATGAAACAATAATATGGCCCAGTTACAAATAACTGACTATGTTGTTGTATTGTCTTTTGTCAGATTTTGAATGTTGTTGAAACTAATCTAAAAAAAGTTTCAGATGAAGATTTTTACAGTATATATAAACACACAGGAATTAAAAAAAAGCATAATGAGAGTTTTAATTTTGTGTCTGATACTGTTACAGGGCCTACAAACGCTGCAGGTCCTCAGCCGTACAGATATCCACCTCAGCAGAACCCTCAGCAAGGATATGCCAACCCACAATACCCAGCGCCAAACCAAGTCCCTGGACAGGTACCAGGCCTTCGTGTTCTACTGCCTATATACAACAGAATACCTCTTTAAAGATTTCTATATTACCAATGAATTCAGTCTTATTGTGAAAGCTTGAATTATTAAAATGTGTTTAAATTGTTTGTTATTATATGATTTTTGTTGTGTGTTATAAATGTGAAGAGACAATTTAAAAGTAAAATCAGCTTTATTATTAGCATAGATATGTTACATCCAAATGGCTTAAATTATATTGCAGTCACATCGTACATCCCAGTGAAAATGGTCCAATACTAATTGATATGCCCCGAATGCAGTATATAGATAAGCTTCCCTAGTATAGTCAGCAGTCTTGACTCAAAATATTTCTGTGACTTGAAATTTTGTGATTTGTGTACATTTTTATACGATTATTTTTATTCATATTTCTATAAGCAAAGCAAAATAAGTTCTAGTTGGACTATTTTCTGCTATACTTTTGGTAAAATATTCTTATTTTTTTTATTGATCTTTATTTATAAAATTTAATTATGATGTTGTATTTGATAGTTTAGACAGGGATTGTTGGTAATTTTCCACAATAGCAGGAAGGAACCTGAGAACACACTTTATTAATATATATTTTTTTACTCTTGAAATAAAATGCTTATGGATTATCCAATCTTAACCTGAGAATATGCACAACTACATAAATGGAAAACAATTGATAACAATATAAAAAAAAATTAATAAATTCAACAAATCCATACGACACCCTGTTGACAACGTCGCCCAGATGACCAAGGTCAAACAATATGCTATGGGGCTTGATTCACCTACGGCAGTAGGAGAAATGTTACCTCCAAGATACCAATGGCAGAGGGACATGACAAAACTACCACAATATGTACCACTGCAAACCTTACTCAGACTGACAAGACTGGAGAAGTACACTTTAAGCTTGCCTGGAATGTGGGTAAATCATCTTCGGGGATAGAGGGTCATGAAATGTTTGGGTATTGAATGGTCTGGTTATAGACTGGAAATTGTAGTGTTAAGAGTGCAAAACTGTTTACGTAACACATTCAGTGCTTAACTAAAAATACATATTATAATGTTGCAGTTCTTTATCATGTAAACTTAAAAAAATCATAGATTTTGGATTGCTTATATGAGGTGTTAGAAATAGATACTAAACCATAGTCACTCATAATAGGCTTTTTAACAAAATACAGACAAAGCAGATCTATGGTAACTTAGGCTTCTTTAATTGTAAATACATTTTTAGGGTCATCACCTTTCTCTTTGTCATCATCTATGTCTTTCAAAACCACTAAGGCTACAAAGTCAGTATCAGATAATTAACCAGAAATTGCAACATTTTTATCAGTAATTGCAAACACTTCATATTGTAGATTATCTTTGTTAAGAGTTGTTTTCTATTCAACAACAAGGTTGTTGGGATTTGAATCAGTCAAGGTTGGATTAATAATTACGTTTTCTTCCTCCATACTGTTTCTGCTGATTTTAAAATCAAACTTTTAAAACAATTGAAAATTGCCTTCTCAGTAAAATCGTTCCTTATTTTCTTAAGCATCTATATGGCATCCATAATTTTTATTTTAGTCTGAAAGACATATTTTCCAAATTGAAGATATCTAAGTCAACCTCTGTCCTAGAGATTTCATATTTTTAACCATGCCTTGATCTCAAGGTTGCAATTTTGAAGTTGTATTTGCTGGTAAAAATTCAATTTTAACACGTTGACTGCCATGACGGCCACCGGTGGCCCACACAACAATTTTAGCTCACGCCATGAGGGCCACCGGTGGCCCTCACTAGATTTCAGCCTGGTGCCACAGCTGTTTCTACGGTAAAGTTCAATATTCATTGTTCCGAGTTCTGTGTTCCATGCAACCGGAAATGACCCCCCCGAGTACAGAAATAGCCGACATCCGGTCTTTTGCCGCCATTTTGTGAAGTTATTGATGAGGTACACCGGTGGCCCTCATGGCGTGGGGGCAAAACTTTACATATGCCATATTATATTGTTTCAGCAGTTTTGTTGTGATTTTTATATTTTCTTCCTGCGATTTTTATATTTTGATCAGCTTTTGAGGTTAGGTGTATAGTAAGTGATATTGATTCTTTTTGTGACAGAAACTAGTCTGTCTAAATGTCGTAAAAACTAGTTCAAATATATAAAAACGTATTTAGGGTTGCTTTATTTAAAAACCAGAGGACCGTTTTCTATCACATTTTATGAGCTTTCAGAATATATCATTAAAAATTACGTAGTACTAAAAATGGCGCTACAATTTGTGTTTGATTTATAAAAGACGCGGGGGTCACCGGTGGTCCACATGGCGCACAGCCATGTGGCCCTCATGGCGTCAGGCGGACATACAGTTTTACTACGGCGGCCTCAGAATGACACAATAAATTATCTACGCTGACAGTCAACGTGTTAATGTCGGAGAGATTAGGCAAATATCAATGGTCAGAATAGTTGTATTTTCTCCTTTTTTTCTTCGTTATTTGGTTTGAATCTGTGAGCCACTCACTGTCCAAAAATATCTTTGGTCATCCATGTTTTTTTTTTTTTTTAGGTACAGTTTGTTGGGATGCTTTCGGTTCCTTTCAACCATCGTGGCTCTTTTAGCCTTACCAATAACAAATTGTTTCAATTGTTCCATTAGCGTTAGCATCTAGAAACACTGTTAACTGTTCTTTGCTGTGTTTACTTTCGCTGCATGTCGCACCTTTTAAATTCATTGTTTTTCTGGTAAAAACTTAACCTTTCAAATGTTGGGTTAGTAGCACATGTCTGTCTCACTGTCCTGACTTTTTTCAACTACCCTATTGCTTGTACACAAATATCACTTAAACAATTGTATTCCCTTATTTGATGAGTCAAAATAATAAACAAAAGGATCATTATTCCAGGTATAAATTACCATATTCATCATCTTCATCTTTGTAACTCAGGCCAACCTCTTGATTGTTTAAATTTTGGCCAGAAGAGTTTGTGGATCATAGTCTTCCACAATCACTTTGTGTATTCTTATTATACACAGGTTCATTAAAGCCACTGTTATCAGAAAATAAAATACTCAAATTATAGTTTTTGCCAAATAATTAGTCTATTTCCCATACCTTAACAAGTGCTCAAAATCCACTACTAGACACTGTTTTCTTAAAACTATCATAAGTAAACAACAAGCAGACAACAGCTGTAAAATAAAATGAAAATGATTCTGTTGATAAAATAACAACCCTAGTAATTAATCAAATTTCTCACAGATATGGCAAGCACTATTCAAAGAAATAATCAATACAGAATGCAGTCATTAGCAGCACACTGCTTAGAGAGTACTAAACAACTCAACTCGTGTGTAGCACTGTACGGACGGCAACCAAAAACGACCAGTCGTTTACAGTAGTTGAGACATTAAAATACAGGGCTGTCTCATCAGCATTGTAAATTTACTTAGGAATATAGCTTCGTGCTATTTTTGCAAGTTTCTCGACTCATTTATTACATATATTTCTATATACGCTTACACTCTCTCCACCTATTTTTAGCCATATAATTTAATTTTATAGTTTAGTGCCTTAAATTATAGCTGGATCAATTTGATGCTTAATTTTATTAATGTAAGAACTTTTTTTGTAAAGCAGAAGTGTATACCTGAACCATCACAAAATGACAGTTGTGTATTGTATGTTGATGTAACTTAAAAAATAAGGAATTAAACTTATATAACATTGCATGGCCCATTTAAATTTGTTTTTAACAAATATTTTATTTTTTCAGGGATATCCCAATGCAAATCAACCATCATCATATGGGGGTCCACCCCAACAGCCACAGGGACCTCCTCCTCAAGGGTATGGACCTTCAGGCACCAATCCCCCTGGCAACTATCCTCAGCCAACACAAGGCTATAATAGCGGACCCCCTCCTTCTGGGTATCCCCCCTCATCTGCCCAACCCGGCACTTATGGTCCTGGACCTGGTTACCAATCCGGGTATGGCCCAGGGTCGCAGCCCCCAGTCCAGACAGCACCAACAAACTATAGCAACACAAGTGGCAACAACTATCCAAACAATTATCCTCCTGGACCTGGGCAGCAGGGAGGATATGCCCCTCCAACAACTCAATCCACAGCTCCGCCCCCTCAACAGGGATTCCCTAGTCAGCCAAACACATATGGCCCAAATACTGTAGCTTCACCTAATCCCCAAAGTTCGTACCCACAAACAACAATTGCACCATCAGCCGCAACTCAAACTTATCCACCTGCAAATTATCCACCCTCCACTACTAGCAGTACACCCACTCAACCCACTCAGGGCGGCTATCCTATTACCACCCAAACCTATCCAGCAAACCAACAACCTTACCCACAAGGTTACCCACAACAAAGTTACGGAGGTCAGGGCTATCCTCCCGGGCAGGGAGCTCCTGGAGGTTACCCCTCTCAGTATCCTCGACCTGCTGGACCGCCTGCTCCAGGTCCCCCTCAAGGCCAACAAGGTCAATATCCTGGGTACAACTATCCACCAAACCCACAGTAAAGATGATGTTAAAAGTTTTGCTTAAATTATTTCTTCATTCAAGTTGTATTTGTATCTAGAAAGTACCTTTTGATTAGAATTTAAGGTCTTTTGGAAGTTGAATTTTGAACCCTATTATTTCTAATAGGGCAGAAAATGACTAAGGTAAAATTTATGAAAGTGGATTATACTAGTTTAATTTTTTTAACCATGACAGTTTTTACTATCAAATCCTGAAGCATTTTCTTGCAGCAGTTTTATAATAACATTTCAGAAGAAAATACTGTCAAGATCAGAGGCTCCAATTCATTAAGTTTGTATTGTTAAAATGTATATCTATGTATCTTAAAAGCTAGCATAAACAACTAGAATCCTAGTTACGATGTTTAGGAATGATTTTGTTAAGAAGTAGACACAATCCAAGCCAAACTGTGCCCTGAGAAAATCTGTGATTGGAGGCTTTTGGCAGCATGCTTTCATCTTCGAAGCTAATTTTGTCTTCTTTCCTAAACAACTAAATATTTCTTAGTTTTATATACCTTTAAAACTATTGTTTTTTCTTTTTTCAAATTTAGTGGTTTGTAAAACCAAACAACAAAAACACAAATTCACATTCAATAGTATTCCTCATATAGGCATATAAGTTGGTCTTTTTATTAGTTCCATCCCTACCATTTGTTAAAAATTAAAATATAGTTTTTTAATTAGCATAATTTGTGTTGGTAC
This sequence comes from Stictocephala bisonia, assembly GCA_035578905.1. NCBI lineage: Eukaryota > Metazoa > Arthropoda > Insecta > Hemiptera > Membracidae > Stictocephala > Stictocephala bisonia. The sequence continues at coordinate 269,001 of JAQJVL010000291.1, forward strand.
ATGTACAGTACAAGTAAAATGTCACACAACACAAATTTATTACAATATAAGCACAAAATGCACATATATATAAAAATACAAGTACCAGAGAGGAGACAATACAAGTATCTGGTCTGAGGAATTCTTTTGTGAATCCCTTTGGTCTAAGAAAGATGAGCGTGGTTCACCAAAATCCATCATCATAATATTTGTGCTTATATTGTAATAAATTTGTGTTTTGTGACGTTTACTTGTACTGTAAATAAAAATATTAAAGTTCAAATCTTAACATGCTGATTTAAGGGAGGAAAATTAATGGCAATAGAATCGATTATTACCATTATCATCATGATTTGACATTGATCAATTCCATTTTGGTTGAGACGCACGAGATGTGCCTTTCTCAGATTCGGATTGAAAACCCTTCTGCTTTAATTTGAAGATATAGTTTTGTTACCCCATACAGGGTAACACAGTTTTTATTATGCACTCATCACATTCTTCCGTTTCATTTAGACTAAATGCTTCAACTTGCAATGTTTTCTTTAAATAATTGGAAACACATCTAAAATGCATAACCGATTATAATTAAAAGAACACTGAATGGTGGCCATGTAATAGGAACGATACAAACTCGTTGAAGCATTTTTTGAAACAATTAAATTAAATTTAAAAATAGTAATAATGCACTTTCTAGACGCCTCTCAAAATACGATTTATTGTTGAAAAAGTGGTGAGACATAAGTTTATAAATCTTGAGGAAGTTGATTTTAGCCACAAAAATATCATTTTTTACCAAAAAACTGAAAAACTAGTTTTTTATGTGATATACTAGTGAAAAAACCAACTTTTTTAATAGTTTGAATTTTCATCAATTTTTTTCCATTTTACTTCTTTTTTAATGTGAACACAAATATGTAATTGGTTTTTCAATAAAATTAATTTTATAGCCCAAAAAATACACTTTTTATTTTGTTTATTATCTTGTTGATACTTTTGTTGATTGATTTTTTTGTTGATACTAAAAAAAAATCCTAATTTGCATTAATTTTGGATACCTGGCCTCCGGTCGCTACTCCGGCAGGAATATCTGTGAATTTGTTTTTGGTGGCTATTCATAGTTTCTTTTAACATTGTGCCACGATGGCCACCATAAGTGATTTGCCGCGACTAGTTTTTCTGCAATATCTTTAGAAATAATTGTCTTAGACCAAAATAGTTTTGCATTCAGCATGAAAAATACATTAAAAAAAATTGATGAAAAATCACAAAAAATAACAGAGATAAGTAGAAAAATAACATTTCCAAAAATTTAGAATTTTCATTTTTTTTTTATAAAACGTTATTTCTGCGGAATAAAAATTGTATTGTTATAAAATATAGACCTGATTCTACCCACTGGTGACAAAAAGTCAAGATTGGCGAGGCGTATAGAAAGCGCATAAATACCAACAAATTGTATTAAATTTATTTAAATGAGAAGATTAGGACGAAAGTACTACTATATTCAACCAGCAAAATTTTGATGTTATTAAGCCTCGGTCAGTGACATAGATAACACTCCTGCTATGGGGGGTGTTGGCAGGTCAAGAGGTACAACCCAGTTAAAAACCCAATGAAACGTTGATAAAAAAATAAAGCCCTCTTTTGAAACTTTCACTTTTTTAATACAAATTTCTATTAAAAATCTGTTCTCAGGATGCCTTTGTAATGACTTCCATTCCCTTTCATAGACCAATAAAGTTCTGTGTTGTACAAGGTAATTGATTATTTTGTAACTTTTTATTTACTTTCGTGACTAATAAAATTATTTATTTTATACCCCTGTACGTGTATGGGTGGGCGGGTGGGACAGTACTACTGTACGTGTACGGGTGGGCGGGTAGGTCAGTACCACTGTACGTGTACGGGCGGGTCAGTACCACTGTACGTGTACGGGTGGGCGGGTGGGTTAACATATGTTAGTTGAGAATTGTTTTTCCGTGTTTATTGCGTTGACGACAATGAAAGGTGTTAAATTGTTGGTTGCCTTTATTTATCAAATTATATTGACACTTTTTTTAAATTATGACAAGTTTAATGTTAGCTATTATCATAAAATTTAGATTTTGAATTCAATTGTAAAAGTTTTATTTCAGGGAGCAACAATGACTCATTTATTTTTCTCAGTTCTACCTAAGAAAAATGTAAACTGTTTCAAACTGTCAATATTGTAGGAATTATTCTATAATATTTGGACTACAGCAGCTTTTAAAGTATATTGTTTAATATAGAAGTATATTAATTTAACTGAAAAATAAATTAAACATGCTTAAAATAACAAATGTAAAGTAGATTAATTATGAAGTTTGTGAAACTTTTGTGCAATAAAAAAAGCAAATAAATAAATGAAAATGTTTTCAAATTTATAATAACAAAAACTTTTTGTACAGAGCATACAAAACTGTAAATTGCTAGGTGGTTCTTGGAACAACAAAAAATTATGATAAGTTTGATTTAATTGCCATCATTTTAAACATTCAAATACAATTCTTGGATGGAGTTGTATTTTTATACACTTTAAACCATCCAAAGCGTTACTTTATCACAATGAAAATTATAACCTATATTATTTTTAGAATTAAAATTCGTATTACGTCAGCATATCATTCTTGGCTTGGCAAATCTCCAAATGTTTCTCCTCTCTTTCTTCATATACTTAAGCAAACAGATTCTGTCTTCTGCTTAACTCATGGCATCAATAAAGCTGTAAAATAATAATTGATTTTCTATTCACAGAGCACTATTTACCAAACTAAACTTTAAAATGTTCATATCTTTGAAATAATACATAAAAACGCCTGAAAGCCAACATTCTCTGAGAAACTCTGAACAAGGCTGGGCCCATGAGTCATAGTCCTATCGACTGTGGTGTTGGTGGCAGTACCGCTCCTTATGTAAACAACAAAAATCTTTCTAGAGGCCTTCCTAAATTTTGTAAAACTAAAATCAGCCTTTTCAGACCCCCTCCCCCCTCGTGAAACAGACTTCTATAAATGATACTAAACCTTCTTCTAAAATTATGTAACGCTGTCACCAACCCCTCTACGATTGTTTTCATAACTTTCAAGCGTATTTTGATTTATGACAGTCATTGTTTCGTCTTTGTTTTGTTTGTTTCCTATTGGGGGGGTGGGGGGTGGAAGGGAATACCATAAGACTAGCTTTAAAATCATTATAAAAGCTCATATTTTTGGGAAAAATTATTAAATGTTGTGAATGAATTTAAACAAATTGCTGAGGTTTAATAGTTAGTTATCACAGAGCATAACCCCCACCCTTCCTTGTAACGGAACATAACGCTACTAAAAACCCCCCTCCCTCCCTTGAGACGTTACATAATTTATGGAAGGCCCCCTATTGGAAATTTACTTTGATGGCGCATTTCACTACATTGCAGGAAGGTGCTGTTCTGTGTGCCTACACCCCTATCCTCGGCATTTACTGAATTGCATGTTTGAACAGGAATTTAATGTAACATGCAATTTAGTGCAATAGTCTTTGATTTATAAAAGGATTAGATAAGTTTAAGACTAGGTAAATTTAGAAAACTTGTTCTGTGGAGGTAGTAAGAAAAGAGATCCAAACTCAAGATGGCTTCTTGATAAATGTGGGGAGGAAAGTGACCTGAAAGTGGTAGCCATTTCTATTAGAATCTATCTCATAAAATACATATTATTAAATGTACTTGCCGAAATTAATTTGCTATTTGTAAGTGTTATTGTTATTATTGTCTATTGCAACTATTACCAGTTTCTTGTAACTTAAATATTATTGTAAATAGGCCATTTACAAATATCATTTTTTATTTAATAGTTCTATCTAAATAGTGTCCCCATATAAATTAGTAAATCAAGCAATTTCTTGGTAGCATTATTTATTTAATTAATGTATAATATATTATTATAAAGCCATATTTTTCTGTAAAAAATTTTTCTTGTCTATAAGTATTTCAATATTTTATTTTTAGTATTAGTGTGTTTTAATTTGAAATAAATCTATGAAAATATAAGTAATTTGTAATCATTAACCCACAGTCATGAATTCTTTAGAAACACATTATTGCTCTACAACAATTTGCATGTTTTGTTAGTGTTTGCTCTTCATGCTACTTCATTCTGTTTTAAACTCATTTTATTTTTAATAGTTGTTTAGTAGTTATTCTATAGAGTAAATTGTTATGTATAAAATAATGATATAATTTATTTTTTTCAAGAAAGTTTGCTTATACATACTAACATTAATTTTATACTTATCATCAAGGATAATACTAAGCATAATATAACTTAAGAGTTAGTATTTTTAAAAGATGTAGGTGTAGATGTAGGATGTATATTACAACCTTCATGTTTATTCTTTTTTTTTTTTTTTTATTTTTTTAGTCAAATGTTACGACTAGGTAATTTATATATATATACATAATAATCTGCAAAATGGCCAGAAGGCCCATACTGCTAGTTGGTGATTTGCTCGGAGATATGGATAGCACTGTCAATTACAGCGTTCACTGCCAGGATTCGCAGCTTCCTAATTGCTTTGTGATGTTATGTCAATAGCGGAGTAGTTGAGATGCAATGTTTGCCATCCTCTACCCCGGGAATCGAGCTCAGACCCTCTAACTCTTAAGGCAAGTTGCGTACCAAGGGTAATGCGTACCTCAGTAATTGTTTAATAGCCAATAAAATTAATGTTATGTGACAGTGATGGCACTGATTTTATCGGATGTTATTCAGTAATAATAAATGATGAGACTGTGGTTCTTGAAATTAATACACTGATGATAATTTAGTGTTGATTTCACTAAGTGTGCATTTAAATCTTAATATAATTCTGCCAAGGAGTTTTTGGATTTTTAGTGGTGGCCTTTTGAAAAACTTAAATTGTGGAAAGATTGTCATTATAGCATAACTAGCCATTTATCCATGCTTTGCTGCAGTATAATTATATGGGTTAGTTTATTTAAAAAGTATTCATTTCACTCTTTTTTAACAGCTGATGATTAACTAAAAATAAAATAACTCCATAAAAATAACAATGAAACTCAATAGGCCAGTGGGGTGGATCCCTAGAGTTGGATGTGAATAAAACCACACCAGAAACCTTCCCAAGAATAAACTCTACAACTTTTCAAAATTTTATGGCGATCCCATGAGTGGTTTAGTAATGCATAAAAAACAAACACATGTATAGATATGTGCTGACAAAACAATTATTTTGAAAATAAAATAATACGAACTTGCAGAACACACAAAAAACACTGATAAAGTTAAATTAAAAAAATCTCAGAAACAGCTCATCTTTTTTACTTGATCAATAATATACAAAAATTGTAAGGAAATAAAATGTGCAGGATCAAGTTTAAATAAATCCATTTTGCTCAAATATTTGTTCAAAGAAATGCCATTTATCACAACATTCTTCCTCTAATAATACTATTACAAAATTAGAAATTACACATTTTATTGCATATTTATGTGTTCACAACATTACACGCTATAAAAATAATTGAGGACAGTTACAAAGAAATTTATAATCAATTTACTAATACTGACTATTTTATGAACATTAACATCTTATAAGACTTTCTTTTATATATGGCAGGTCAATTGCCCTGATGTACAGGAGCTTTTCCGAGTTCATATAATTTTGTTGTATCGTAAAAACTGTTTTTATCTAGTGTATTTAATCAATAGTTAGGTAGGTATGCAATATTTCTAGTAATTTTCAAATTTTTTTCTTTATAATTTATGATGTTTTTTTTTTAATTCAAAAAAGGTAGTTATTTATTTTGTTTTATCATAATAACAAACACTTCAATCGTATTTATTCATAAAACACTTGGATAGTTACATTTAAATCCCTGACTTAGATTCTCTAAATATTATAAACATAGTAATAAGTGTTGTTCTTGCATTAATATGAAAAGACATGTACATTGGTAGTTGATAGTTTAAAGTATAACTCTACTTTAAGCAGTTGTTGGAAATATTTAGTTCACAGTAGTTCTTGTCTAATTACATTCAATTGTGACACTCCATTAGATATTAGACAAAACAACTCTATCGGCCAGCCAGTTGTAGTGTGTATAGATATTGTACGCAGATGCATTGTTTACGTACTTCCAACACTGTAAATGTCAAATAGCTGATGATTAATAGTCTGTCATGGCACTTTTTCTCTTGTTATTATTGAACTTTGCAAGATAAGCAATACAATGGTAATGTAGCTTTGTTCTTTCGGCTGGTTATTTGGGAGTGCTAGCTCCACAGCACTGCAATTTACTGGAAAATAAGGTTGGGAAGTTGTATTATGTTATTTTCAATGTGTAACAGCTGATATTTGTTTTGATGTTGACTAAAAAAAGTAAAAGAATGTTTTAAATTAATTAAGTCTGACATTTTTAATACGTATAAATAGAAAAGAGGAGTACTTAAAAAAGTACAATAATACCATAAAAACACAGTTGTACTTTAAAGGTCCTGAGAAATTGAAGATTCAGATAGTGCAGGAGATTGGGTATAACAGACAAAAATTAAACAGCTTCCAATTCATAAACAATTGTCCCAATTCAATGAACTAAAATAATGGTAATAAATAACTAAACAGTGAAACAAAGTGAAAAGCTCTTATTTATTTTGGGAAAAAACTTTTCCTTGAACTGGTTTACTTACTTACTTACGATTTTTAGCCTCGCCAACAAGTTGCCTCCATAGTCCTCTATCCTCTGCCATCTCGATGTCTCAACCAAGACTTCTCACATCCTGTTCCTCTTGGTCATCCCATCTTATTCTTGGTCGTCTTAGAGGTCACCTTCCTACTGGTTCCCCATTCATACCCTTCTTATCATTTTTTCTTCTTCCCTTCTCCTCACATGACCAAGCCATCTTATTTTTCTACTTTCCACCACCGCCACAATATCAGGTCTCTTGAACATTTCTCTAAGCTCTCTGTTCTTTTTCATTCTCTACACTCCTGATTCATAGGTAGGTCCATATATTACTCTTAAAATTTTGTTTTCAAATGTAATCAATCTTTTTTTGTTATACATTGTTAGGGTCCACACCTCAGATCCATACAATAAAACAGGTTGTATAATAGCTATATACATTCTTATTTTTGTGGGTCTTGACAGTAGTTTACTTTTGAATAGCTTTAGGAGACTCCAGTAGCATCTATTTGCTGCATTAATTTCGACTTATATTTCCTCTTCCATTTATTTGGGCTAGTTAAAGTAACTCCCAGATACTTGAACTCTTCAGTGGCTAAACATTTTTAATCCATTACGTCCAGTGTTTTGAGTTGATTAGCTCTGCCTGTCTTCCTATAGATCACTTTTATTATAAGCTACTAATGCAATATCATCAGCAAATGCTAAAATATTGATTATACCTTCAATGTTTGCGCCTACTTGTACCGATTTTGTCACTTAAAGTGATTCTTAAAGAGCAAGGTTGAACAACAAGGCAGGAGATCAACTCGTCTATACAGTTTAGCCAACCATACAACCCTTAACAACGCATTAGAAGTGATAGTGATTTACAATATTTTTTTAGATTTGATTGATTTATTACAATAATATTAATTATAAAATAATAAAAAATAATATTGAAAATTTACTTAATGTCATTTGCTAATGTTAATTATATTATATTGTTGCATTGAATTCAAATTAAGGGATGTAAAAACACACCCAAATAAAAACATATGTTCAATAAATAGTATTACAGATAACTTATCTGTGATAGAATTTCTAAGGAATGTACAGACGAAACACTTGTTTTATTTAAATAAAAGTATGGAAAAAATAATCTTCAAAAACAGCTGTTCAATTAATCACATAGCCAGATGTTATGTAAAAAACCTTCAACAACTTGAGTTGTGGCTTCCATCCTTCGGCCTCCAGCTGCAACTTAGTGGGGTGGTAAATAAAATATTTTTAAATTTTATTTCTATCTTTACTGAACATTTAAATAAACTCGTTAGAAAAAGGTTTGAAAAATTGCATTGTTAATGTTTATTTTTGTCCGTAAAATAGTCTTATAACTCAAAAACTATTAAAGTTAGTGACATACGGGTTTCACTAAAATATTTTAAATTGTTATTCACATATTTCCTGAAAGTTTAATCAAAATCGTTAGACCTGTTTTTGAGAAAATTCTAATATTGTATTTTTTTGCCCATAAAAAACTAAAATTGAAAAAAAAAACAGTCTGAAAATATTGGCTAAATAGGCCTACACTTACATACAGAATTTCATAAAAACCGATCCATTTGTTTGGTCTCCAGCAAAGTGCATAGTCACACATATGGACAGACACAATTTTTTAAAACATTTTTTTGGGTTCAGGGAGCCCTAAAATGGATTTTTAGATCAACTTATAAAAAAAATATTTTTGTGATCACAATAGGCTATACTTTTTCCATGCAATACTATATGGAAGAAATTCCGCATATGGAACTCTTCCGCATATGGAAGAAATTAAAAATTACAATCAACAATTTAAATTACTATGAAGGATGTTATGGTTTTATTGTTTTACTTGACTAAGACCTATACTGGACAGGGTATAAATTACCTTATAATTTATATAATATAATCGGCAAACCAGGTGAGGGGCAACTACAAGAAAATAAACGAAAAGTTTCTATGTTTGTGTTTAAGTAATATCACAGTTTAGAGTGTAAGTACGAGTACATTATGGCAGGCGAAGCTTGGGAACTAATTTTTTTTATTATAAGGCCAACATACTCCAACGGCAAAAACCAATGAACACAGATTTATAAAAAGCGCCGACATGCCGATATGCAGCACTGGTTGAACATTTCTGCCACGAACCCCTCTCCCAACCCAATACCCTTGTCCGCCGTTTCCCTTTCTCTCTCACTCTCATGTTAATTTGTACAAGCTTAGTTCTTGAAATTGAAGTACGCATTCCACAATTAGCAGGTATACAATCTTAAAGGTGCAATGTTGAAACAAGAAACTTAGATTATTCCAGAATAGCTGTATTCAAACCATTCGTGGATTGATTCATACAGCTGTAACCTCGTTTAATTTTAAACTACTACAAAGGCATTTTAAAATATTTTCAACGCCTTTTGCCACCAAAAGACAAGTTTACATTATCTTAAGAGGACGAGAAGGAAGTGAAACAACTTGTTGACAAGTATGCCACGGATGTTGGTTGCAGTGAGGCTGCTGCACTAGGTGACATTTAGGTATGTTACAGTTACGTAAGTCAACAGAAAACATATCCATAGAGTGCTGTTGAAGCGCTTAGTATGTGTGACAAAACTACTCTAGCAGCAATTCACACATCACACATTACTGAAAATATTTGCCACGCCAGCAACAGCTGCTACGAGTGAAAGGTCTCTTTTGACGTTCAGAAGACTATAATCCTACCTCAGAAACAACAAATGAGACACGTTTATATGTCTTGGCTTTGCTCAATGTCCATCGTGAGATTTCTATCACAAAAAACGATGTACTCAATTAGTTTTCTTTAAAACCCCATTGAATAGACTTTGTTTTGTAGCTTTTATGGAACAGGTGGTTGTAACTTGTAATATTTTATCAGTTACAATGATAATAAACACTAATAGTAAAACATACATTGTACTATTGATTTGAAACCAATATTCCTTTATATATAGACACTATAAAGAAGTACTTTTTTGTATTTTGCATTAAAACTTATTTACAACTATTTTGTACATTTAATATTCTAACAATATACGAAATAATTTTTAAGTTTATATAATCAAATGATTCGTAAAAGCAATGATTTATTAATTAAAGCTTTTATTTTACCCAATTTAAGATGTACTTTACTTTTTTTCCCTTAAAAAACGAGTAATAAATACCCGTTCAAAATTACTGTTTTGAGCCTCAAATCAAGTTCTTAACATAATAAATCTTAAAAGTTTCTGGGGGAGAACCCCGGGATTCCCTGCCCTGGGGGGTATTCCATACTCCCCCGGAAAGGAGGGTCCCAAAATCTCTGGCAACCCCCCCCCCTCCCATACCAAAATCCTGGCTACGCTACTGCGTAAGCATAATGTGTTAAAGAGTTAACAGACAATCTTATTCTATAACACAGACACAATGAGCTACAAATTATGTTTTAAACGTGATTTTAGTTTGAAACAAGACTAAATGTAAAGAAACTTGCCAAGGAATCTGTGACGTGACCGCCAAAGGCTAATGACAGGTACATTGCAGTAGCACATGATCGAACAAGATGAGTGAGAGGATCGGAGGACCTTGGTGTGAGAACTATGTCAAGGTCGCACATTGATGGGTACGTGCTGGTGTACATACATGAACGTGGCTGTGGTTGATAGCATGTTACATTTCTGTACGTCTGGAAGCTCTACTACCAGAGTTGCCCAATCAAGGTTCTCGAGTGTAACATTTTTTATACATTCTGGATCACGATTATGGAGCGCGTCTTCTAAAAATATTCAAATAATCAAGAAAAACCAAGATGTAAGTAGCATATATGTATATAGGCCCAGTAAAATCTGAATAGAATGGTAGGAAAAATCAATTTGTTGTTATGTCACAATACCAATCCATGATAGTGTAGAAGCGAGTATAAATGTTATCTTGAACATATCTTGATCATTTCAAAATGTAGCACAATAAAATTATTATTAACATGTGAACAAAAAAATAGTGTTTTGTTTTTTTATAAATGTTTTACACTCAAATAGTTATGCTCACTGCATTTATTTATTGGTCATATGGCATTACAAACCAAATATTGGGGAAAATTCTTTTATATATATTGTATATATTTTGTTTTCTATGTCACATTTGGAAATCGAATAAACTAATCTTTAAAAATGTCCCAGTTGCATAATAAAAAATGTCAAAGGCATAATCACCTATTTTAAGCCTATTGTTACCATCGACTTTCTTCCTAAAATAAAAAACACAAGACCTATAGGCCCTAAATAAAAATTCTTACTGCACATAAAAGGTACACCATTGGAACAACGAGTTTCTGTTCATAATCCCGTCGGATTCGTATCCAGGGAAATATTACATCAAAGCCTAGTTCCTTTTCACCAATCGTCTTTAAAAAGTTGTCACGACTCACGCCTCTGATTGGGTCAAATGGTTGCCCACTAATGATGTAGAATGTTGCACATCGTCCCCTTTCGAGGTCTTGGTCCAAGCTCTCCTGTCAGGCTGAGGCCAAGCGAGGTTATAGGCAGAGATCTCACAGGTAGCGTCCCCTCTTAAGACTAAAGGCAGAGTCCTCACCCAGGTTTATAGTGAGGATAACTGCAGAGTTCCCACGTGAAACTACAGGTAGCGTCCCCACACAGGACTACAGGCAAAGCCCTTACCCAGGACTATAAGCAGAGTTCCATCTCTAGGCCTTGAGCCGAGCTCTCCGGTAAGGATGAAGGCCGAGGGAAGTTAAGTAACTTCATAGGAAGAGTTCCCACGTGAAACTACAGGTAGTGTCCCCACATAGGACTACAGGCAGATTACTAACCCACGACTATAGTGAGGATATATGCAGAGTTCCCACATGAAACTACATGTAGTGTACCCACATAGGACTACATGCAGAGTACTAACCCACGACTATAGTGAGGATATATGCAGAGTTCCCAATGAAACTACAGGCAGAGTACTAACCCACGACTATAGTGAGGATATATGCAGAGTTCCCACATGAAACTACATGTAGTGTCCTCACATAGGACTACAGGCAGAGTACTAACCCACGACTATAGTGATGATATATGCAGAGTTCCCACGTGAAACTACATGTAGTGTCCTCACATAGGACTACAGGCAGAGTACTAACCCACGACTATAGTGAGGATATATGCAAAGTTCCCACGTGAAACTACATGTAGTGTCCCCACATAGGACTACATGCAGAGTACTAACCCACGACTATAGTGAGGATATATGCAGAGTTCCCACGTGAAACTACATCTAGTGTCCTCACATAGGACTACAGGCAGAGTACTAACCCACGACTATAGTGAGGATATATGCAAAGTTCCCACGTGAAACTACATCTAGTGTCCCCACATAGGACTACAGGCAGAGTACTAACCCACGACTATAGTGAGGATATATGCAAAGTTCCCACGTGAAACTACATGTAGTGTCCCCACATAGGACTACAGGCAGAGTACTAACCTACGAATATAGTGAGGATATATGCAGAGTTCCCACGTGAAACTACATTTAGTGTCCCCACATAGGACTACAGGCAGAGTACTAACCCACGACTATAGTGAGGATATATGCAAAGTTCCCACGTGAAACTACATGTAGTGTCCCCACATAGAACTACAGGCAGAGTACTAACCTACGACTATAGTGAGGATATATGCAGAGTTCCCACGTGAGACTACAGGTAGTGTCCCCACATAGGACTACAGGCAGAGTACTAACCCAGGACTATAAGCAGAGTTCTATCTTGAGGCCTTCCAGTAGTTAAATCTATCCACGCTAGTTCGGAACCGATTCAAAAGTGTCCATTCCCTCCGAGGGAGGTTCATTCCACCTACAGGTGTTGATCGAGCGTTAATAAGGAATTTATTGCGTCCATCAACACTGTTCCATGCTATGGCCCAGCCAGTATTGGGCGAAAAATTTGAACTTCTCAACTGGGAAGCAGTACGTAGAGGTGGGATGTAACTACTGGAAGTATAAATGTGGATTAACACTAGATCAGTCATGTAATTGCGAGGAGTATATCCAAACAATGGATCAAATAATTACAGAGTGTCCCTTGCGTTCTTTCACAGAGGGATTGGCTAGTATAAACAGAATAAGTGAGACAGGTCGTAAATGGCTCGATGGATTGGATTTAGCTTTGTGACAGGATATCACTTTTATTTTATATTATATATTGCATGACTTTTGGATCTTAATCCAAATCTTATAATAAATCTTATTCCAAATATATAAAGAAGCTTAAAGAAGAAAAAAATAGAGTTTCTTCACGAGCCTGTAGGCAGAGATCTCCTTACTCCCATAAGCCACACCGATTTGGAGACACAGCCTGAAATGAGCAATACTAGTACTAAATAAATTTATTGATTTTATGGAATGTACTTATTCATGAAAATAAGCAGGACTATTATATTTATTATAGTAGAATACATTTGATGCTACTCAATTTACACTTAAGAGTCAAAATTGTGAAATAAACGAGAGATAAACAGCTCTTTACTGAGGGATACAAACTAGACATGATTGGTCTGTATCCCATGTCCATACTGTTCTCTCTTCACATGTCACTAGCGGTCTCTTTCTCTTTGTCTCTCTTCATCACCCTCTCTATATCTCTATTAGCTAATAAGCATATATGTCTGTTTATATAGTCAATGATAATACGAAACATTTCAAGGAATGTTTATTTTGACGAAAGTAAGTGTCATGAAAATGCCCATCATGCCATATAAACAAATTTGTGTTACAATAATTGTCCTATTAATACCACGGCAAGATTATAACACATACGATCGATATCTGGTTATAACACAACAATTACTCAGTTGAGTGAACCTGTACAAGAATAGGAAGTTATGGAATAGTAGTAATATTTCCAATGAAATAGTAATAAAAAACCAATCTTATCAGTCTACGAATGTTAGTGGCTTATTATTCTTATTTTAAAATATTGTTTTTTATTTTCGGTACTAATTATATAATTAGTATTGTTATATTCATTATCATTACATTTGTTTGGGTGTCCCAAAAATCCCCCTCCCCCCTGTAAATTTTCAACGGAATGAAATAAACCAATATCCTTTGGGGGATAGTTATGTAATGACTAATGATGACTTTTGCGCTACATGAGAACTTAACTCCTCAACCCAAAATACGGGTGGTTGATGAGGCAAGTCCAACATATCAAATGCAAACCCCCATCAAGTGACACCTCATTTTAAAGCTCTTTATAAAAGAAGAACAATACCACAAACTAGAGGTATCTATCTCAATCCAGTACAAAACAACAGGCTGTCGAAGGCTTATTAAAAAGTTACGCTAAAAAAACACAATGGTTTTGTTGACTCATCTGTTCAGACCTATTCTCAACCTAAAATAATTAAACCTAACGTTAAATTCTTACCTCGAACTTTTTCCTACTTTAATTTTAAAAGAGTTATTTTTCTTGATTTTCAATGTGATTTTTAGTTTAAATTTTGGCAGGCTGTAGATTTGTACTGGATTGAGATAGAGACCTCCAGTTTGTGGCATTTTTCTTCTTTTATAAATGCCTTTAAAATAAGGTGTCACCTGATGGGGATTTGTATTTGAAATTTTGGACCCACCCCCCATTTGGGATTTAGGAGTTATGTTCTCATATAGCGCAAAAATCATCATTAGTCATTACATAACTATCCTCAAAAGATATTGACTTGTTTCATTCTGTTCAAAAGTTACAGGGGAGGGGACTTTTGGGACACCTTGTATATATATATATATATATATATATATATATATATATATATATATATATATATATATATTGACGTTTCTGCTGATGTTATATTGCAGTTATATAATTTCTTGTCATTTAAATTATCTCTGTAGCTGTAAAATTTAACATGTTAAAATCCAATTTAAGTGAATTTTTCATACAATTTCGTGTCAATTGCATGTATAATACTATACATGCTAACTGGTCTTTAAAATTAAATTTTTTCTGTTATGTTATCGTTAAATTATATAAATATCGGATATGGAGACCTGTGAATTGGAATGTTTGTTATGGCGGTAAGATAGATGTATGCAAATGTCCACGTCAACGGCTGGTGTCCAGTGTTCTAACTAGTGTGTTGTGTGTTCCAGCTTTCTCCAGGATTAGTATTCATTGCCAGCCTTGCGCTAACTAACAACATCCTGAGCACAGTCAAACATTTGACAGTACATATACGTTCAGACAAATAGAACGGCTAAGCCTTCACTTTCTTTCTGGTACTTTCGTCTCTTTTTATTAGGACTTTTGACTGTCGAAGTTCATTGATATGTGAAGGCAATCGAGATAAATAGTTGTACAAATATTTGGATGTTAAGAGTTTGTCGAGTATTTTTCCTCTGTTTAGTAAAACGTACTAAAGTTAGTAATCAGAAGTTCCTCACATAAATATGTGAATGTTAATATGAAAAATGTTTTTCGTATTAACATTTTTCATATATTCATATGTAAATTATACATAGTTATGGATATTCTACTAAGCTCATATAATTTATTTATTACTAAGACGCCGATCGTATAGCTACGAGTGAATATAAGGGGTGAATGAGTGTAGTCATTGTTACTAACTAAGGTTGATTGTTCCTTAGATCAATTATTAATAGCCCAATAGCCAGGGCAACTAAGGGACCTACAGCTTTACGTGGATCGGAACCACGTTTGTATTGGTTTGCTTTTCAGCTAATTGACCAGTCTAAGTCTCAGTTATCTTCCCTACACAACTACCACCCCACATGAACTCAGTCGTCTCTAGTAGTAACCACATTGATGTCAACCGTTGAGCGGACACCGTTTGGGTATTAAGAGTACCGATAAATTTGCATTACTTATTTCATGCATTTTTCAACACAGTATATTTCACTCAAACTCAGAACTTTGATATTTCACTGCAACCTCTTTTCTCAACGTACGTGTAGGTTATAACAGTAGCATTGACAGTTGCAATAATCGTTATTATCTTTACGATTACTGCAACACTCGGTAAACAGATTCATGTTAGAAAGTAGTATTTAATTTAACCAGATTGGTCGGTAGCGTAGTTGGTTCAATTCCAGCTTCATGTGCTAAAGGTTGTCAGTTCGATCCCAATCAGAGTCAATACATTTTGAGAAGGATCAGCTGATAATCACCGGCTGTTCATTTGTCATTGGGCTATTAATTAATGACACTTTCTGAGGAATAGTCGGCCTTAGTTTGTAACAATGACTACATTCGCTCATCTGCACTCATCACACTCATTCGAAATCCATATTCGCCCATATCTTGACGATCGGCGTCTTATGAATAAATAAATAATAAAAAAAATTAATAAAAAAAGTTTAAATTATCTTTATTTTCAAAATGGCGGCCATTTTATTTTTATTTTAACAAATATCTAAAAAACATTGGTTTTATAAAAGCTGTGCAAAAAAGTTTTTAAACATATTCTTCTGTGCAATGATACCTTATCAGTAAAAATCGCTGAATAAATAAATATTTACGAATAAACCTTAATTCACGCACTGTTCAAATATTGTCAAATTAGTAGCCGTTAATTTGCATGTGGATAAAAGCATTGATTATATAAACATACAATAGATAAACCATCCAATAGGAATATTTGTGCCAGTAATTTTGTTAGTTTGTGTGGCCCGCAACCACAGCTGGTTTAAACTGTATTACATTTACATGGAACTACACTAGCGCTCCACAATGGACCACAAAAACAGCTGATATTTTGAGACTCAAAATTTAACATTGGATGGGAAATCTATTTGTGTATAAAATCAATGATAAAAGTTAATTCATAAAATAGTTATTTATGAAGCGGTTTTTACAAATTAAGTATCAATGGAAAGGGGAAGTTATTTAAACACTTTATTGTCAATTGCACAATTTTGATAAAACCAATGGTTTTTTTAAATGTTTGTTAAAATAAAAATAAAATGGCCGCAATTTTGAAAATCATAAAGATAATTTTAAAATATTTGTTTATTAAATATTAACTTCTAACATGGACCTGTTTACCGAGTTTTGTAGCTGCTAGACAAAGTGGAAATTGAAAAAATATTATTCTTCATTTTTAGCTTGGAATCACTCATAGAATCTGAAAATGCATAGCCAGCCCAACATTTTTGAAACACCTAGTGTATTCTGTAGAACGTGAACTGTAGATTTAAAGAAGACTATATAATACTGTATATTCTCTAGTTCAGAAAATTAAATTAAATAATGAAATTAAATTTATTAATAAAAACTGTATTATAAATAAGGAATTATAAATTGATAGAATTTAAAAAATTGAGGATTACGAAAGAATGCACACTTTTTAAAATCTCCATTATACATAGTTTATAAGATCTGCAATTGTCTAAAATAGACAATTTAGAGAAAGGGATTTAAGTTGAATAAAAAAGTAACTTTTACTCTTAAATTACATTTTAGTTTTTTTTTTATATTTGAAATAAATACACGTAATTTCTTACTCGATTAAGACCGCTAAACAGTCAAATTATTGTTTACTTCCCAGATAAGAAATACATAACGAACCAACAGGCCATTCCTCCAGCTATGGCCGCTAGCGGATTATAGACGCCTATTACACACGAAAGACGGCAGGGCTGTTAACCTCTCCTTACAGCCGCCCCTAATTATTAGAGAACAAGTGGAGTTCCTCTCACTTAGGCAATTTTGTGGTTTTAAAAGAAATCTTTCTTATCGTAATATTTTCATAATCTACTAAAAATTATAAGGGAAATGAGTCCAGACAGGAAAGAAATTCGATATAAACTAACAGATAAAACTATTTATGTTTATACAAACATTTATTGTTTTATATTTGTTAGTTTGTATCGCATCCTTTCGTTTTTAGAGTAATGTTCCTTAAACATTTTATTAGATTATGAAAATATTATGGTAATAAAGGTTTCATTTGACAAGCACAAAGTTACCAAAGTGTAGTGGAACGGCAGGAGAGGTCAACAATCCTACCGGTAGTCAGTGGTCTTTAATCGGCTAACGGCTATAGCTGAAGGAATGAACTTAGGAAGGGCTGCCAGCGGAGAGATTTGCCGCTCAACCTTCGACTACCCTACTAAACCATCATTGGCACTCTAGTAGACTGTGAGTTTTGAGTTCATAGCTCGTGAACTCCCTTCAACCTACCTTGTCTTCAAGTACCTTGATACGCCCATGAAATTTAGTCCTGTGAGACATACAAACGGCAAGGATCAGAAAGTGCAGCAATTAAAAAACAATACATCCATACCAATTTATTACACATAAGTTAAATCTCTTGGAAAAATTATGAAATGGTGGTGGTGAACATAGTCTTAACAGACAATGCTAGACTTTTTTTAACTGGATAATTTAATCCATGTCGTATATGAACCATCTAACCCAAATAACCACCCTTTAGTAGTGATACATTGAATAGTAAATTAAGCTTCTTTTATTACCATACAAATATACAAAACAAAAACAATATATTTTCAAACATAGTGGAGGGTGATTTTTTTTAGATTATGTTGGATCTAAGACTCTTGTATAAGCATTGGGGTCGTTTGGCAGCACAAGTTAGAATGAAAGATGAGCACAGGTACATCATAAATACAAAAATTAGTGTAAGTGATTTATTTCAATTGTTGAAACATATTCCAAACAAATTAACTAGTTTATGTCAATAATTGTGTCAAATAAAAATATTTTGATTTTTTTTGTTGAACATTTTAAACATCGGATGAAGTAAACTATTTTCTATCACACAACACCAGGCATCATGCGAGCTAACTAAAAGAGCTTTCCGGACACTCAAGGATGCTTTATGTTGCTGTACCCAAGGCCGATCTATTCTTGCAACATGTACTGACTCCTTCCTGCTCTCAACATCGCAACATTCCTTTACTGGTGCTGCATAGTTATATTCCTTAATTTACATACATAACAAGTCCTATGACCTACATAATCATAACTCTTTCGCTCCCCGGACATATTTTACCACTAACACTCTAATACAAAATATCTCCCAATATTTGGATGATACATGTTTAGTGGATTATTAGTTTATATCAAAAACTGTTGTGTTAATTTTTAATATACTCTATTCTATAATCTAGTACTTTAATATACATTTATAAGTAATAATAATAATGGCTTTATTGTACAAAAGTGTTTTATACAATTGGCGAACTTAGGACCAATAAGTCCTCTCTTACAGTTAACCCTTTTATGTTAAAGTAGTAAATATAAAAAGCCTAAAACATGGAAATACAGAACTAAACTAAAGAAAAATAGCAATAATTACTTACAAAGAAGCAAATAATATAAATTAAATGAACTTCATATAAAGTAATTGCGTGCAAAAGGAATCTTTGTCAAAATACTCACTAAGATGTTTTTTGATAGGCTTCCTGAAAGAATAAAAATTAAATGACCCCAAATAATTCAACGCTATATTCATACACCGGGTCGCTGGGATGAAATATTTGGAAAATTATTGAAAAACCCGTTCTGATGTCAACACCCATAATTTAGGGGTCACCCGAGGTGCGACATGGACTACCTGAGGGTCATAATTGGACACTCGAGGTGCGACATGCAGCGAAAGAGAACCCAAAACTAACACTCGAGGTGCGACATAGCGCTTCGGCTAGCAGTGTGGCCGTGTCGGTTAAGTTAGGTTAGGTCAAAATATTGAAATGGTGTGATTATCCTAGTAACGTAGGTCCTATTATATATATATATATTTATTTATTTATGGACACAGAGAGAGAGAGAGAGAGCGCGTCTACAACCCCGCAACCCTTCGCCGGGCTACCTGAGGTGGCATGTCGCACATCGAGTGCCAGTTATATGGCCCTTTGGGTCGCTGGGATTAACACAGGTAGTCCATGTCGCACCTCGAGTGCCACCATAATTTATGTGGGGTTATAAATGATAATTTATTTTTTATTATTAAATTTTATTACTTACTACCTGTACCCGCCCGCTTTGCCGGTCATATTGTTGAGTTTGATTATATGGATAATCGGATTGTGCAGCAAGCTTTCAGTTTAAAGACTTGTAATCAAAATGCTGCATAAGTAAAAATTCCAATAAATTACAAAACATTCAA
This sequence comes from Stictocephala bisonia, assembly GCA_035578905.1. NCBI lineage: Eukaryota > Metazoa > Arthropoda > Insecta > Hemiptera > Membracidae > Stictocephala > Stictocephala bisonia. Next base: position 288,858 of record JAQJVL010000291.1, read on the forward strand.
AAGTAAATCAAACTAAATACTTTCTATTTAAAAACAATTATTTAAATCTAATATAAAATTTAGAACAGCTGATTTTATGTACAATTCAGTTTTATGTATAAAACTAGGCCTACCACAGTATAAAACATATCCTGTGTTACTACTGTACTCAATTATTTTCAATTTTAAAAGTTTAGCCTACTAAGTTACAATTTTATTCAATTTGTTTTTATTTAACAGCTGTAATCAAATAAATCAATGAGTTAATATAGCTCCACTAGCTGTACCCGCCCGCTTCGCCGGTCGTAATATTGAGTTTTGATTGTATCATTGAAATGTGCAGCAATCTTTCAGTTTACATAGTATCCAATTTACAACAGCTGATGTTTTGTGTAGTTTACTACTGTACTCAATTATTTTTAATTTTGAAAGTTTTGCCTACCACAATTGTATTCTATTTGTTTTTATTTAACAGCTGTTAATCAAATAAATCAATCAATTAATATAGCTTCACAAGAAATCAAAACATAAAAATATAAACAGTATAATTTTGAAATATTTAAAACCCACAGCTGATATTCTTTTTATATTTGACTTATTATACCTTCATGCATCCTGCTATTTGATTAACATCGAAACTTTAGAAGTCCAAGGGATGGAGCCCTGAGGGATTAAAGAAACGGGAATAGGACAGAAACCTTCCCTGGGGTATATAGAACAACTTCCCCAAGTTTCATGGCGATCGGCTGGACGGTTTGGTAGCGCATAAAGGACAGACAGACAAACAAACATACATTGGATTTTATATATATATAGATAAGAATACCATGGGAATTTTGGAGGCCAGTGGAACAGAGCCCTGAGGTGGGAAAGGAAAATCCTTCCTTAGTGAGCCTCTAGGGGATATGTACAACATTTCAAGTATTTATACTAACTGCACCAGCCCACTTCGCCGGTCGTAATATGAAAAAACAATTGTTTACTCTAATATCCAATTTAGAGCACCTAATATTATGTATAATTTACTACTCTACTCAATTATTTTTAATTCTAAAGATTAGCCTACCACAATTTTATTCAATTTGTTTTTATTTAACCACTGTTAATCAAATAAATAAATCAATTAATATAGCTCCATAAGAATACCATGGGACTTTTGGAGGCCAGTGGGACGGAATTCTGAGGTCATAGAGAAAAATCCTTAATTAATGAGCGTCTAGGGGCCAAGATAAACCTATGTACAAAATTTCAATTGTACTTACCACTCATTAGTTTTGGAGAAATAATTATGAGTGGTAAATGGCTTTTATAGATTTTTGTACTTACTATTAATTTTAATTGTTGTTTTTTCCTTATAGAAATAATGTTGACACATGCAATGCAATTATTATTATATTTAAAAATTGTTAAATGTAATAAAAAACATTATTATTTTTGAATTAAAGGTTAATTCTTCTTGACGTGAACTAAATGAAAAAAAACACTCAAATTACTGTGTTGGAAAAAACATATTTTAATTTAGGAAATACATAACAAGTTTGTTTTAGTAATTTATTAGTAATCCTACAAACATTATAAATATAAAGGTATGTTTGTTATTCAATAACGCAAACCCGTTGAATGGATTTGAAAGAGATTTTACACAAAGATATTTTGTAACAGAGTTTAACGCATAGGGTTAATCTCGGCTTTACATCATTTATGAGTTAGGGAAAGTTGTATTTGAATTGAAACTCTCATCACAGTAACATATATCGTTTTGAATTTGTTGTTTGATTCCTAAGTAAGTCTGATTATTTTTCTTTTTGTTGGCCTGATTGTGATTTTTTACTTTATCTTAGTTTTCACAATGTGAACCCTGGACTCCTGGCCACATCATATATATGGCCTACTCGCTTTGCTGTCTCGAGCAGGTGATATGTAAATAAATATCTGAATTATTGTTTATGCATCATTGCATTTGTTGCAACATCGCTGCACTTTATAAATACCACGTAAGCGAATTATTTATTTGTCATGAACACTGAGAAAAATAAATCCTTGAACATTTGTAAGAGAAGTTGTTTTATTTACAAAAATACAACATTATAATTTATGAATAAAATATGACAATTGTTTGTCTTTGCTTCCTCTATTTTAACAAAAGTACAATCCCTTCCATTTGTACCAAATGGGATTGATTATCCTAGCCAGTATGCCTAATCACAGAAAGAAACAGAGATCGCTCTCTTATGGCCACTGCGAGCACCTCAGAAGCAGCTATAAACAGATTACAACTAATGAACATATTTACTAATAATTACTACGTTTATTTATTCTTGAGTGATTTCCAAAACGTAAGGAAGGGATGGACATCCTTTTTGGATCTTCCACATGCCTCGCAAAATGGACAACTAACTACTCGACACAAATTAAGCGCACCATTGAATGCGACCACTGTTTCTTTATTCTCTGTGTTTAGTAGCCTTTGACTTCAACACTATCCACACGGACTTACGGAAGTTCCGTGCACCTTCACATCAAGCCATTGAAGAATGACCAGTTCTCGTAAATCCATGGATTCTGCAAGTGGGCGAAGGCCGAAGAAGACATTACATTTTATGGTCGTCTAGACTGCAGGAGACGACTGACACACTATTGTCTTCTTCTTGCATTTTACTGTGTCTGTGAATTTAACAAACAATGAACATTTAAAATTTGTCTTCTACCAACTATTGTTTACTATTAGTTTTGTTTCAGTTACTTGTCCTTCGTGTACATCCTTTTTTTGTTGTTTGCAAATTATGGAAGGCAAGAAGAAAATTACAAAATATGATTAAAGACTTAAGGGGAGGGTTAATCTATATTATTAAATTGATCAAAATGACGATAATATTTTTAACGTATATTTTATAAGAGTAATTTAACAGTTTGAACTGACGATGATAATTTTCGGCATTACAGTTTTAATTAGTCTGATAATTTCTTTCAGCTATAATATGAACTAAAATAATAAAATAAAAATAAGCACAACGCAGCCTATTAATAAATTATGGAAAATAGAGAAGTCTCAAACTACACAAATATATACCCGATACCATACAGCCGTTCTATTCAACCAAATTCCGTTTTTTTATTTTTTTTTAATGGAGTGTATTTAACAATTGATTACCAAATTGCAAATCAATTTACACCATTCTTTTGTGCAATAAACTAAAGTCCATGTAGGGTACAATCTATTACGCTGTCTTTATTGTGTGTATTTTTAGTTACCGGTTCTAGCTGTTCATTTTGTTTAAGAGCTATCAATTCATCAGGTTCTTATGTTTTTGTTTGAATAAAGAAATTGGTTAGATCTGTGGAAAATTGAGTGAACAGCATTCAATTTGATTTATAACTTGTTTTCAACATCTTTTTCCATTCAATGATTATCCATTTATATTTCTAGTTAATGTGTGAAGTTCATTTTGGTCTGAAACGCTCAGCGATTTAAAAAAATTCACAATCATCGAATGCATACTTTAGCGGGGTGTAATATTAAAGGCATCTCTTGATTACAAATGAAATCCAATTTTTGGAAATTCAGAATTTTAATGTTAATATGTTGGAGTATAATTGTACCTTATATTGCACTTATCAACTTTCGAATTGCCTCATGAACAAGCTAAGCAGCAAAACCTCTAGTGCTACTGAGTTTGAGAGGATTGATCTGTTTCATCTTCAAAACCCAGAAGGAAGAAGACCAAGGAAAACAAATAAATTAAGTGAAAAGAGAAATTTTAAGTATTGAAGAGCATTTAAAATCTCTCTCTGAAGACTTAAGGTCCCCGTACACGATCGTTCTCGGCGCAATGAAACCGTAAGGTTAGCAAACATATAAACTGAAAGTATGAAATACTAAAAAAGTACAAACAAAACATAATTAAAGTTCTTAAAGGGGCCGTTTCCTTCCGCGAAAAACACGAAAAAACACGCCAAAAATGATTCGGTCCGTAATAATATCGTAACAGTTGAAATTTCATTAATAGGTGAAGACCTTTTGTAGCGGACCGTAAGTTGGTTTTTGTAAAACATTTAGTATTTTATAGGGTGGAAAAATATTTTTAAAATGAAACAGCAACGTTATTTTTTTCATATATGATTTGATAGTTTAATTTTTGTTATAATTGTTTTCCATAAAGTATAATTTATGATCAGAATAATTTACTCAAAACCGTTAAATAGTGGAGAAATAATATTGTTCAAATTAGTTACTTTGAAATTCAAATGACCGCTACTCTGGAAAGGATAATCCTTTCGAAGTCCTGTTTGCAGCAATTCATTTCTCTTGAATAGACATTTCATTTGATACCAAACTCGACCTAGGCTTACATTGAAGATTTTCGTTCCATTCCTCGTGTTCCGTCCACCTGAAAAGAAACGTCACTAATGACGTCAAAAAGTATGTTCTTAGTAACCATGATCATGTAAAAGAGTTCATTTTTACAAGTGAAATCATACAAAAGTTGTGAAAGCGGTTCCATATTTTTTTCCATCCTGTATCTTTTCATAGTTAATATGTGAAACTTCATTCGCAATGGTTTTACATAAAATAAGGAATTGTACAGAACAGGGGCTTTGTCGATTTTTAGCTAACATTTTTTTCATAGTAGATATGTTTTTTCTTAGTTATGTAACTAAGAAACAAAACGGAAAAGCCGGAAACATTACGAAAATGAGGAAAAACGGAAAACTATTTGTTTTCATAAATATAGTGATTTGAGTACTCAAACTGTGTGACATTTTGTCCTGAATTTGATGCCAGTGTTTTTGTATTCGAACCATTATTAAGCACAATAGCGCCGGAAATGTGCCGATTTCAGTACGGTTATTTGATAGGATAGGCTGGGTGAGTATTGATAGGTTAGGTTATGTTGGGATTGGTTGTGTTATGTTAGGTTTGTTTAGGTTGTGTTATGTTATGTCAAGTTATGTTAGGACCAACCAAATCAAACCAAACTTATATAACCTAACCTATCAATACCCAACCTATCCCGGTGTCGCGAAAAGAGCGCACAGCGAAGAAAGCGCACAGTTGACCCTTTTGGAGTTACAAAAAGAATCCAGCCCCCTAACTTCTTAGAAACAAGGAATGTTACGCAAGCAGAAAATAACATTTGTATATTGGTTGTGGTTATGCCTTCAACAATTACTAATTGTTGAATTAATTTTGGTTTCTGATTCCCATCACACTTTATCCAGGCTTTGGACTGGCTAAATGACGATATGCTTAAAAAAAGTTTCATCATTTAGGCGTGTTTAAAATCAGCATTGAGTATAGCTTCGACAATGTTAAAAATTAAAATATATTTACAGCCTTATCAGTATAATTCAAAATCGAAGTAGCTTTGTCAATGTAACTTTCTAAATCTATTTATAGTTTTACAGATACTTAGGCTTATTTTAAATCACCATGATGTAGCTTCGTCAATACTATCTATTTATTATTTACATTCTTTTCTTGACAGAAATTCTAGCCCAGTTTTTGTAGATATGATATGGTCTTCAAGCACGCTTTGATGTTGCCATTTTCTTCATACTTCTTCACAGTTTTTTCCAATTTCTTATCTAACTTGACGTAAGTTTTCTTCCTCTTTTCCCCAACTAAATTTAGTTCAGCCCTCATGTACATACAAGAAGACTCCTCCCCTTCACTTTTCAAACAAAGTATGACATCTCTAATTTTAGGGTTGGGTCGCCCAAGAAGATTGTTGATGTTGTTGTGCCAACCTTCCACAGCGTATGTAGTCCAGTGTCGCTTACCATGGCAATTCCACAATTCAATAGGAATTTCGTCATTATGCAGCCATTTTTCGACGAATTAGTTGAAAAAGTTAATTAATTTCGGGTTGTCGGGCGCCTGTGAGTGAATTTCAATCCAGCCGTCTTCGACGTCTTCAGTTTTCAAGAAGGCTAACGCAGCACACATTTGAGTGGACAGTCGGATTTCTTCATTCTCTCTATATTCACATGTCAATCCAATTTCTTGTATTTTTATCCACAGACATTTTTTCAAATGAAAGCAGCATCCATAGATTTCAACTGATGGCAGAACTTCACTAATTGCAGCTATTGCACTAGCCTCAAAATCAACGTGCATGTGTCTTGGATTCCATTCGGGGACTAAATTAAAGTACACGACGAAAAAAACGAACGTACGTAGCTCTCTTCTTGTTTGGAAGTAGGCCAAACACAACTGGATAAACGTTAGTTTCTACGCCGGAACTTCCATAATCAGCATGGATGGTGTAAATTGACCGAATTGTTGGCTGCAGCTTTTAAAAGTTCCATCCACGAAAAACGTTTGTAAGTTCCTCAAACACTCTTTTCCTTTTTCTGAACAAAAAATGATCATCCGTTCCTCTGAGCCTTCGTCCACTAAAATAAATGTTGATCCGTCATTCATCTGAAGCAATTCCTCATCTAAAATAACTTCTCTCTTCGGCTCCCTTTCGGTTCTACGTGCGCTGCTTCTCTGTATGTACATACTTCTTTTTGTAGTTAGTTGTTGTGGCATTTCTGTTAAAAAATTGTAGCCCTTGTTGTGGAGTTCTCCTAGTTCTTCTCTGTAGATTTTTGAAATGGACGTGTCTTCTTCGCGGGCTCTCTTATTTGCAACGTTGATGCTCTTCATTACTTCCAGTCTGGCTGTCTCCGGTGCTGCACATGCGTGATAAGTAACATCTAAAACTTCACCATTTTTAGTTTTTAACATACCACGGCACCGAGTTGACCTTTCCTTCGGACATCACCAAACTATTAACTCATCTATATTCTTCCTAAACTCCCTATATGCGAATCCGTTATAATGTGATGCAGGCTTATCCTTATTAGTAGTTAACACTTACATAATTAAACTTATGAAGTGACGTGAAGGACCACCAGAACAGTAATGACAAAGATGGGGTGTGAGGTGGGGCGGATGGTCAGGAGGAATGAACCCGAACTATTGTATTGCGTCATGACTCACCTCCAACTATTCTTTTCCAGGTAACGTAACCCCTACCCTAAAATGTCACATTGGCCCTTGTGCGCTTTCTTCGCACATATCTCAATGTGCGTTTTATTCGATGTGCGCTTTTTTCGCACAACCACCTATCCCTATCCTAACAGAACGTAACCTTACTGAAATCGGCACGTTTCCGGCGCTAACATGTTTAATAATGGTTCGATTGCAAAGGATAAAATTTCACACAGTAAAAATACTGTCTATTTCCCTCATTTCATAATTTTCCCGGCTTTTCTTAAAAAGAAGATCATATTCTAAGTACTTAGCCATGTATCTACCATAGTAAAAAGGAAATAATAAATAAAAAATAAATCAGCCAAACATTGACAAACAAAATTATCAGACAAATATAATTACCAAAAAAACTCTGGCCCTTTCATAATCATTCAGCGTCACTATAACTTATTATATACAAACAAGTAAACGTCACCCAACACAAATGTATTACAATATAAGCACAAAATGCACAAATATGTTACAATACAAGTACAAAATGCACAAATATTATGGTGATCGATTTCGGTGAACCACGCTCACCTTCCTCAGACCAGAGGGATTCACAAAAGAATCATACTAACACGTATTATGCTAATTAAAAAACTATTTATAATTTATTTTAATAGTAAACACGAACCGTACATTTGAAATAGAAAACATGTATTGGCCCGCTAACGGTAAAATTGCAATGCTACTATGGTGCAATGGTAGTGACCCTCTCACCAACCCACATGCGCACAGTAATTATGATCCTCCCATCCATACCTACAAAGTGATAGTGACCAACCCACCCACCTACACACGGACAATAGTTGTCACCCTTCCACCCAACATACACGTACAGTGGTTATATCGATTTTCCAACAGTGGTTTGGCAGTTTAGGAACGGCTAAGATCTGTCTATGAAACATTAGAACAGAGTTTCAGGAAGAGCACAGATATTGCAATGTCCTGTGGCGTCAGGAATCGAACGGCAATGTATGTAGCACGACATGATATTTACAGGTCACGGAAGCTCAGAGATGTAGGCGTCGAGACAATAGGAGGAGAAGAGTTCCTGTATGACCCGCTAGAGGCTCTGGATGTCCTTGAAGCCGATACTGCAACGAGAATGGAGATGTCTGTAAGGAAGGTCAAGGTCGAGTGCGTGTCCAAGGTTACATACAGCCAAGCCCCTTGACCTTGGCGAGTTGCACTAATTCAACCCATCTCGCGGATCTGACGTCATCACTCACGTAACCACATCACGACAACCTTAGCATTGAACAACGGCCTACGTAATGAGGAAAAAATTTCTCATTTACATATTTCAACGTATTATGATGAATTGCCTAATTATTATTGCTGCGTATACAGGGTGGGTTTTAAGTTGGTTTCCCCTAACTTGTTCCCATAGTTTATAAAATATTTGCTTTTTGAATATTTCATAAATTAATGTTAACCCACACTACATTTAGAATGTTTCAATGTTATTAGGGATTACTTGGGGTCCAAGATGTAGTAGTCAACATGAAAATGTTAAATATTAACACAGTCACTTCAAGGTAAAACGATAGTGCAAACAGAATTAAAAAAGGACGTGTATTCTTCAGTTATTAATTATTTTCTTAATTAATTTAATTGGTCATCGCCTATTTATGTTCCTAATTAAATATGATTTGTCATGGCTAAAACAAATCGAAGATTTTTTTTGTTTTTAGCGTGTTTTTTTGTTTTAGCTACGAAAAATCAGTTTTAATAAGGAAAGTGCATAAGCGATGACCAATCAAATAAAATAATAAAATAATTAATAACTAGAGAGTGGCACGTCATTTTTCAAATATGATTGCACTATCGTTTTCAATTTTAAAAGACGGTGTTAAATAACATATCACACGACCTCATTTCTATTCAAAATGTTGATGTTGACTCCTAGATCTTGGGAGCCAAATGATCCCTAATTACATTGAAACACTCTATATGTAATGTGGATTAATAAAAATTAAATGGTATATTCAAACTAATTTTAACCAACCACCAATTTTAAATGTGGAAACAAGTTAGGGAGTCACTGATTGATTTAAATGACAAAGCCGTTTTAATTAGTTAAATAAAAAGGTGATGAATAATTAAATAAAATTACAAAATAATTAAATTGTAAAGAACTCACATCTTTTTAAAATTATGGTTGCGCTATCGTTTTTAGCTTGGAATGGCGGTGTTAAATAACATATCACATGACCTCATTTCTATTTAAAATGTTCAAGTTGACTCCTAGATCTTGGACCCTAATAACATTGAATTATTCTAAATGTAGTCTGCTAAGCGACGTTTCTGCCGACTCCCGTCAGCAGAAGACAGACAGACGAAGACTCCCACCAAGTTGGCCAACTCCAGGGTTGAGCAAGACCTTCATTGTCTCCGGAGGGGTTACGGAGTTGACACGCCAAGTGTGCAGGGGTGTCCCCTACTATTATATATAGAGCTGAGCGATGTTTCTCTGACTCCCGTCACCGATAAGACAGACAGATGAAGACTCCCACCAAGTTGGCCAACTCCAGGGTTGCGTAAGACCTTCATTGTCTCCAGAGGGGCTCCGATTTCCAGCCAATTAATCTTAACATTATCAATCGCTTCTGAAGAAACTTCCTGTGGTTGTTCTCTCTGTTGGGAAATAGTTGGAAAGCGAAATTAAAGGATGTATGTACATAGTCTGGACTGAGTAAAAATCCGAAAATATTCTCCAATTGTTTTATAAAAGATGAATAACACATCAAAACACATCAACCATCTACTGTAACACTAAAGATTGTTCATTAAAAACCCATTTTTCGTAAATTACTCGCGATGAGAATAAAAAATGTCAGCTCCCAATGAAAACAAGCCTAGTTCAACTCCCCCGTACTGAAGTATTAGTTTTGTACCGTTTGCACATTACGATTGTCTCTCGGATAGCTCAGCCTTCCTATCTGTGTTTCTTTACTTCTGTGTCTTTATTTTCGTTTTCGTTGTTCCGTGTTTTCGTTTTCTGTGTTCCTTGTCGTCTTTGGCTGGCTAGCCATTCTAGCTTCGCTGCTCACAAGTTATGTATTGCGGCTAGATTACTTTAACCCTGGCTACGGGGTCGGAGTGTGATGAACGGGCACCTGCATGGCTTCCGAATGCTGTTTCCTGGAGACACAGTACGGAACCTACGGGCTGGGACTAGCCTATACTCTAAATCCCAGAGGGGTAGCCACTTCTTCACCCCTTTCCGCGCTGTCCATCCAACGGCCTGCAGGATGAAGACATCGACATGCACCTGACCCGCACCCAGTTTTTTATCCGGCCCTTCTGGCCTCCATTTTAGAACCTTTCGAAGAGAATATGTCACCTGTTAAATTGGAAATCGTCCATCAATTGAATTTTGTTCACCAGTGAAAATCTATTTTTTATGGTTCCAGAGACGTGCTAAAAATGTGTTTAGGCCTAACCTATATTGAATTACGTTTAGATTGAAACAAGCTTTTTCTTCTGTTGCTGTTTGACAATATTGTTTTCTTTAATTTATTTTATTGCCTCGAGGCCATTTGTTTATAAATTTATGTAAGTATTGATATAGATGTTGAAACCGTAACTTTCACTAACGGTCAACAGCCCATTTTGTCTGTAAATGTTCAATTTTTTTTAATCATCACTTAATATTTATTTAATACTTTTGAATTAATTTTTGTTAAACAATAGCATTAAACAATAACAATAACAAACAATGACAATAAAAAATAGCAATAAACAATAACAATAAACAATAACAAAAAACAATTTGTTTTATACAATAGACAATATTTTTGCCATTTAACTTGTATTTTTGTGTTTCATTGTAGTCCTCCTGAGTCCAATTCGATGGACCTAGTAATGTTTTGATCGTACGAGGGTGGGTCGCAGTTTGTAGCGCTAGAATTAAACAAATATTACAGCAAGGCAACATTTATACAACGCTGATGAATCATGTCATAGAAAATGAGTAATAAATGATTTACTTCTTCTGATTAAAATTTTCTAATTAATAATATTAAAAATTGCATGATGATAATAATGTTTAGCCAATAATAGCTAAACATTTTTTCACGAGTTTATGGGATAAAAATATTAATTTTATTTTCCAGTTTAGCTCAAATATTGCCCAAGTAAAATACAAGTGTATGTTGAATTTAAATTACAAATGGCGTGGTTGTATTAGAAGCTACATTCTACGCGTCCGAAAACAGGAGAAAGTAGTTGTTTGCTTGAAGAGGAGGGAGCGGGGAAAAGGTTGAGTGAAAAAGATAAAGGTGGATGTTATATGAGGAAATGGATACAAAGGAGGGATTGAGAGGATTTAGGAGTCCAAAGAGGAGGGAGAAAAATATAAAGTTAAAAACAGTTAACTCGATAAATATGAGTAAGTGATATGAAGCTTGGTGGTAGTTGGTAGATATTACTAGGTTGTCAGGTAAATTTTTAAAGTTCTTGTAAATTTGAAATCCAAAGATTAAGGAAAAAAATGATAATCATAAGTTTTGAAATTATTAATTGACAGTCCGAATATTTATGGAATGGTTCATGATACAAAATGATTAATCGAAATTGAAAATCATTTATGTTTACCCTGTTACAATTTGGCCTAAGTATTGAAAGATAGGCCGATCTAACTTGTCGAAAAATCCTGGCCACTTGTATTTTTAATTAATTACTTTCAAAACACTAGTTTTAGACATTTAAATCCACGTACACACACACACAAGTTATCCAAACAGCTGTTTTGAATAGTAAATGATGAAATTGAAAGCTGAGAGTCAGTTAAATATTTTTGAACATAATACCTCCTTAAATTTAGTAGGTCCTTTACTAAATTCGAAGGGTCCTAATTGCCCTATGAAGTTAGTCAAGGCAGCAAAAACTGTAAATCAATTTATTATTATAATTTGTTGTTTCCAATTATTAATAACTTAAAATTACTAAAAGTTGATAGAGACCATTAGGCTTTTGTCGAACTAACATAATTTAGTCCAAATACCGTTACATAATTATGTTTAAATCGTTAATTAGAACTTTTAATACTAAAATATCAATACTTTTTCAATAGATGAATTATAACTTTTGAGAAACGAAGTGTTGAAATCTTCTGGAAGGTTACCAATGACATATTATACAAACATGGTACGCCTTCGAATACGACTGGACTACTAAAGCTTCACTTTGTTGAATGAATTAAACATAGTGAACTGTCCTGCAAAATAGTTGTTTTACGTATCGGTGTAACATTTCGCAAGTATCCTATCTCATCTTATTGCATATCCGATTAAATAAACAGCTGACGCAACCCTCCCTGACAATCAAGTGATGCAATAAGATGCATCCCGGTGTTTGTTGGAATCAGCTGTTCTTCGAAGTCAGCTGGAGTCTTGCATTTACAACCAGTCAATTGTAGTCGTCAAACTTGTGTAACTTACACAATCATAGTAAAGTGCATTTGAATGGGAGATTCTCCAGCTTAAAGTGTTGCGTTGTGTTTTATTATTACCTTCATACATTATGCTTGACGATGGAAGGGCACATAATTTCATAACCATTTACATAATTTAATTGTTTACTGAATTGTTTAATGAATTGGTGATGTAAATAGTAACACACAATTATTTCATGCATGAATTTTATATAATATAATGTGAGGAATAAATATTAAAACCATTTTAAACACAAGCAGGATGTACAACAGTTAATCGATGGTCGGTAACAATAGTACAATTTTAACTAGTGTTGTCTTATTTTTCTCTTTACACCTTTTAGTTAAGTGTTCATCTTATTAAAAGAGTAACGCTTTTGGTTACTCAAAATCCTTTATACTTAGTAGTTTTTGGAATTTAAAATTATTTGATTGTATTGTTGTTTTATATTAGACTATGTGACACTTTTATATAATTGGGTTCTTTTCCATGCTACAATTTTAGTCACAAGTAGTGAGATTCAAAATTATTTATTTATCGTTATGTTCTCTCTTACACTTAATCTCTTTTTTCTAATATAGTAGTGATGGGTTCAAAAGTTTATTTTAATTAATAATAATATTATATAAAAATTCTACAAAAACAGCAATATTTGCTTTGCTTACCCGCGGTTTTCTCTGAATTATAAGCTGGAAATCGCATTTAAAAAAACTAAAATAGAATTAAAATGGTTGGAAATGTACTAATCGTTTTGCCCAAATATGATTTCATCTCTTTCATGGTGATACCACATATATATCACTGAGCTAATAAAGTATAAAAATAATAATAAATTCCAAACTCACTTAATTATGGAATGGACCAGTCTGAACCAAAAAATAAATCTGTGTTCTAAAAATCAAAATCAAAAATCAAAATCATTTTTATTTGCCATACTAATAACAATTTATCATTGACAAAGTCATAATCATGGCATACAAGCCATGTCCAGGTAGTGTAATATTATAATTCTATATAATAATATATATTACTTAATATGTAATAGCTCAGAAGTTTTCTAATGTGGTTGCAAAAAGGTCCTCCAGACAATAAAAGGGATTCTTTAAAAGCCATAAATAAAGTCGGTTTTTAAATTGTTTCAAAGGATAACATCTGTTTCAAAATAGTTATAGATTTTTAAGGACATTACTATGTGGCTGTTATGAGTTTTACTTAACTGATGATTAACTAATTCAGTGGCGAATTAGAATCATCTAATTCGATGATTTAGTCAAGTAATAAAAATTGCAGCAGTTCCATTCAGAAGATACAAATAAAATCTTAATTAATTGTATTCCAAATTAGGTATTGCATGAATACTACAGTACTTAAACAATTGAAGTGAAAAAAATATGTAACAATATTTTATTTTAAGCTTATTATGGGAAGCTTCTACGTTCAATTTGTAATGGTTGAGTTATGGAAATTGCGAGAATATTTAAAATAAAGCACAAGCAATGCTAGGATACACAACGGTTTTAATACGATTTTTATGCAGACCTACATACATATATAATACCCCATTGTCCAACAAAAGCGATAAAGTAAAAAATCAATCAATTGAAAAAAGTGTTAAAAACATTGAATATGAATTGATTCATGTTAAATTAATTTTAAGGACAATTTATTTTTTCCCAATGTAATAAGAGTCGCGCGTGAACTCAAGTTATTTATGATATAAATATTTTATGGAACCACTAAACTGACATATAGCCTTGGGGACCCTATTTCTTTCTTGATTTTAATTATTTATTGTTATTTTTGTCAGCCTGGTTTTATTGTTAGCTAATAAGCATCACTTAAAAGAATCGTGATACAGGTTGTAAATATTACATTTTGGTAAACTGTAATGCATTTAAATGAAGAAATAAACGATTTATTTGTTTATAATAAATATTTTTAAACGTAAATGCAAAAATGTTTTGTTTACCCGCGGCAAGTTTCCATTTTCAAGGTGTAACATCTGACGTATGATAATTGCTGGTTGGGAAAATAAAATTTACTATCAAGTGAGTCGTGACACGCTGCACTCAACCGTTAATGTAATTGTAAGTACAATTACAATGTTTTTATTATATGCATAAACAAGTATCTTTATACAATTAATGAATTCATTTAAGCAAACGTATATCTTCCCTGAGCCATTCTTTCTTGTTGCCGTAAAATAATTCCAGTTGTGTCTGCACTTAGAAAATAAATAATGTATTGAAATTTATCAAATCAAAGCAGTATATATATTTTAATAGTGCATATATATATATATATATATATATAAAATAAGTATATACCCGCCGCATTTACATGCTTATAACGCTTAGTGGTGCTTGAATGAAGCTCTGACGCGTGGTGTTGTCAAGAGTACACTGCGTCTGGCAATTTATACAAATTTATCATCAAGACATAACAACCTTTATTTATTAGTTTATACAATATTAAAATCTGCAATCATAAAATATTTACTCTTACACAGTTGCCCATATTCAAACATGTAGTATATCAGAACGGTTCAGACAAAGAACTGAAATGTGACAGCCATGCAAGGTGTTAGGGCGTTGCTTTGGTTACGGCTGGCTAATAACGTCAACATTGGTCATAGCTATCTTCATAGTTCCAGCACTTGCTGTATGAGCACTCTCACGTCATGTCGCGAGACTCAACAAATAGACTTTATTGAATGGGTTGACTGTAATAGGCTACAAGATTGTCCTTCGACTTTTGTTGACAGCTGAGATAGGTAAACCATGAAGTTGTGTATGTGATAGTGCTTATCGCATGATACGATTGGTTCAATGTGATTTTTTAGGTAACTCGAAATTTAAAAATCTCAATTTCAATTTAATTAAAAAATCGGTAACGAACAAAAGTCATGTATATACTTATATAGTGATAATAAGTGAAGCAGTTTTTTGTCAACGCAACTTCTCCGTTATTTTTTGACCTATTTAAACGGTAGAGGTGGCAAACAATTCGTTTCTGCTCGTGGATGTGCAATGAAGTCTTAATTCTTAAATGTTTTCACCCTGGGGTATGGGAAGCCTTTGAAGTATGTTTTTCGGCCATAACAATAACATGGAGATAGATTTAATGAAATGAACAGCTGTTCCGATGTAAAACGATTTCCAATAAGTTTTATCAGCTGTTAGAATGTAAACAATTATGTTTGTAATATTAGGAGGTTAGATCTTTCATAATGTTAACCAAGGAAGGATGTATTCACATTCGATTGTAGGGCTCCGTTCTATTGGACTTAAAGCTTTCAATGCAGTTATTTTATTTATTTAACTAATCTTCAGCTGTTAAACAAAAATAAATGAAAATAGGCTAAGTAATATTATTGGGTGTTTATACCAAGAAATAGGTAGCAACGCAAGTAATGGGTGTGAAATACTGCAAATAAATTGAATATTGTGATTTTTCGTTATACCGTTAGCATATTATTGTTTGTAGTCAAAAGTCACAGGCCGATGTGTAACGAGTGCATCAAGTAACGGAGTTGGCACGCGAAGCGTGCAGGGGTGTCCAATAGTAAGTACTGAATATCTATAAAAAAGTGTACAAATAATGGTAGGTTAACTGTATAACGTCAAATCACAATATTAAGTTTATTTACACTATCTCTGTATTAAAAGTTTATTTACTGCATTATATTACAATTTGAAGCCTTCAAGTCCAGTAGAGCACCCTACATGCGAATGTGAATAAAACCATGCTAAAGACATAAAAAAACATAAAGACACGTATAACCCTGGTTTTACATTATGAAACATATAACTTCCTCAACATTACAAATACCATTATTTACAATCAAACAGCTGTTAAACTTTTGGTAAATTATTAATTACACTTGAACAGCTGTTACTTTAATTTCTTAAGTATGTATCATGAATATGTATGTATCAATAAATGTATCATAACATTGATTGTATACGTTTTAATACAATGTTTAGACATAGTCAAAGTCAAAGTCAAAATATTTTATTGCTGTTGACAAACTCAATTGCATTAACAAAGGTCAATTTCTTAAAAACTAAGTGTAAAACCTACAGGGTAATACAATATAGAGTACAATGATACAAAAGAGAATATAGATAAACAAAATCATGTCTCATCATAAAAATAATCATCCAAACTATAATACTCTCTCCTCAACAAAAACTCTTTCATATTTCTCCTAAATGACACTAGGTCTTTAGAAACTTTATATATTTGTGGAAGTTTATTGTATATTTTTATACAAGAAAAGAATGCTTGTTTTTCAAAAAAGGTAGTTCTATGTTACATACATTTTTAGATACATGATTTTACCAGAAAACATAACATAACAACTTTCGTTTTAATTACAATTAAAAATTGTTTTAAATGTTTTGTAACTGCAGTTTTTTATATGATTATACTTTTTGGAGATATGTAAGTTCAATTTAGTTATTTAATTTTTTCTTCTGATTTAGCTAAACAATGTATTTTAATCAGCTTATTTAAACACCTGCTTACTGTTTGTGCCACAAGGAAGTAATATGGAACCAGTCAATATATCTTTGGACGACAGTAAGCTTAATAAAAACTTTTTTTGTAAATTTTAAAGCCACATAATTTTTCTAAATATACAAAGTTATAGAATAAGTGACAAATAAAATTGACGTTTTGTAATATAAACATTGGGAATATTCTTTTAGTAAAATGTTCCTAGTTCTTTAAATTATAAATAGTATTTTTAAGCATATGTGTTCTAAATCGTACAGGATCTGGGCTCATACTTCCTTATGTACTAATCTTTGTGAGAGGGTTGATTAATAACTCAAATCATATTGGACTCCATGCTATTTACATAACTATCAATCACTATTTATACAAGTATTCAGAGAAACAACTCAAGAAACTAGCATGCTAAATAAACAGTTACTCAGCTTAGATGAAGTTTTACAAACTAATTGTAGGGCTTAAAAATGCAATACAAAAATATAAATTATTAACTATTTGGAAAGAAATAAAGTAATTGTAAGTAAAGTTTTTTAGTTGTCAAAGCAACTATTTGGTTAGTTTATAAATAAAATAGTTTTAAAACATTGAAAAAAGTGCAATAATTATTTGCGTGCGATACTTGGCCCAGTTTGGATCTCTTACATTACATTCTTACATATTATTCCGACACAACTCTTTGCGTATTTTACGGCGAATATGAATGATTATGAGTGTAGGATGAGTGTGGAGGACCTGTCTAAACGGGTTACTAACTGAGTTCGACTGTTCCTTCGAAAGGGCGATTTATTAATAGCCCAATTGCCAGAGCAACTAAAGGACTTGCGGTTTTTACGTGGAATCCGAACCACGTAATATTGGATTGATTTTCAGCTGATTGACAAGCCTGATACTCAGTTCTCTCCCCTACACAAAATCCGGGCAATGACTACCACCCGACATGGACACCCCAAACGTTTGTAGTAGTGCCCAAGACGATAGAAACCATTGAGCGGACGCCATGTTGGTATTGAGAGGAGCGTGTATAGAACCTATCGCCTATAATCTCCACAGTACTTTGTCCCAAGGTTGTACTAATTGAGAGAAAAGAGCGTACATTTTGCCATACCATCGTACTTGTTCAATTAAACTAGATTCTTTAGATGTGATAGATAAATGTCATAGAAAAAGGTTGGAAATAAAGATTTAGGAAAATTACAACAGTCATTATCTCATTGGAAAGTGATTGTTTTAGCGAATTACACTGCAACGAATTCATAGTTTTATATAAAATAATTAGGTTGGGTAGAAAACGACTTGCGTGTTATATTTAGCACATGTAGGGGGTTCCAGCGGCAGAGGGGAATCTTTCCACCACTTCACGGGCGTGACTAACTTCCGCCGTCAGGTCATACAAAGTCTTCAGTCAGGTGCTTTCATCATACAAATTATTTACAGGTCATATGATTTTCAAAAAGCAACAGAAATTGGTAATCGAAATGTTAATAGTTTTATACGATTGACCTTTAAAACTAAAAAGATGATTAATCAATTAGCAAGATTTTTGTATGCATTAAAAAAATAATTACGTTGACCGTGATAATCGATTAAATGCAGTTAAAAATCAGTGTTCTTATAAGACTAACATGGTGTGGATTGAATGTCTGACTTAAATATCACTTGAAGTTATCTCAAAGGATGGCTTAAACATTATAATATCGTTTATGCAGGAACTAAACTGAAAACTAATAAAACTAGGACATAAAATCAGAATACGTCTATGGTCCTGAAGGTCAGCCTTAGTAAGGACTAGTGATGTCAGGCCACGATGTCTACGGTCATGAAACGATCCTTAAGGCTGGCCTTGGGTTAGGTCGTGTGAGTCACCTGTCACAGAGATAAGACACGCAGGATTCTCTAGAACGGATGTCTCTAGACCACTGTTACAATAAAAATACACTATGAAATAATGTAAGAATTTTAAGAAGTAATCCTGTAAAAATAAGAAAAAACATTCCCTTGTACCCAATACCCTAGG
Source organism: Stictocephala bisonia (assembly GCA_035578905.1). Taxonomy (NCBI): domain Eukaryota; kingdom Metazoa; phylum Arthropoda; class Insecta; order Hemiptera; family Membracidae; genus Stictocephala; species Stictocephala bisonia. The sequence continues at coordinate 307,837 of JAQJVL010000291.1, forward strand.
TATACCAGTGGCCTTGTTCGGAGGGTTCCGACGTTATCACAAGATAACGGAGTCAAGCAACATGGAGCGTGGCTGTCCTTTGGATGGGTAACCGTCTGAGCGATCCCGTCCTTGCACGCAGCCCGCCTGCTCGGTCACTGGTAGTGGTTCGGTCCCCAGGTTAAGTGTTAGAGAGGGCTTCTTACCCCTAACTTTGCCTCGTAAAATAAGACGTTCTTTTACTAAAATAATTTACAGTTAGTATAAAAGCAGGGCGTCTATGGTCCATAGGTAATCATCATCGGAGAAGTAGCAGCCAGTTACTTTCTCTTCTCTACGTTACTACATTACTAAATTATTTAAACTAACAGTGTGATAGGGGGTGGATTACTTAATAGACGTTTCTCCGTGAAAGATTTCATTGTAGAAGACTTCAATTATTGAACAAATAAAGCCGTAATACATACCAAAGATTGGTCAGGTGAAACAAAGACAAACGGCGAAGTAGATCCTGATGCAGATGGCCTAGTTGTAGCTGTTACACAAGAGGTAGTCTAGTTACTCGTTAGGACGGGCAGGCCAGGTCGTGCGTGACAGAACGACGTAGTTTTGAAACTGGGATTGTAACTTCATGACCCCTTACCGGGTCCGGGCTGTAGTCGTGACACCGGGAAACTCCTCAGGGAAGATGGTACAAGAACCCCGAGGTAACTGTAGTACCACTGTACTTGTATGGGTGGGTGGATGGGACCATCACCACCGTATGTGTATAGGTGGAGGACGGATCTATTACTACCGTAAGTGCATGTGTAGAATGTTTTCTAACACAAGCAATCAAATTTTACATTTAGCACATATTGGGTGGATAGGTGGGTGAGGAATGTGAGTGGGTGGGGGGGGGGGTTGACATTCGAAGCGTGTAAGTGTGCCACCTATTAAGATATAAGTTAATGGATAATGCAAGGCATAAAGTTAACAACAAGAGTTGACTCACAAATAAAATGTAATTTTTGGAATCATTGATCGTTTGAATAATCGATTGTCGAATATTCTAGGCAAATTGATAGTGAAGTAAGAATGGAACTCACAAGCCCGGCTACAATGTCAGGGGAAACAGATTAAGTTAAAGTGGTTCTCACGATGTAATCGTCTTGGGAAGTTGCACAATCTTCCCACAGCTACAGTAAGACTTAACAGAACACGGCTCCGTTCGAGACAACAGTAGTATAAGCAGTTGAGGATATCCTTATACTGTAAATAATACGTGAAGCCATTTTTTATCAACGCAACTCCTCTCTTATTTCTTAACCAATTTAAATGGTTAAGGTGTCAACAAATTTACCTCTGTTCAATAAGGCTCTGTAGTTGTGCAATAAGGCCTTAATTATTCAATATTTTCACCCTGAACAGTATGGGAAGCTCTCAAAGTAGTTTTCCGGCCATAAAAATAACATGGAGAGAGATTTAATGATTCGAAAAGTAACAGCTGTTCAAATGTAAATAATGATTTCCAAAAAGATGTAACAGCTGTTAGAATATATAAACAGTGGCGTTTGTAATATTAAGGAGGTTAGAAACGTTATAACGTTAAACCAGGGAAGGTTGTAGGCATGGTTTTATTCATATTCGATTGTAGGGCTTCGTTCAACTGAACGTGAAGGTTTCAATGGTAATTTAATGTACTAGTTATTATATTTTTTTAAATTAATCTTTAGTTGTTAAACAAAAACAAATGAAATTAACACGTTTGAAGTAGGCTAAGTGATATGAATAAATTAATAATGAATAAAGAATTTATTGCTTCAATAAATGTTTACTATGATCATACAACATAGTACAACTTAGGAATATTACTGGTCACAGTTTCCAGTAACGTGACCTGTTTTATTATCTATTATTATGATCTGTACAACAAAAGTAACAGTCTAGCCACTTAAATAACAATTTTGTGTGCCAAATCCCACGGCATCTGCTGCGATTATCGTCAGAACAATAAATCAAAATAAACACTTGTACATTTATAATACAAACTGCATACATTAACTAAAATACAATTCTGTTTAATTTTATTTAATTTTTTTATTTTTACACTTACTGTTTGTTTAAAGCTTACATAATAGCAGAGGAAAAACAGAACACACAAGTTCTTGAATATATATTACAAAGAAAGACAAAACTTTGAAGTAACTAATACGACTGTATATGAGCAAAATAGATATCTAAAATGTCATAAAGATATACACTAAAATCTGATTGGGTAAACAACCAAGTTATTAATTTAGATGTAGCCTAAAAGGCTTTATTAAATTACATTCGTTGACATTAGAGGGTAGACTATTAAAAATTCATATCAGGTATTTATACTAATAAACAGGTAGCAATGCAAGTAATGTGAGTTAGATGCTGTAAATAAATTTAATATTGTGATTTTACGTTATACAGTAAACCTACTTTTATTTGTAGTTATAAGTCACAAGCCGATGCCGAAGGCCGAGGTGCAACGAGCGCAGTGAGTAACGGGATTGTCGCGGGACCTCAGTGTCTCCTTGTGTATGAAGATTTGTATTCGCTTATTTTATCAATGCGATTTGATTGAATATTAGTTTTTCTTTAACCTAGAGTTATTAAAAATTTCATACATTTGTATTCCGGTGTAATAGATTGATTGGACTTGCATAATTTATACTTAAATATTTAATTGATTTAATAATTGGAATATATTTGGTAAGAAATAGTAAAGGAAATAGGTTAATTTAGAAAATGTATGTAGCCCCGATATGCCTAGGCGAGACATCGGCATTACCCTGTGTCCAAGTACCCATTCATCATTTCACTGTAATGCTTCAGAATTCTGATTGTTACCGTCAAGAATGAAACGTGGGTCAGTTGAAAATGAGATAACCATAAACTATGCATTTGGTTGATATTATGATTGATTTCCTGACCTGAATAAATTATGAGCTTATCATCTTGCCGATACTAAAGAACCCAAAAACAATGCCAGTTAAATGAATATTAAATTATATAACAAAGTGCCCAATTAAATTAGAAATTTAAGCTCTAAACAATTTAAGAAAACATTACCGCTATCTAACAATTTGATATAAGAATAAGTCTGAAGAATTCTCCCAAACTACATTATCAATTAATTTTAAGTAGTACTCTAAATTGTTTATTTACAGTAGTACAACAATCATACTTTATTTTTCATGATAAAAACTAAATTAAAACACCATCGTCTTATATCAAACATAAATAACATTAATATACTAACTAAACAGGTAAGTACAATTATTAAATTATTACTAAGCCTTGTAATTTTATTTTGGGTTGATGATTTTCTAATATAGCATGTACCAGATGTATAACAAGTAATATATTCTAAGTTTTCCACATTACCTGTTAGACTGTTTGAAGTATCTAACAACTAAACAAGTAACTCAGCGAGTAACACGTTCCGAGTAATTTATTCCAATTGGGCTGCAGAAGACAAAATGCAAACAAGCTCTACTAATAAAGAATTAGATATGGTATTCCAATATTTTTCTTTGAAGAAATGGTAACCCTAGGTTGTTACCTAGAATGTACTCTATTTTAACAACTAAAACAACTACAATTTGGCTAAATACAGTAGGAATATGCGACAAATGTTGTTAAACGCATTATAATTACTTGGTATAGTACGTAAAGTAGATTCATCTCATTGTATTATTGACATCATTGTAGATATATAAATATTATTATTATTTTGTACAGGGCCTATTCAGAGTTTCAAATTATGATATTTTTGAAGTTGAGGACGTTCCGAAACAACTTCAGAACTTACTGAAATGTATTTTAGCCTGTTAACATCTCCAACGAATTTTGTTACGTCAAAAGCAATTGATTTAGTTTTATTTATTTATTCTTAAGACGCCGATCGTCAAGATTTGGTTGAATATGAATTTCGAATGAGTAAATGAGCGAATGTAGTCATTGTTACTTTCACTTTCAAGGCCAACTATTCCTTTGAAAGTGTCATTAATTAATAGCCCAATGACAAATGAACAGCCGGTGGTTATCATTAATTGTTATTAACTATTACTAAGAGAAATCATTGTTGATGGGCAAAAGCAAGTTACAAAAAATCACATAACTTAGCTATTACAACTCATGGATAAAAACCGCGTGTACCATTTAAACCATGGTTCGTAAATGTTTAAATAAAGTAAAAAAGTTGATGAATTGTTTGTTAAATAAAATTTAAATTGTGTATATAAACTTATTTAAGTTTAAATAGTTAAAAATATAAATAAATCAAACCAAATGAGGTGTTTGTATTTTTTTCTTCTCTTTCACTGACATATAAATCAATTATAGGACACATAACCAATGAAAGAAAAAAAAAGCTGATCAGTCCTGATTGCTGATGAAAGAAGTGTCTCTAACACACCGAGTGGGAAACTAACAAATAAAACCTTTGTCGATCTCAAGAGTAAGTTATCTTCTATATTCATTATTCATCTCTAAGACGCCGATAGTAGATATATGGGCGAATATGAGGAGTGAATGAGTGTGATGAGTGTAGATGAATGAGTGTAGTCATTGTTACTATCTGAGTTCGACTTAGCTCAGAAAGGACTAGTTATTAATAGCCCAATAGCCAACTATGGGACCTAAAGCTTTATGTGGAATCCGAACCACGTAATATTTACTACAAATGGTAGTTGGCTAAATAACATTTGAGAACAACAGTTTTTACTTGTTGAAACTTAGTGTTGTTTTTGGTCACTAAAATCGTTAAAAATCTTTAAAAAATTATAATTATAAAAATCCAAAGATAACAAATAACATTCATACAAAGAAGTTGTATTATCAAATTTAGTGTTATAGTATACGATATTGGAAGATATATATATCATTCAATATAGGCCTACTTGCGAGGATAAGTTTGCTATATATATAATTGGATGTATCTCATAAATGTTAATTTTTATTTCACTATAAAATCTAGATCACCTCAAAAATATAAAATGTTTGACAAAAAATATATTATATTACAATAATATTTTGAACCATTCACTCACAAGGAACCCAGTCTCAGAACTAAACTGTTTTATTTCAGTACTGGAGGAGGAGATGAAGCAAGTAACTGAAGAAACTGATGTGGTAACAACCGTGCGTCACAGTTCTTCGAAGGAACACCTTCCTGTTCCAAATATTTAACTAATATATTTAAATAGTGCACCTTTTTATTCCATGAAATTAGAATTGGTATATTTCTAGGTATGTTATTAATCACTGGAAATTATGTAACGGTATACAAACTATTGAAAAGTTTATATTTATTTAATCATACTAGTTAATTTATTAGAATAAGAATTCATATTTTATTTTTACATTTTATTCTGATAATATTTAGAGATTCAGTTGGGAAACCAACTCATTTATATGATTTGAAACTGAATTATTGTTTTTTCACCCAACAACTTTTCTGTACTTTAAAATTACAACATTTGAACTTGTCTTTGCATTTTTGAAGGCGAGTTTCAATGTAAAAAATTAACAACGTATAAATTAGAATTTGCATAAGTGACTTGATTACTAAAAAAGCAAAGAAAATATACTTATTTGGTATTTACAGTACTGTAAAACATAGCCAAAACTTGATCAGATCCAAACCAAAAGTTATTCTAATTTGTCGGCAGTGGTGGTGCAGTGCTGTAACCCAGCTACTTGGGGACAAAGTGTTTGGAAGATTGTAGGCGATAGGTTGGATGCTCGGTCCTCTTAATACCGACATGGCGTCCGCTCAATGGCTGCTATCGGCGTGGACACTACTAGAGAAGTCTGGGGTGTCCATGTTGGGTGGTAATCATTGTGCGGATGTTGTGTGGGGGAGATAACTGAGTATCAGGCTTCTCAATTATCTGAAAATCAGACCAGTACTACGTGGTTCGGATTCCACGTAAAACTGTAGGTCCCTTAGTTGCCCTGGCTGTTGGGTTATTAATAAATTGCCCTGTCTGAGGAACAGTTGAACTCAGTTAGTAACCAGACTACACTCATCCTACACTCATATAATCATTCATATTCGCCTTAAAATACCAACAACGTTGTGTCGGCGTCTCATATTTAAGAATATAATTAAATGAATAAGTGAAGAACACAATGCAAATTTTTGTGAAGGTTTGTTTTCATAACATAAGCTGAAATGGGTGAGTTACAATTTAATTATCTATTGTTCTATAGTGACCAATGTTCTATAGTGACAAAATTGGTTTTTAAAATTAATTTGTTTGTTTAATACACTTAAATAATTAAGTTTAATAACAATTAAATCATCAAGTTTAATATAAGTAAATGATCTGTAGAACAAATAGTTTGTTCATTTTCTCCATAAAGTTCAATGATACAGATAAATAATCGTAGATGAGTTGAAAACCTGCTAAAACATATAAAGAGATATATTCATTAAAGAACTTACGGTTTTTTCATCTAACTTCATCAACCAGTTTACATGGGCCTTCAGACCTGTGCATGTAATTTACTCAACGATTGAAGTACCAACCGTTTGCTCAGTTGGGGATTCGAACCATGGACAATCCTCTCCACAGTCCGAAGCCTTAGTTACTGCACCATTGAGGAGATTATTACATTTTAATTTAAAAATAGTTTTTTAATGTTGTATTTTTTATCATTGTCAATTTATTTTGAATTTCCAAAACTTTGAGTGTTTAAAAGTTTAGTGCATTTCGACTTGTGTGTATCTTCTGTCATCCTCAATTAATTCTTATATTGTATCGTGGACACTACTAGAGAGGTCTGGGGTGTCCATGTTGTGTGGTAGTTAAGATTCAGATGTTGTGTAGGGAGAGAACTTTTTCTCAAGCTTATCAGTTTGCTGAAAATCAAACAAACACTACGTGGTTCGAATTCCACGTAAAGCTGTAGATCCCTTAGTTGCCCTGGCTATTGGGATACTAATAAATAGCTCTTTCTGAGGAACAGTCGATCTTAGGTAGTAGCAATGACTGAACTCATTTATCTGCACTCATCACCGTCATTCGCTCCTCATATTCACCCATATCTCGACGATCGGCGTCTTAATAATGAATCGTACATGAAAACTATATGTTTAGTAATAATTTGGATCCTATTAGTATAAAAACCTTTGATATCTACAAATGTTATATTATTGACTGATAGCACACGAGGAGGATGAGTTTCGTACCCAATGAACGTAGTTCTTAGAAACTCGAAACATTGAAAATAACTAATACAACTGAAAATAATTGACCAGTCCTCATTTTATCTTTAGGCATCTTCCTAGCCTAGTGGTTAGCACTTATGCTTCCAATACATGGGTTTCACGGGTTCAAATCCCGGAAGGTCTACTCATATTTGCCATAGGGATTTGGAAGGTTGTCCCTCAACAACGTTGTTTGAATAACATGTTGGAAAAGCCACTGGCGTAGACAACAAAGAAAAAATTATAGACTACCTTTAAATATACAAAGATTCTGTGCATAAAATATTTAACAAATTTAAATCGTTTCTACAGACGATCTTGAATGAATTTTAAAATCCCATATAGACAATTTTTAAAGGAACAAACAGTAAAAGTATCAAACAAAAATATCCATTCTTAAAAAAAAAAATAAAATCAAAATAAATATCAAACTTGTGAAGGGGGGAGAGGAATAACAGTACAGTTGCCAGTAAGCTGGGATTAATTATTTAATGATTATATCTGGATTTCAAAAACCAATCCACCACCCAATTGAGATCAATATATATATATATATAAAATACTGTTTTGAGAAGACGCGAGTAATGAAATAAGCATATCTTAATTAGCTAGGTGTAGTCTTGTTACTAGTTGAATTCAATGACATTTATTATTAGTTGAGTGTAGAGCGAGTGACTTTTATATTTCTAGGAATACGAACCGCGTGGGATAGGACTAATTTGTCCTCGATCATTTCCAATTAAGATAGTTGAAGAAGTCGAGTTCCCAACATTATCCAACTGTAAGCACTTCTGTCATGGTCAAGTAATGGTAATATTTATAGAGATGTTTTGTTGTATTAAAAGTTAAATGGATTAATGATGTTTGACAAGAGAGTTTCTTTTTTGTTTTCTGTAAAGTTTTTCAAACAGTTTTGATGTAATTTCTCGTTGGGTACACAATACACATGCTGATGATACAGTAGCATCCAAACAGTGCATATAACAGGCCCACAGAAGTCACGGAAAATTTTTGGTTTGTAGGTTAAGTTCCTCGGCTTGTCACAAATATTTTTATAACGCTCCCAAAGCCTAGAAAAACAACCGCCATCCCGCATTAGTATTCACTTCGTTACAGATCCCTCTGAAGTGGAAGGAGGAAAGTAGGTTCTGTCTAGGATGTTATTTGGTGGAAAAACACCAACAGGCCTTTCTACAAAATTTGACGGTTTGCTAGATTTTGGCATTTCAAAAAGCTTTAAAACTGCCTGAAACGTTTCTATTTTAAATGAGCAGCCTTGAATGGTGCGGTAATGTTTTATAGTATTCTTATCTTACATTTGGAGCTCGAATTTATAATTTTACCTGTTCATCGTTATCGAATTTACAGAAAAAAAATAGTTCTACTAAACATCATTTATTTAAATATTATTATATTATTATTTTAAATATACTCGTATATATTTTACTAAAATAGGTGGTAATGGTAAGAACAAAATAACCTTGTTACTTGATTGACAACAATTAATTGACATTAACCAACTCACACATCTGAAGGTAATGCGGTTTTATTTGCAATTAACCTCCCTGTGAGCATGTTCGTTTAACAATTCCCACACACGACATGTGAGATGTTGAAAAGCCTGCCATTCATATAACTTACAACACTGATAAACGTGTAAAAACACACTCTGAGAGATAATCACGCAAGCTATTGAAAAATAAACAAAGACGACTTCTACAGACACCGAACTGCTTGATTCAGAATTCCCTAAGAATTTTTTTACTAAGTAAATTAAAGAACATATACAGACAACCTTTAAAGATCCACTGTATACGACCTTTAGAAATCCTCTGCAGACGACCATTGAAAATCCTCTCAGACAACCTTTAAAGATCCTCTGCAGACGACATTTAAAAATCCGCTCAAACGACCTTTAAAGATCCTCTGCAGACAATTTAAAAAATATATAAACTCCTCTACAACTGACCTCTACAGTATTTAAATTTAATTGAAATATAATTTTAAAATTCTTTAGAGGCAACCGTAAATGATTTTGAAATACAATCTACAGACGATCTTTAAACACATAATATGTGTTTAAATACCTTTACGTATATCATTTAAAGTTACTATACACACAACATTTAAACAATTAGACACTCTGTGGATGGCCTTTATATATTTAAAGACTTTACATACAATCTTTACAAATTAAAACCTTCTTCAGACGATCTTTAAAGAATTATTTGAAGATATTTCACATACAACATTTAAAGAATTTAATGACCTATACAAATTATAAAGACTCCTATCCACTCTACAAAACGATCTTTTATTTTCTTGAATCTTATGGGAAGGATCATAAAGTGATTTACACTTTTTATAGTGTTGATATACTTTAAACGTTAATTTATCAATTGGTTAGTTACATGTCTGTAAAAATTACAAGCAAGATCATTATCACAAAGAACGATTCCTTTGTGACACCGTCTGAGGAATGTGAACGGACTTCCGACTTCTATCGCCGATGTTCACTTTTAGGGTTTATTGAATGAAATTAGTGTATTTAACTTTTTTGCAATACAGTTTATACACAAGTTAATACTTAATAAATCTGCAATGAATAAACATACAAACGGCAATTAATTATTAACAATTGAAACTCCGAATATGTAATTTTAAAATGTTTGGACTCCTACCAAATGTTCTCTTTTTTCCGTAATTGTTTATTTACTGAGTAAATATATTGTGGAAATATTTACATATTTATTTCTTTTTCTAAAAGTTTATACCATTCAGGACATTTAAATAATTTACTGTTAAAGCTTTGGTAATGGAAATGCACACATCCTTACCTGCCTTTATAGTTTCAATTAAAAACTATTTTACCATATTTGTTTCATGGGGCGTTCAAAAGAGATAAGTGAATATTTATGAATTAAAATTTATTAAATAAATAAATATCCTTATTCACCATTGACAGATACAAAGAATCCAAATAGGCTTCGCCAAATGAGTTATAAATCTATATTTAAGTTACTTAATGTTACAATGCATTTTAACTCTAAAACTAAGAATAAATTTAGCTTCTTCTATATTAACATGTGAGAAAAAAATTATAAAGGCAAAAGACAATACTAGCCTAGTATTCGGTCACGGTGAACCTAGGAAGAGATTCATAAAGTCAGAGTAATTATAAATTACTCTAAATAAAAGAAAATATGTTAACTTTTTGCTAAGCCTTAAGTACGAACATTCCTCTCTCAGCTCGGCTGGTAGCATATTGAAATACTTCATTGCAGAATAGGATACTCTTATTTCGGTGAGTCCTATACGGTGTTTAGGAATGCGATATAAATCATCGTGTCTTGTATTGAAATTATGTATTTGATTGGTTTTTAGATAATTAATTTGGAGTTAAAAAAAACGAAGTAACTCGTACAAATATAGTGAAAACAGGAGGAAAATGTTATATTTTGAAAATAGAGTTCGGCAAGATAAAGTATTAAGTATTAAGATGACATATTAAAATACATACTTAGATAGTTCATCAAGACTTTCACGGAACGTGAACAGCACGCATAGTGGCATATTTTAACAGACATTCCGAAGTGTTGTTTGAAATAATGAATGTGTGGGAGGGTCCTTACCTCAAGTTCACCTCAAATACCACTAACGGCGTGTGTTTGCTTGTTGAGCAATCCTTCCCGTCTGTCTGTCCGTGTCTTCCTTACAGTAGCTCTACGTTACATAACAATGTCAAAACACTGTCTTTTTCTCCTACATTAACACATCACGTTGCTTTGACGATTCCAGCATTGCTTGTATAAACAGAAACATGTTTATATGTGGTAACTGAGGCGACAATAATTATTTTACGTTTAAATAACTTTGTCGGCACTCGTGGTGCAGAGTTGTAATCCAGCTTCTTGGGTACAAAGGGTTGTGGAGATTGTATGTAATAGGTTCTATGCTCGGCGTCTAGTTACCATCGACGTGGACACTACTAGAGAAGCCTGGAGTGTCAGATTGAGTGGAAGTCAGATTCGGATGTTGAGTATGGGGAAGGGAAACTGAGAACTATACCAATACAACGTGGTTCGGATTCCGCATACATCTGTAGGTCCCTTAGTTCCCCTGGTTATTGGGCTATCAATGGCTCTTTCTAAGGAACAGGTAACCTTAATAATTAACCTTAATGACTACAATCGCTCGTCTTCACTCATCTTACTCATTCACCCATAACCATACGATCGGCTTCCTAGTAATCTGATTACTAAGACGGCTTCTTAGTAGGTACTCAGTAATGAACCTAATTAAAGAACCGGCTGGCACTGAGCAGTTGTGCTGTACTCCAGCTACTTGGATCTAAGTGTTGTGGTGTTTTTAGGCGATAGCATCTGTTCTCTGCTCCCTTCATACTGACGATTCGTGCAGTATTTGCCATCGCCGTGGATACCTTTGTATAAGTCTGTTACTGGCCACGTTGTAGACAGGTTATGTCCAGTTGATATACTAATCACGCGGCATGACAGTTAGTCGACAATCAGAACAATACTACGTGGTTCCAATAATCTGTAGTCTCTTCTTGTTGTCCTGGCTGTCGGACGACTAATAAATCACTCTTCCTCAGGATCTCAGTCGACCTTAGTTTATTCATTTTGTTTAATTAGCCTCCAGAACTGTTATATTATAGAAATAATACTGGTTAAATTACCTTTTTTCCTGTCAACAGTTCTTCAAACATAATCTGCTATGTACATTTCGAAGCAAGAGCTTCATCATCAGGCTTTCCAAAAACGTCACTATTTACATTACACTAAACATTAAAAACATTTAAAATATAAACATTTAAACATATTAACATAGCACATTTGCCGGCCGGCGATAGACACCAACTGATGACCAATGAGCAGGACCCTTTAAATGTTTATATTTTAAATGTTTTTAATGTTTAGTGTAATGTAAATAGTGACGTTTTTGGAAAGCCTGATGAAGCTCTATGCTTCGAAATGTACATAGCAGATTATGTTTGAAGAACTGTTGACAGGAAAAAAGGTAATTTAACCAGTCTTATTTCTACGACCTTAGTTTCTCTCTGCTTCCTAACACTCGTTTAAGAACAAGTTAGAGATGACTTATAACTCCTTTGAGAGGACCTGATACTCTTTTAGTACAGACATTTCATTTCACTCATACTCACATTAGCCCGTGTATAAACTATCTCCATCTTAACAATAAATAGGACGTGTCTAGTTGTGACATGGAGTATCTACTCAGAGAAGGATAAAGAGAGGTCGCATCCAATGGTGTGCTGAATGTGTGTCGGGTAGTTAGTCCTTCAGTTCACCGTGTGGATAGCAGGGCCAGAACTATTGTTGGTTCTTCCCTTATTCGCCAACAAACCCTAAAAACAGTCGTATTAATTAATCGTACACATTTATAATGATCTACATTATTTGTAATCCAATTCTAACCGTTCGTTGCAGCCATACGAAAGCGACTTAGATATCTCTGTGATATCTAAGTCCTATAAATGGAAGGATGCTCAAGTTGTGGCCAAGATGACTCCATAAACGACTTGCAATCTTTTTGCATCCATATTAACAACATAATCGATAAAGTGTCCGAATTACTACTAATAAATATTCTGCAATTATCTTTATCTGTCATTAGTTAAATATAAATATAATATATTGAAAAATATATTTAATTTACAGTCAAATTTACTTGGAATATACAATACGTTAGACGGAAAATTACTAATTGTTCTTAGACTTATTTGATTATGACGTAAATTAGTCATTAATTTTCACGTATATAGGTATATATTTTTTGTTGTATTTAGAAAAAATACACTTATAATAATGTATCATTGATCATAATACAAAACCTATAACGAATATGACACTAAAATTATACTTTAGACATGATGAAAGGAACGGGCATACTATCCGAGGAGATGCTCGAGATTTTAGTTGCAATTAATTCATATTTTACACTTCAATATTTAAATTCAATGAATTTTATTTTATTGGAAATATTCCTCCTTTCTACCATTTTAAAATACCATTCTAAATTCTGTCTTATCATACAAGGGTGAACTTACAGATGATCAACTTACTGGCAAATATTACTGCCAGACGTTCGATGCAGGAAGTAGTAGATTGTTCTTAAGTCATTTTCCACTCAATCCTTCGAATAAAAGTGTCGAAACCGTATTAATAATAATAATCGATCTCAAATATCTAACTCCATAAATGGAATAGAAAGAGCATCAGCCTGCAGCTGTGTTATTGACATTTACCGAGCATTACTGTTGCACGACTCTCGTCAACATAACCTCAAACCTTGAGGTAATTAAGTGAGGTTAGGTCTTCAACAGCTGAGAGCACAAGGTGAACCTAGGGGTCACCGAGTCGGCTCACGCCACAGAGATGTGCTTTGAATTCTATTGACAGTACCTTAAACCTTCTTGTATCTAAGACCAAGGGTCCTATTTCACAAAAGTACAAGTATTGTAGGTAACAATTGTTAAAATCCAGCAATTGTAAGTACAAATTGTCCAAAACAGATATTTCACAAAGACTTCCATTACTTGTTGGTAACAAGAGAATTTTGACTTGTCACTTACAAGTGTAGCTAACTTATTGTTGCTAACAGCTGTTGATTTGTATATCACTTGAATAAAATCTTTTATTGTTTATAAATATTGAGTTGATGTTATAAAGGATACAGGGCAATTAATTAAACAAAATGTCAAAGAGTGTAGCATTAGCAAATAAACTCTGCATTGTAAAAGAGATAAGAGATAATAAAGACACGCTCTTTGGTAATTTTTCTCCAACATTAACAAAATCTATTAAAATTAATTGCTGGAAAGAAATTTATGATAAAAGTTGCAGTGTTGGTTTTGTCTCAGCTCCTGACCTTAGTGGGCTTATACACGTGATGTTTATTGGCAAAACTGCAAGAAAGCTACGATGGTAAGTACAAATTTGTTTCTATTACTAATTTATATTGTAGTTTTTAACCCTAAGCTACAATTCATATATTTTTACATTATTAATATAAACTTATAATTATCTTTGAATGATTTTAACAAGTTTATAGAATGGTTTTTCTTGTATTCCACTGCTTATTGGATGCTTTCAATCTTCTATGAAGTTTGAAAAATATTGAATTTAACTTAAAAAGTCCAGTAATTATTTTGTTAGAAAACCAATGAAGTAGGCATACTCACAATGCAATTGAGAAAAAGGCCTTTTTATTCATTTACAAATCAGTAGGCCTAGTCCCAACTAGTGTTGAGCTGCCCCAGTGTGTTTTATTTTATAAAAAATACAAGTTCTTATAAATGTTTTTAAAAATTCATTGATTTATTTCACTGCAGTAATTCATATGCTATTAAGCTATTACTCTAAGATTAATTTTACTGCTTTTTTAACTTGTCTGTTGTTTTTCAGAAAAAAATCGATAATCGCAGGAAAACTGGGTTAGGAGGTGGAACAGACTCAACATTTACTGAAACGGATAATGTCATTTTAGATACTATTGGCCGTGACAGCCCTTTAGTCACAACACTGAATGTTTCAGAAACTTGGGAAAATATCAATGAGAACGTCACTGAAGCTGCTGAATGTTATGTGAAAACTAATAATGTAATGACAACAAATAATGATGACGACATGAATGAAATTACTCTTGATCATGGTTCCACCAACAAAAACTCTAATAAACGAAAACCTTTGCACAAGATGATGCAATTTTTTAGTTAAAAAGAGAAAACATTATATTACAAAACGACATAATGGAAAAAGAAAACTATTTAAAAAGACGTCAGATTTTAAAACTTGAACGTGAATTGTCGATCCCTCCATCAAAATTTACTCAATCTTTTGAAGAAAATGATGTATTTCATATTAATTATTTCATTTCAAATGAAAATAATTCTTAATATTAGAAAATTGGGACCTGAATAAAAAAAATGTTGAGTAATTTTAATGTTAATGTTACGTAATATTACATATTTTTATAAATAAACAATGTTCTAATTATTGCTGAAAGGCTGAAATATCTTATTAACTCTTGTTGTCACACATTTTTATTCTGTAAATAATTGTTGTAACCCGAATTGGGTCAGTGTCGCAACCATTCACGATTTATTAGAATTTTGTCATAAATTTTGAAAATTACTTAAATCCAAAGAGCCATTAATTAATTAAAAAATTAAATTAAATTTTTTCAATTTTTAAAAGAAGAAAAGTCTTGGTTTTGCCTAACAATTACACAATATGTTTCTTTCCGTTAAATAAAGTACCGTACACTCCAATTTGCCAGTCCCAACCAAGTTCAACTTGCTGTATCACTATGACTTTCCATGTGCAAGTCGGACATATTTGAAAAGGGATACAGAAAATCTTACAACTTTATTTCAGATACTATGATTACTTTAGTGACATTTCTTAAGGAAAATAGCTTGACATTTCGATCAAATTTATTTTCATTAATTAGAGCTGAATTTAAATAATATACTTATTTAAAATTATCGTTTCTATTTATACACATCTAAATTTTACTTTCAATAATGAATAATCCATGTAAAAATAATGTTAAAAAAGCAAATATGTTAAAAATGTCAACCCTTTTATGGTTTCTGGTTGATAGAATATTAACCTGTAGCAGCAATTATTATTATTTGATTTTTCTTAAAAAGTGTGTTATCTTCAAACATTGTGTTAAGCTGAAAATTGTCATGCAATTTAATAATGTTCCATTACTGGACTAGCCACGGCAAGAAAAGATAAAAATTTGTTACTGCCATTGACCAGCCATTAAACTGTGTTGATGAGTAAAATTGAGACATAATTTCAGAAAAATATCAATGAAGATGGTACATTTGGTAAATATTTGTATTTTTATGACATTAATACTCATATAAAAATACAAATAATAACTTTCATTAGAAAATTCAGCAAAAATTTAAATAATAAGTATGACAAACAATTATTGGATAGTTAATGAAACATCATTTATATCATGCCAATTAATCTTTCATTGTATTTCCTAAAGAAAGATGCCCTTTATATTTTTTATGATTCATCTGATCAAAATTCTAATTTTATAGGGATATATTCCTCATAAGATGAAAGTAAGATATCTTAGGTCTATTTATAGAGTATCTGGTGGTAAAAAAGATTTTATTTACTTCATATAGACCAGTTGGGTCAATATCAGTTATTGCCAAGATATGAAAGCACTATATTTAAGAAAACCTGAGTAGATATTTGTATAAGCAGTTAACAGTGCTCAATATGGCTTTATGCCTTACAGATTTACCATAGATTTACTGGAAGTGTTTAACAATGACATAAATACTGCATTGGATGATAATAAGTACATAATAGCTGTTGTGACAGACTTATCTAAGGCCTTCAATTTAGTGAACTATGATATCATGTTGAATAAATTGATAATAATTGGAATAGGAGGTAGGCTTAATAATTTTTGTGTTAAATATTTTTAAACTAGGAAGATATATGTGGATATAGAAGGCTATAGAAGTACTACAGTTAACCAAACTTGTGGCCTAATACAGGGTAGTATCCTCGCTCCTATTATTTTTTAATATTTACATTAACGACCTAGCTAGTATACGATTTATAAGTATACTATATGTAGATGACATGTATTTTATTTGGTTCACGACGATGTATGGCAGTAGACCCAATGACATCAGAAAGATGTGTGAGTGATTTTGAATGAACAGTAACACTGGAAATAACTGAGGTTATCAATAAGTCAGTCTTATTCTCAGTTTTTCAGACAAGTAGACAGAGGGAAATAAAACTTTTACTTATCAAAAATAAATAAAAAGAACAAGTTGAATACGTACGAGCTGATTTTGTTGTAAAATATAGAGTAACATATTTAGAACATTTTCATCGTTCCTCTTTAAACTGTATTTACTTTTTATTGTTCTTAGCCACATCACATAATGTACATAATTGTAATAAACCTATCACACCCTCCCATCCATACATGCACGGAGGAGATTACCACTGTACGTGTATAGGTGGGCGGGGTGTACTTCATGGTACTTCATATTTCTACGAAATATCAGCTAGGGGATTGAGGTCAGGCAGGGGGAAGGCCGCGGCCTTGATTGGAATGCGGAAAACTCGTACGTGAATGGGTGGGAGGGTGTGTTATACCACTTTACATGTATGGGTGAGTCAATACCACTGTACGAGTATATATATACATCGTCGTGAACCAAATAAAATACATGTCATCTACATATAGTATACTTATAAATCGTATACTAGCTAGGTCGTTAATGTAAATATTCGTGAACAGAGTTAATGCAGATAGAAGAAGGTTTAATTCTGGCTTCTAAATATTTTTGTAATATTCCTATCAAGATGAACCCTAGAAAATCCAAAATAATAATATTTGGAAACCCAAGACTCAACATTGTGCAACCTTATAATCTGTACTGTCACTCAATATATTGGTTGAATAACCTAAATTTGTGTTCTTTAGTTTATGTTAATAGTATTAAGCATTTAGGAGGAATATTTGATTATAGTATGAAATTTAAATCATACGTCAACATATTTATAGTAAATAAAGATGCGTTTTATCAAAATGTTATAAGATAGAAGAATATCTTCCGTTAAGTACAAAAAGAGTGATATTTCTCCTTAGTGCAAATTATATTACAATGTGGATTAATATATTGTAATATATATTACAACATATTAATTGTAATATATTGTAATATATACAATTACAATGCAATATATATATATATATATATATATATATATATATATATATATATATATTACAATGCATTTAAACTACTGCATTGTAATATATATATTGCAGTACTTTCAGTATTATATTGTACTATAAAAGTACTGCATATAATAGTTACTTTTATATTATAGTGTAAATATTATAGTGCTACACTATAATATAAAATAGTGTTATACTATATTTTATATTATACGTAATTGTTGGTACGTGTATGGGTGGGGGGGGTACTGACTGATTGCATTTCTTCGTATTAAGTGAATGACGATACAAATACACTGTAGTTGCAGTAAAATACAATTATTTAGGCCTGTATTCACATATAGTTGTAAAAGTTCGTCCAACAGTACAAAGTACCAGTAAGCTATTGGTTTTAAATAAATTTGATATCTGACAATTATTGTCAACTTTATATAATTGTACTTTACAATCATGACATATATTTTACAGTTTTTTTTCTGTACGTTGTATATTTTTTTCTGTGAGTACAACGTATACATATTATATTTAGCATTTTATAATTTTATTTACTATAAAATTTCTGCATATATAAACTACTGTAGGCGCAGATATTATATGCACCCGAGTTTCAAAGTTTTCTAAGTAACTAAAAGGCCTGCAAAAATCTAATCACATCATTGTTTTCTCCGTTTAATTGTACGTTATTAAAATAAAAATTTTAAACTTCATTGCAAGTTTCAATAATTGTTATGCTAATTGGAACAAAAAAGTACCGTAATTTTAACTAGTTTTCACTGTGTATCACATTTACGCCGTTATTACTAAAAAACGCGTTAATGTATCACATTTATATTGTAATAACTGTTTGATAGGAATGTTTTCCATAGTTTTTATAAATTTTAGAATTTAAAATTTTCGAGAAAAAGTTCTAATTAATTTCCTGAAACATTGTTTTCTCGGTTTCTAGAGGTCGTATTATTGATTACTTGGTCTTGTTATCCTTTATAACTCCTCTTCCTTGGGTCCCCGGTTTGTTTTTGTTCAGTATCCTTTGATATTTTAAAATTATATTTATACTTCTTGTAAACATTTTTTATCAATTGTCATTGTTTATAAGTATTCATATCTTATTTGTATTATCTTATTGTATTTCTTTGAGATTTTGTTTGATTCATTATTAAATGTTTAATAGTTTGATGTTCCCTAAATATACACGTAATAAAAATGTTTGTTTAAATTAAGTATACTATATATTACTGTCAACTCTCAATTAACAAATTTGGCTAGTTTATTATGGACAATTCATGTATCTATTTTATTAATTGACTTGTATAAAAAATAAAATATATATATATAATTAGCAGTTTTGAGGTTAAAGTATTAAGTTAATATAGTCAAACATAACGAATGAAAAATACTTTATGCCTTTTAGCACCATTGCCAACATTCTAAACAACTGAAAATAAAGTACTGTGTGACTTCTCCTTAGATGAGCTGTTCAAAACCACTTTTGTACTGATCAGCTGATAAACAATTTCATCGATATTTAAAAAAAATAACTGTCCACTAATTCTGCAATGTGAAATCTGTAAGGCTTGTGTTCAGTCGTGGTTTTATGACTATTGAAAAATACTACGACGTTCGCTTATTTTATAAAGGCAAGATGCTTAGAATTTTCGACTTAAATATTCACCAAGTTTTAACTTTTCTTAAACTTCCAATGTTCTTACTTGACATACATTTCCACATTGAACCCCTTAAAATAAATATTTATAGCAGTATTTATTATTATAATTACCTGTCAAACATTTTTGGACAAGTCGCTTAACACAGCTGAAGATCAAGGTTAAGACAAGTTAGTACAGCACAGTCATGCGACGGTTATTTTTACAATAACAAAGTAATTATTAATCAGCTGATAAGTACATTATTAGTTGCGGTGAATATATGATTTAGGGGGATTTTACTTCTATTCGTGTGTTCGTCACAACTATTTTTTTTTTTTTTTTCAAATTGAATACCGTTCGTTGTAATTTCTTAAAGAAAGTGGTTATTTACATTTTTTAATTTAATTAGCAATTTTGAGATTATTAAGGTGAAATACACACTACTAGTAGTAAAAGTCATTTTCCAACCAATGACATATTTTTGTTCAGTAATTTCAGGATAAAAATAATTAATTTACAGATTAGCGTTAAATTGCAATTTTTCTTAAAACAAACTTTTTTGACTTTATTAGCTCAATAATAGTTTTCGTGGTTGAGGGATAAATTTTATTATGACAAACATTATAAACAAGGCTGGTTCTGTTAGGACAACAGAAGGATATTTTATAATAAAATATGGTATTTTGTTTTATTTATAATCCAACAAAATAATTTAAAAAGCTATGAACAATTTTAGGGACAGTATGTATTTACAATGATTCTTGAAGCAATAATGTTATTAAATTATTCACTTACCTTATCGTACAAATCAAAGTTCGTGGTCTACTGCAACAGTGCTTGCCTCTCTCCTGACTGGCACGTGACCAGCCATTACTGGGGGCCTTGGGCGAGATACAGATCATGTCAGCAGGCACAAGGTCCTGCCATGACACCTTTCTACAATCTGCAGTCTCCCCTGCTGAAGATCATGTCAGCAGGCACAAGGTCCTGCCATGACACCTTTATACAATCTGCCCTCTCCCCTGCTGAAGATAATGTCAGCAGGCACAAGGTCCTGCCATGACACCTTTCTACAATCTGCAGTCTCCCCTGCTGAAGATCATGTCAGCAGGCACAAGGTCCTGCCATGACACCTTTCTACAATCTGCCCTCTCCCCTGCTGAAGATCATGTCAGCAGGCACAAGGTCCTGCCTTGACACCTTTCTGCAATCTGCAGTCTCCCCTGCTGAAGATCATGTCAGCAGGCACAAGGTCCTGCTATGACACCTTTCTACAATCTGCGCTCTCCCCTGCTGAAGATCATGTCAGCAGGCACAAGGTCCTGCCATGACACCTTTCTACAATCTGCAGTCTCCCCTGCTGAAGATCATGTCAGCAGGCACAAGGTCCTGCCATGACACCTTTCTACAATCTGCGCTCTCCCCTGCTGAAGATCATGTCAGCAGGCACAAGGTCCTGCCTTGACACCTTTCTGCAATCTGCAGTCTCCCCTGCTAAAGATCATGCCAGCAGGCACAAGGGCCTGCCATGACATATTTCTGCAATCTGCAGTCTTCCCTGCTGAAGATCATGTCAGCAGGCACAGGGTTCCACCATGACACCTTTCTACAACCTGCAGTCTCCCCTGCTGAAGATCATCTAAGGAGATTCATAGAATCTGTATAATCCATAGACACTTCATTAAGAGTATATCATTTCTAACGCTTTTTTGAGAGGCTTACACACAACACTTCCTCTTGCTTTTATAATAAAAAATACAAATTCTACCGAAACAGTTTTCTGAAATCATAGTGACAAAGTTAAATGACTTGAACTATCAAGCAATCTAAATCGTGAGTATAATGTATTTGTTATGACTCCGCTTTTAACTGCAGTCTTACCATTATACCATTATGGGGCATCATAAACTACTCATTATAAAGATATGAACCTCTGAAACCAATCAATCTTATTGACCCAGATGGTGTAACCAAGTAGAAATATGTTAAAGAACAAAAGGCCAGCTACAATATTTCGGGCTGAGATAGTTGAATGTGAAGTTGTCGACTCAGCCCGTCAAATTCTGGAAACCATGATGGATTTATTGTAATACCGCCAATCCCTATTAAAAATAATAGTGGTGTTCTCAAGACGACTCCTGATTAAAGAGTGACACTGATGTTTTGTTAACAAATAATCTGGCAATCCACATGATAAAACCCACAATCCTTTTAGGTTTTAGACAAATACTAGTATGTTGGGAGGATATAAACTTGTATCCAATTGAACTCTAAAGTCATACATCAGTCCTAAGTTGAATTACGGAGTCATTGATTTGATATGGAAAATAAGACAAATTTGTCATTTCCGTCAATAAAACAATCGCTGACTTTCCTAGATTTAGGGACTAGCAGAAACTTACTTGACAGCAGATTCAAGTACAGAAGTGATGTCATCAATAAAAGTTAAAAAAAACGAAGAGTCTAAAGTTGGATCCCTGGAGAATCACGCATTTTATTTCAAAGTGATAACATTTTACCCTCAGTAGGTTTCCCGTTCATTGGCTCAGTAGTATTTGGCAAAGTTTGTATTCCTAATGAGTTGTTATTTTGATATATCACATCCTTGTTCTGCCACAAACTCATCATATTTTGAGGAATGTCCTAATAAACTGATGTAAAGAATCTTTCTAATGGTGAAAAAAATAGAAGGTGCGTCTAGTGAAAAAAGTATGTCTTAATATTTAGAAGAATTTTAAGTCTTTCAATTGCGAATTAAAGAAGGTAACAATTTTGTGAATATTGTTAGTTTAATCAGGAGAAGGAAAGAAGCACTAAATCGCCAACTATTAAAGGTTATGTGAATTTGGATCACTGAATCTATATTGATATTGTTTATGTACCTTAGGGCAATCACATGCCTTTGCCTTTATCTTGTAGCTTATTGAGTATCAAACATAATGCCAAAATTATTAAATTGATTGTCTCTTGAGAGCAATTTCCCCAAAAAATATATCTATAAAATTAGGATATTGGTGAATATCACTTTACTTGCCACTGGCATGCAGCTGTGATGAAAACAAGACGTGTCTTCTTCTTTTTATGTATTTAAATGCCAGTGGAACCTTTTATTGACTATTCAAACGTTGTTATGAGACAAAGGTCCAAACCCATAAAGTTAAATTTTGGGTTGGACCTCTCGGGATTTGAACCCATGATATTCTGCATTGAAGACAGGAGTGTTAACTGTTAGGCTAGCACTCTTGCCCAACTTAGTACAATAAATTAATTTCCTCTTGAATTTCGCTATGTTCAAAGCGGAAAGATATTAGAGAATTTTTAAGAGCTCATTGGAGATATTTTTTCGAGGGATAGAAGAACCACTACTCTTTCTGTGGAAGTGGTGAAGGGGTGGTTGTGGCTACATAAATATACTTATTTACGTCCATCACACGTTTGCAGTCCTGACAACTACCTTTTTCATTTCGTGGTAACTTATTATTAAAGGGTTGAATTCTAATTCATATCTTGTTAACCTTCTTTACTGGAATGAGCTATACTAATAAACTGTATATGCATAATTAAAGTTCAAGATCGTCTTACCAGGCGAGGATAGTGCCCTCTTCAACACAACCTGGGGACCAACAGCTTAACGTAACTTCCGAACAACAGGAGCAGCACAGGGTAAACACTATTGATAGTCACATTGGGAATCGAACCCGGGCCACCTGTGTGGTAAGCCACTGCCTTAGCCCTATAGCTACAGCCGTAACAGCCTATAATTAATTACAGTAATCATTAGAAAAATCAACCCTACAAACTGGGGGGGGGGGGGGTTATTCCATATTAGGAAGAATACGTGGCCTCAGGTTGAACTGAGCAATATTTCCCCCTTGAACTAACTGTCGAGGTAATGGATTGCACGAAAACACTGAATCCCTTAGACTTTGACAGAACCTCAGTTTAGTTTTAAATGTTATCAATTTTCCTCAATTCAGATTCACTTAGTTTGTTGCTCAAGTTAATTGCCAAGGTAACCTATATCAACTGCGGTCTCACTATAAGTATCTCAATTGGAATAACTCATCTCTGTAACATCGTGACCCCATTGACCCCTTTCGTGTCTCAGCCCTCAGGGTCACTCCAAAGCTCTCTACTACTGCCATGTATAGACAGGAAGTCTGACACGGCCTTGACTCATCAAACGGCCCAGTCGTTATGTAACACAGTAATCATCAAACTTCAGTATAATATTGTTCTATCTTATCTGTTGATGAAGTATATTTGAGAATTAAATTATGGAATATATGATCGGCACTGGTGGCGCAGTGCTGTAACCCAAGTTCTTGGGAACAAAGTGTTGTGGAGATTGTAGGCGATATGTTCGATGCTCGGTCCTTTTAATACCAACATGGCGTCCGTTCAATGGTTGCCATCGACGTGGACA
This sequence comes from Stictocephala bisonia, assembly GCA_035578905.1. Lineage (NCBI taxonomy): Eukaryota > Metazoa > Arthropoda > Insecta > Hemiptera > Membracidae > Stictocephala > Stictocephala bisonia. Next base: position 331,904 of record JAQJVL010000291.1, read on the forward strand.
CTATTAGATAATTCTGGGGCTTTCACCCTGGATGGTAATCAGGGTTAAGACGTGTAGGGAAGAGAACTGAGTGTCAGGCTTGTCATTAGCTGAAAATCAGACCAACATTACATGGTTCGGATTCCACGTAAAGCACTAGGTCCCGTATTTTCTCTGGCTATTGGACTATTAATAAATGGCTCTTTCTGAGGAATAGTCGTCCTTAGTTAGTAACAATGACTATACTAATTCATATATAATCATCACATTCATTCGCCCCTCATATTCGCCTACACCTTGGTGATCGGTGTCTTACTAATGAATAATGAATATAGAAAGAGTGACTGTATTCAATTACATTAATGGGGCTGTTCGCTCCATGAGAAACGCCAAAAACATGGCTTTCAATTTAAATCATTCGGTCCGTTAATTCTTTTTGTAAAGAGTAGTTGACTCAAACAACAGTTGAATAGTATTGATAATGAATGGGCTTACGTGCTGCATTCCATGAATGAGTGCTTTATAGCAAAGGACACGCTGAGAAGAAGTTTACTAAAACAAAAACGAGTTTACACATTTTAGACTTATGAAGTTTAAAAAGTATCAAAGTTTTTATTTCAACATTTTCAGGAGAAACGCCAGATTTACTTAAAGATAAAACTGCTTAATTACACATGACGTTTATGTGGTTATAGTGAAGTGGAATTGGTGAAATGGAAAATGTCCCCATTTGTCATTAAAAACATGTTGCAAATGGCAAAGTTAGGGCTATCTCAATATCAATCGCGATATCTTAACCTCTCTTAAAGCTAACCACAACAAGTAAATTTAGGTACAGGATCTAACCTAAATTGGCGCAAGGTCTATAAAAGTAGAGACCATAGGCGAAATTCTTTGCCGAGAAGAGTTTTCATGTTGTCCTTTTTATATTCGTATTTTATTTCTCTGATAAGTTTAAAATTTTTAATTGCACAATCAGGTTTATAAAGAAGTTGTAAATGACCGTTACTTTATTTTTATTAATTTTATTTATTCCCACAGATATTGATATACAGTACAATGAATGGTTAAATTCATTGATCTACATGCCCTTGTTTCATTGGTGGTTAACATTTTTCTACAGAGTAGTAGATCTCAAACAACACTTTAATAGTATTGGATAGAATGAGCTTGCGTGCTTACGTGCTGCATTCCATGAATGAGTGTTTTATAGCAAAGGACACGTTGAGACGAAGTTTACACATTGTTTTCATTCCAAGGATGGCATCTTCACATTCTCTAAGTTGCAGGTGGATCGCCTCCGATAGAAGGTAGGCAGGAAATTGTTCTCAACGAGCTATTAGATTTTACTATAGACAATTTATACTAGGAAGAGAAGAGATGATTGTGTAGTCTGGTTACTAACTGAGCTCGACCTTCGAAAATGTAATTTATTAATAACCAGCAGTAGTATAATTATGAAGGGAAATATGTTTAAGATGTTTACATGTGGAAGAAAAGTTCCGGAACAGCTTCATAATTACTGAACGATTACAGATAAATCAATAAAACATAGTAAAGGATATCATTACAGCATCTATTAATTTAGTTTTTGAAGTAACTACCGTTTTTCTGTCATATCACGGGAACGGCCAGAAAGGAGTCAGAAGAAAATCTTAAAAGAAAGCATAGGTCGAGTAGTACATCTAATTAAAGGTCTATAGTAGTAGAACATAAACCCAACCTAAAACCTAAAATAGTTCGTTCTTTAAAAAATAACGCTAGTTAAATGTTTAAAAAGCTACAATGAAGGTCCTGCTCTAGATGGTTTAGTATTATTTTCTTCGCACAAGTTGGGAAAGTTAAATTTTGTAAATTTAAAACTTAACTGGACTTAAGAAGTAGTTTTTTAGGGTAGTTAGTGACTCTTCACTTCCGATTCAGGATGGTTAAAATGAGTAGTCTAGCACAGATGACTACCACAAACAGCGCTTAAAAGGGATGATCTAGTACAAAATTGCAGATGTCAACATTTCTTGGCTGTAGAAAGACATTGCATTAGTAGCCACAATTCAAGTGCACTAACACATCAAAGACAAAATGCTGCTGTATGTATCATTTCTGTCAAACAAATATACATAATGAAGTTAGTCATGAACAATGATTAGCAATTCGAACATTTACTTAGGTAAGTTAACATCACTTTTTATATTAAAATGTTTGAATATCTGCCATTTTGTACTAGATCAACTTTTTAAGTGCTGTTTTTACGTTTAATATTTTTGCCGAACTCCGAATCTAATGATGGCGCTCAATATGTAAATGTTAAACACTTTAAAGTAAAAATGTTGAAACTCGTATTTGAAACAGAAATACGGAACCTAAAAAGTTTGAACATTTAAAAAAGAACAAAATACGTTCTGCTCCAACTTAACACGACTCTGATGGTTTGTAAAATATAAGAACTTTCTTCTGTCAAAGAACTGTTTCAGTTTTATAAAGACGGCGTATAACGGTGGCTCAGTGGCTAAGGCTTCGGACTGCGGAGAGCAAGGTGCAGGGTTCGAATCCCCACTGAGCCAACGGTCGGTACTTCACTCGCTGAATAAAGTTCACGCACAGGCTTGCAAGCCCATGTGAACTGGCAAGTGAAGTTAAAAAAATTAAAATTAAAATTAAAAAATTAAAAGTTCACTAATATTCATATACCTGCGAGGAGAAATTGAATAATTGGAAGACCATCGAACAAAAAATAATTGTTATTTACACTAAATATATATTAAAAGACGGGGTGTTAAAACACATGTTAAAGTTTCAATATGTAGATTCTATTTTATATTTATTTAATGTTGGAACTGTTCGAGTTAGATTATACACAATGCATACAAAGCATAATGTCATGAACTATTCATGTCTGTTCAAAGGCATTAACTTCCAAACTTAAAATAAAAATTAAATTTTATCTATAAGCCAGTACACTGGTACTGACTTTAACAATAAATTTAACAATTGGTAAATAGAATTTTGCATTGTAAGTTGAAAGACAGACTATTTGAGTTAGTTTCTTTTGGCATTTTTTACTGCAATCTTTTATTTCTTCCGGTGAAGTTGGAATTTCAAAGTTCTCAATTATAATACGAATAAACATCCAATGCTACTTGGGGACGAAGTGTTTGGAAGATTGTAGGCGATAGGTTTCATGCACGGTCCCCTCAATACCGACACGGCGTCCGCTCAATGGTTGCCATCGACGTGGACACTACTAGAGAAGTCCGGGGTGTCCATGTTGGATGGTAGTCAGGGTTTGGATGTTGTGTAGGGAAGATCACTAAGTGTCAGACTTGTCAGTTAGCTGAAAATCAGACCAACACTACGTCATTCGGTCTCCACGTAGAGCTGTAGGTCCACTAGTTGCCTTGACTGTTGGGCTATTAATAAATTGCCTTTTCTGAGAAACAGTTCAACTCAGTTAGTAACCAAACAGTCATCCACACTCATCCTACACTCGTATCATCATTCATATTCGCCTTAAAATACGCACAACGTTGTATCGGCGTCTCATATGTAAGAATAAGATGGATCACTAACAATTAAAGTTAGAGTTAAATAGATGAAATGAAGTCCTTTGGGTTTTTTCAACATGCCGCAGCTGTTGAACTAGTCCGCATTATGTTATGTCAATCAGTAATAATTGCAGCGCATTCTCCAATTACAATAATTTTCATTTGGTTTTCAAATCCTTTGGCACTGGGAGTCACCGGTGACTGTGAGGTCAGAGATGATTCGACTGGGTGCCCCCAAGGTACGGTCCCTCCCAGTCACCTTGGTCTGCCACCTCGTCAAAGATTATCTTAAGTACCGTTAGGCTTCTTAAGAAAACACGACTTCAATAAGAACGCCTGTCTTTATTTATTTATTTTTTTTTAATTATGATAGTCAATATGTTGTCTGTTAGTTTATTGTCTTAACTTCCATCAGTTCATCCAGCTTGATGTTTGTCACGTAGGAGGACACTAGATGAAAGAAATGATGTTCCGATTTGTATTTAAAAATCAGATATACAAGCTCTGTCACTTGAACTCAGACGACAATTCAAGGGGTAGTTGATACATGAGGGTGAAACTCATATACGTACAGTGGTACTGACCCACCCTCCCTCCCAAATCACTGCACGTGTACTGTATAGCACGTACAGTGTGCTACATCTCTCACCCTCTTAGTACAACCATAAGCCATCTTACTACCTTCCTAGACCAAATGGATGACCATAAACCCAACATATACATTATTTTCTTTAATTTCTTTATAAACCACAAGACTGAAGCAAGCTTTGTAAAAAAAAAAAAAAAATACACACACCTATATCACCCACAGGTATAAGTGATAATGGAGCCTACAACCTATGGTACTCCCATAGGTGTGACCTACGTATAACACGTATGTATGAGGGCGGGTGGGTGGGCCTATATCACCGTACGTGTGAGAGTGAGTGGGTGTGCCATATACCACCGTATACGTTCGTTACTACGGTGGTATTGACTCGTCTACCCGCTCATACATATACAGTGGTATAGTGCAGCGTGGTACTGTAGCACATATGTTACTTAAAGCAGTAATGTCCCTCATATCTAGATTAGCTAAAAGATAATTATAATTTTGGTATAACCCCAAAAACACAAAATCGTACTAATTCGCCACACTTATTTCTATGTTATGTATCATCCACAAAATATCATAGAAATAACTCACATTTTTTCTACAAAGTTATTAACTACTCTAGCAAGCATGGTACGTTACTCAACTAACAGGATGGGTTCAACATATACTTCCTGGCACTTGTAGCCGAGCTGTAACTGAATTTTGGTTGATTTCCAGGATAAGAGCTTAGCTAAACATTCAAATCACTAAGGACAACAAAGAAGATTCCAGTCTCATCAGAAATTATTTTAATTATATAGGGAATAAAACAGTTTTATTTGAGGGGTCAAGTTAATTCATTTATCACTCTAAACTGAAAACAATATTCGCACGGATTCTAGAATTGTTCTTTCCTGGAACTCCCCTGCATGACGTCCTTTCCCGTTTGGATGTATCCTGGAGGTCCAAGGTCCTGGGAGGATGCTGTGACATTGAAAACGAAGACGCCTCCAGGTGAAAGTGCGCCAAGGAAGGTCGCGGGAGGGGGCAAAGCCCCCTCCTATATATACTCAGGGACCGCTTCTCGGCAAATTTTATCATTTGCTGTGTACCCTTGTTAGTGAGTGTTTCGGTATATATCTCATATATTGTAAGTATTCAAAACAATAATTCAATAGTAATTTAAGATTTTTTCAATTTTATCAATTTATATGCAAGTATAAATAAAAATACTTAATTCAGTAAATTTACTACAAAATATAATTTGATAAGATTCGCTCTTAAAAATACTAATAAATATATATATTTTTTAATTATATATTTTTCTAAAAAAGAGTTTTTCATAAATAACTTCTAAAAATGTTTAAAACTAAAATTACTGCATTATCGATCATATTTCTAACCAAAAATGCATAGTTGTTCTAAACTTATTTGCTGTATATATGCAATTAAAAGTTTGCCTACTTCTGACAAAAGTATTAACAAAATATTTGGGCGTGTAAAAATGTTTAACTATCATCAAAATGACAGACGATAAGCCTACTATTTTTACACTATAGAGTAGGTTATTTACCTTTGTGATCCGTCGAGTAATCCAACAATTGTAGCTTAGCTACGCGCGTTTGAATTACTCGACGGATCACAAAGGTAAATAACCTACTCTATAGTGTTAATTCAGTAATCCGGAGGCCTAAACATGAAATGATACTATTTTTAAATCGTATTAAAGCGTATTGCGTAACACACTCCTCATTTGTTTGTAATGTTAACTGACTTACATTTTAAATTACTCTTAGAGAAAAAGCAGTTTTTTTAACCATATATTTTATTGCTATCACAGCTAATAACATAATTTATGACAGTGTAATAATAAGTTATTTAATCAGTAAAAAACAGAAAAATCAGAATAATAAAAAAAACACTTTATCAGTACATTTGTAATCTCTACTTTAATTTTTTTTTATAGATCGCACGACATTATTATTCTACAATGTCAACTTTGTAGCAGACTTTTTTTACGAAACATTTCAAAAATTACAAAAAGTTTCACTTCAATATTCAATAATAAATACTGATGTATTTATTCCAATTAAACTTCTTATTTCTATTATCTACATCATTAATTTCATTTATGTTCAAGCTTCAAATTACCTGTTGCATGATTGTTTTTACCAAACAATTCAGAAGAAAACTTTGATAAACGGACAGTTCTCAAATTAAAAGATTTATTTTTAATTAATTGGCCAACAGGTAAACATAGGTCTATTGTACCCGAGTACAGATATTACCATCAAATAGTGTTGTTATTGGATGTGTTTCAATAACAAGATTTTGCTGTTGAACCCAATGCAATAATTTTTATAAAAAACTGAATAAAAATGGAGTGTTACGTACAGTACTTTTAATACATGATTAATATCTTAAAATTCTATTATATAATTTAAGCCAAACACTCTCAATTTCAACGTTATCTATTAACAATAAAAACATCATCAAAACAAACAGCATTGCACACAAACAAAAACCAACCCGTATTAAAAGAAAAGATAAACAATCTGCTATGTTTGCATTCAACGACAACTCATAAAGATCATTAAGGGATAAAAATACAATAAATAAAAAACTATTTTACTACAAAATGTCGTAAAAACTATGACAATGTTGTTATATTTGTTATATAAACTACGAAAATACAATCGAATCAGAATAAGTTATACATTTTAAATCTTGAGATGTCTTGCGTGCCTTGAGCTCAAACCAATAAATCTAAATCAAACTTATTATTTTTGATAAACATGAATTTAAAATTATTGATTACACAATAAATTCGTGCTGCAAATATAGTTATTTTAGACTAAAATAACCACTGCAACAAAATAACAAATTTCAATGTCTTGTCAATTCTAATAAAACGTGTCTGAAAGAGGAGCAGTTTTAATTTATAAAATAAGAAAAGATACGCTAGAAAAGGAACAATTTCTTTTAGTTTATTACTTTTATACAACATTAAGTATTTATACCAATAAAATAAAATACTAATGGATTTTGCTGAATTTCGAATCCGGTTAAATGTAATTTAGATGGTAGTGGGAAAGCACAAAATAAATTAAACGTTAAAATATATCCAAACGAAAAAACCTATTGTTTTTCACTTATATAAAAAATAAGTATAAAGATCAAACAATTTGGGAGAGTTTTGTAGCAGTTTCACTAAAAAATTTTCGTTTTGAAGTTAAGTTTATGTAAAATAGTAATAATAATAGAAATAAAGATTGATTTATACTGCTTTAATTATATTTTGGGCTTGCCTATTAACTATCTAAGTTATATTTAACCACATTTGAAATTTAATCAAATCTTTTACAATTTTTCATTTCTATATATACATAACGTTGTTTGGAAGTAATAACCCAAAACAAAATTCATCATTCCCAGCGTATCTTTCCCTATTTAATAAATTGAAACTGGTCTCCTTTAGGACTTATGTTGGTATAAAATTAATAAATAAAGGCACTGAAATTTGGCATTTTATTGCAGCAAGTATCTTTGGCTAATTTTTTTTATAGCACTAATATATTTTATTTATTATTTATTTTAACAACAACAATAAATTAGTACAATTAATACTTTTAATACAAAACAGTATTGCAATCTTGCTTGAATAGTAATAATAACCAGTCTATTTACATGAAAATATAAGCTGTACATCGTACTTCAGTAGCATTTTGTCTGTAAATATTTAGTAAATCACTTTCAGAAATGTGTAGCCGAGACAAGCCTTACATTTATAGTAACGCTTAGTTATTCCATTACTTAAAACATTTTATTCAGTTTAAATAATAACTAGTCGAAATGCGTACATTTTATGTTAATGATAAAATTAATAATAATAATATAATACAATAAAATACTCTTACATAATAGGTAAAAATAAGTAATCAATATGAAATATATTACAATTAAAAAAATTAAAATAATAGTAACTATGAGTAGTTGTTATGCTTGCTACTGGATCAAAATATAATTCATTAAGCTGTAGGTGTCTTCTGGGTGGTGTTAAACAAACGACGACTTTGGTTGCGGGTCTCCCAGCTATGTTAGCTGCCAACCAGATTCTAATGTATAATTGGGTCGGACAATAAGCGACCTCCTGTTATATTCCGCATGTAGGGGTTTCAGCAGTTGAGGGGAATATTTCCACCCTCTTAGCTGTCGTCCATCACGACCATAACTAACATCCGCCCTCAAGTGTTCAACTTCCGTAACAGTATTTAATTGAAAAAAAAACGTCATGAAATGTACAAGTTTATTTAATTGCTATTCATTGTTTACAATATTATTCAATTTGTTATTTCTATTATAAATTGTTATTGGAATACTAAATAATGATTTAATTTAATCATTCTAAGCTTGATTCGTTGGTGTTACTCAAACCAACCAATGGTGACTACTGCTCATGTCGTAGTGGGTGGGGCTTGCTATTGCGCTGCCAGATGCTTGCTGGTTGCCATAACAATTTTTAAATGGAATGACCCAATGGGAGAAGAGTAGTTCTCCATCACACTTCCACCACTCAATGCATCTCACTCACATCAGCGCATTCAGTAGGTCACTTTGTAAGCGGCATATATATAACTAGTTTTTTTACGTACAGCTGATATTTAAAAAAATACGAGTATATAAATAACTTAAGCAAAATCTTGTCCATGAGAATAACATAATATCTTTGGATATCATGGGGGCAAATATGTATTCTAAATAGACTATATCAGTATCGTTAACCTATGAAGTAAAGAGACAACGTTTCAGTGAAACACGACTTTGGCAAGCAGTACCAGCAGATTGAAGGCTTAAGACGTGTTCTGTTACCGTTGAAACTTAACGACTTTTACTATATTTCAAGCATACTGAATACCATCTAATTTTATTTATGTAGATACCTAACGTAATACTGAAACAAAATTATTTTTAATTGTAGTGGTGCACGAGTATATAAAAAAGTAGAGAAACTTTAATTGAAATACTTAAATTAAATTATTAATAAATAAATACGATAATTTTAGTTTACAATTAATTGTTTGTAATTGTATTACTTAAACTCCAATACAATGTATTATTATTTTTCATTATTTTCACCTGAGTATACATAAATGTTCTTAATATTGTATATTTACGTGTAATAAACTGAATACATACATTCGATTCAATAACCACTGTTCTATTGTTCTGTTTCTCATGGTATCTTTTGATTAAATCAATAGTGAGTTTATGTAAAAAATTGAATTGACAGAGACACCAACGATTTAAACATTTCCAAACTGTAGCTCCAAATAAGAGATGAACAAATAGTCGAACACATCGATATGTAGTAAACAATAACTACTTAGTGGTCGTTTTACTGTATACATCGATGGTGATGGTTGGAAGTTCTTCCACTCGATTATACGAGTACATCACATTCCGATACTTCGTACTGAAAGGCTGTCGTAAATATCAAGCTAGAACGTACTGTACTGACACTGACTATGCGGGCACATTACTCTATGTTGATGGTGATCTGTGTGATACGGGCCAGATTTGGGACAAGACTTGCACAATCCTAAACGCCGGCGCCACTGAGACCTGTTTTGACTCCACCCCCCCCCCCCCCCCCCAGTAGCCGGGGGCATAAAACTTCGGGAGCTGGCTGACATTTGGCTGCGTTATCAGCAATATGTAAACACCGTTTAGGTTGAGAAACGCAGCATTCCACATTCCACACAAATCATGTTTTAAGTGTTTTCAAGAGTGGGTCCAGTTCTTGAGAATTGGGAAAGGCACACTGGCCTTTTTAATACCTGATTTTCATACCAACAAACAAGAAGACTGACCAAAATGTGAATTGCCTTTCATCTGGTATTTTTAAATTATATGGGAGTCAAATTACAATTAATTGTCACTATTAAAAAGGAAAACTATATAATTGTAATCATATTTAGAGATTCTTTTCGTAATAGGTATTTTGCCTTTATTTCGACGTAACATGTTACTGTACTGCCATCACTAATGCTTTTATTTCAATTAAGTACTTGTTAAATATTCTTGCAGTTCCTTGTTTTTTATGTTCAAGGTTTATGAAGAAGGTGGAAGTTGTAAATCGTGCTGAAATTTAAGGTCGTATTTTTTATAGTGTATAAATTTATCCACTGAAGTATAAATCCATTGCCGGTAAGCTTACGGTCGGTAATTAATTCCAATGAAAACACTGTAATTCAGTTGTCGAAATAAGTTCACACACGGTCTGCAGGCCTACGGGGAGTATAATATAATAATTGTAAGGTGATAAAAATACACCATGCTGCCACTCAAACCTACAAACAACCAACACATTACATGCTCTCATTCGTCACATACACAATTTGACAGCCTGACTAACCTCACTTATATTGAGGCCCATTCCATAAAAATTGTAATACTATTGGCATTTTTGTTTAATTTAGTTTGATATTTAATGGAGTAACATTTGTATAAATTACATATATATATTAAGAGTACATTAGTATGTTTTTGTAATCACAGTATAATTTATGTTTGTGACGTTTCCTTGTGTTTTTATCATTATATAATATGATAACTAATAAACGTTTTATTTATTTTATTTTAACTAAAAAGAAGTTCAACAATGTAGTTAGAGCAGTTGGATTGTTTATATATTTGCTCAGTGAATAATTCTGTTGATAACTTAAAAATGTATGATTATTTGATGATGTTTTCTGTTGCTACAATTTTCTACGTAAACATAACTTAATTGTACCAGTAGATATTACGGTAGTTGATCTTGAAAACACGGTTTACTGAACTCAATCAACTCATTACATATATTAATATGTTTTGTAAATTGTGTTATACTAAAATATACTTGTTTGTTAGTAAACCGAAGCAATCATTTAAAACGCTAAAATGCTTTATTATTATCCTTTTCACTGTATTACTCCGCAACTTTGCATTTTACACAACACTAAATGCTGTTTTATTTTATTATATAAGCAAAAGAAGTTACCAATATTTGGGTGATTACAAAATTATGTTTTGCTTTGTAATTTATAGCAGAGAAATTTCACAGAAAACATTTTCAATAATTGGTCCTGTATATTTCGAAACTTACCAACAAAGTTTTAAATTCATTCATACATTAAAATTCTTAAAATATTAAATTCTAAAAAGTTTCTTCTTAAATATTAAATAAATTCTTAAAATAATATTTAATATTTAAGAATAGATTAATTTATTTAAATAGATTAATATAATATATTTAAATAATATTAAAATATATTATATTATATTTTAATAATAAAAAACTGTTTAAGGGTGCTAAGTTATTATTTTTTATTATAACATTATCATAAATAGCAGCCCTAGGATTTACAACTTTTCCTTTTGATTAATAACATTCAAAATGGATGACATTTAATCACTAAATTAAAACAAAATGATACCTTAAAGAGGTATAAACTTAAAAACCGCTCAATATAAGAAGAAAGCTCCGTGGTCGTCTGGTACAGCCTCAGATGTAAACCCGAGTGAGTCTAGTATGGAAATGTGTGCTAATGGATTCCTAACAGAATATAAATTCCAGTCTAGGAGCCACTTTTTCAAGTGGAATCCAGAGCCTGTGAATTTGAAACTTTGTTATTGGGAAATTAACATTAAAATTATTCAGAAGTATTTTAGTACAATATTAATTCTGAATGTAAAATGTATTACCGTGATGAGTTATTTGACAGTACTTTTAGGCTTATCCAGTTCATAAATATCAAAAAGTAAAAATTAAACAACGCTCAGTAACTTAATATATTTTAACACTGTGTACTAATTTGCCATTTTATTAATAATTTTCTTCATAACAAAAATGAATTTTATGAAATTATTTTCATACATTTTGCCATTTAATTAAATTATTATTCTCACCTCAGGCTATTCGTAGTAAAGCAAGACTGCACTGTGTTTGTTGTTGACGTAAATTCTATTGTGAAAAGATTCGCTTATTTATAATGTTTACAGGATCAAACGGAAAAACATTTTCTTGAAAAATATATCATTTGAAAAAATATTTTCAAATTTGACTAGCATCCTAGTATGGATATGGATTAATAAGAATTAAATAAAAAAGATCAACCTTTTTAACGATTTTACAAAATTTAAATATTTTATCATTAGTTTTCATTTTGTGAGATTATAAATGGGTGTCCAGCTTCGACTGTAACATATATTAGAGGATTGTTTGTTAGGTCAATACAAGCAAATACTAGCATATAACATGGGTATTTTCTCGATTGGTTTTCTGTTTGTATGTGTTTACAAAAATTTTAATAACTCAAAAGTTGTTTAACATACAATATTTAGTTTTGGTATGAAAGTTGCTCTCAGAAACACACATTTCATGTAAACAGGCTAAACGTCGAATATTATAAGTTTCAAAATGGCGACTGTCCAAACATTTCGAGGTCAAATATAAAAATCGTACATTTTACCCAAAAATGTTGAAACAAAATATTTATAGATTACATTATGCCACATTAAAATGTCGGATGATTAATAACAGAGAAACTTATATTTTAACCCCCTGGGTTTATGGTTTAATCTGGGTACTCTTTAACGAGATTTCAGTGCTTTCAGTGACAAAAAATAAGTGTCCTCTGTTATTTATCAAACGATATTTTAAATTAGTATATCGTTGAAATTGTCATAATAAAGCTAAAATGTTTGTGTAAAATGCGTAATTTTTTTTATTACTATTTTATTTGAGAATGACATTTTTTAGACAGCCGCCATTTTGAAACTGACAATCTTAGACACACAGCCTTTTTCACAAAAATTGTTTTTGTTAGATCAACTTTCATTCATAAATTCAGTTTTGTATGTCAAACGGCTTTTGAAATATTAATTTTTTTTAAGCACATACAGACACACAGACAGAAAACGAATCGAGTAAAGACACAGTTTTCTGTATAATTTGCTAGTATTGACCTGACAAACAAACCTCTAAAATATGCGCCAGTCGAAGCTGGACGACCTGTATTATTTTGTTTTTGAAATTTGTTAATGTTGGAGTATCAGATGAGGGAGACAAAGGTAGTTGGACATTTGCCATCATTACGTGAAAATTTCTAATCACGACGTTTCGATTTGGTATAACCCAAACTTTTTTCAATTGCTAAAAACTAAGTTACATCTACACAAATATGTTATAAAACTACGTTCTTAAACTAATCTACTTTAATAATTATCTACATTTTAACCTAGATCATAGAATGGGGTACAACAAAATGAACTTCTACTAAATATAAAAATGTAAACAGGGTTAAATTAATATGACCAATCAGGTGCTACCAACCTGGGCAGCGCCTAATAGTCATTAATTTAACCCTGTTAACATTTTTATATTTAGTAGAAGTTCATTTTGTTGTACCCCATCCTATGATCTAGGTTAAAATGTAGATAATTATTAAAGTAGATTAGTTTAAGAACGTAGTTTTATAACATATTTGTGTAGATGTAACTTAGTTTTTAGCAATTGAAAAAAGTTTGGGTTATACCAAATCGAAACGTCGTGATTAGAAATTTTCACGTAATGATGGCAAATGTCCAACTACCTTTGTCTCCCTCATCTGACCTGTATAATGTTTCTGTTTACATTGATATTTCAATAAGTTTCTTATTTTTCTATATTGGGAGTAATATTCATTTTGGGAAACAAATAAGAAAAAATTGTAAATTTTGCAATATTTCCATTAAAGTTAGGTTACTTAATGGTGCTTGCGTTGGATTAGTAGAGAGCCTTCAAATACACGTTGTGTTGTATATATATGTGAACCTTCTAAAGTCAAGACTTTCATTATCGAGGGTTTTCGTTTCTACCTTAATTGATTTGTATAGTTTGACAATTTGTGCTATTTATAGCTTTCATAATCCGTTATAGAATTTAGGAAAACCAGTAACATTAATTAAAAATCTTACTGAAAACATTAAAAAACAACTACTGTACCATAAATCGTTAACACGCCTTATGGTGGAAAATTTATAGAAGTATTATATTAATAAAGTATAAAAGCCGTAAGAAACTGACGACAAAACGGAGAGAAAGAGAATTAGTCTAAATGTCGGTTCGGGCCAGAGTAAGCCGGAAGGCAGTGACCTATGACGTAACAACAGTATAGTAGCTATGGTTCCCATGGTTACAACAGATGACGTCATGGTTCCGGCATCATTGTACATCAGCTTATAATAAGGCGAAAGTGTTAATCACCAACGAAATCTGTTCTGTTAATTATATACTTTTTATTGTGAATTCTACACAGTTCCTTTCATGACTTCACCCGGAATCGTTTTGGTAGTTTTTTTAAACTAGATATTATGTTAGCTAAAAAATGTGCATATCATATGTTAATGTTCTTAAATTAAGTATTGAACACTAAAAATCCATCAATCAGTAACGAAATCCGTACTAAAAACACTCTAATGGGAGCCTCCCTTTTATCCGTTCCCCATCCGACACTCTATAGCAGGTCAGTTACTATTACAGCATGCCGTCTTTGGTGGCGACATCAACATTGTATATGGGAGTCTCCCTTTTATACGTTCACCATCCGACACTCTGTACCAGGTCAGTTCCTATTAAGCATGCCATCTTTGGTAGCGACATCAACAGTCTACATGGGAGTCTCCCTTTTATACGTTCACCATCCGACACTCTACAGCATGCCATCTTTGGTGGCGACATCAACATTGTATATAGGAGCCTCCCTTTTATCTGTTCACCAGCCGACACTCTATAGGAGGTCAGTTACTATTACAGCATGCCATCTTTGGTGGCGACATCAACATTGTATATAGGAGCCTCCCTTTTATCTGTTCACCAGCCGACACTCTATAGGAGGTCAGTTACTATTACAGCATGCCATCTTTGGTGGCGACATCAACATTGTATATAGGAGCCTCCCTTTTATCTGTTCACCAGCCGACACTCTATAGGAGGTCAGTTACTATTACAGCATGCCATCTTTGGTGGCGACATCAACATTGTATATAGGAGCCTCCCTTTTATCTGTTCACCAGCCGACACTCTATAGGAGGTCAGTTACTATTACAGCATGCCATCTTTGGTGGCGACATCAACATTGTATATGGGAGCCTCCCTTTTATCTGCTCACCATCCGACACTCTATAGGAGGTCAGTTACTATTACATCATGCCATCTTTGGTGGCGACATCAACATTGTATATAGGAGCCTCCCTTTTATCTGTTCACCAGCCGACACTCTATAGGAGGTCAGTTACTATTACAGCATGCCATCTTTGGTGGCGACATCAACATTGTATATAGGAGCCTCCCTTTTATCTGTTCACCAGCCGACACTCTATAGGAGGTCAGTTACTATTACAGCATGCCATCTTTGGTGGCGACATCAACATTGTATATGGGAGCCTCCCTTTTATCTGCTCACCATCCGACACTCTATAGCAGGTTAGTTACTATTACAGCATGCCGTCTTTGGTGGCGACATCAACATTGTATATGGGAGCCTCCCTTTTATCTGTTCACCATCCGACACTCTATAGCAGGTTAGTTACTATTACAGCATGCCGTCTTTGGTGGTGACATCAACATTGTATATGGGAGCCTCCCTTTTATCTGTTCACCATCCGACACTCTATAGGAGGTCAGTTACTATTATAGCATGCCGTCTTTGGTGGCGACATCAACATTGTATATGGGAGCCTGCCTTTTATCTGTTCACCATCCGACACTCTATAGCAGGTCAGTTACTATTATAGCATGCCGTCTTTGGTGGCGACATCAACATTGTATATGGGAGCCTCCCTTTTATCTGTTCACCATCCGACACTCTATAGCAGGTCAGTTACTATTACAGCATGCTGTCTTTGGTGGCGACATCAACATTGTATATGGGAGCCTCCCTTTTATCTGTTCACCATCCGACACTCTATAGCAGGTCAGTTACTATTATAGCATGCCGTCTTTGGTGGCGACATCAACATTGTATCTGGGAGCCTCCCTTTTATCTGTTCACCATCCGACACTCTATAGCAGGTCAGTTACTATTACAGCATGCCGTCTTTGGTGGTGACAGCAACATTGTATATGGGAGCCTCCCTTTTATCTGTTCACCATCTGACACTCTACAGCTGGTTAGTTACTATTACAGCATGCCATCTTTGGTGGTGACATCAACATTGTATATGGGAGCCTCCCTTTTATCTGTTCACCATCTGACACTCTACAGCTGGTTAGTTACTATTACAGCATGCCATCTTTGGTGGTGACATCAACATTGTATATGGGAGCCTCCCTTTTATCTGTTCACCATCCGACACTCTATAGCAGGTCAGTTACTATTACAGCATGCCGTCTTTGGTGGCGACATCAACATTGTATATGGGAGCCTCCCTTTTATCTGTTCACCATCCGACACTCTATAGCAGGTCAGTTACTATTACAGCATGCCGTCTTTGGTTATGACATCAATATTGTATATGGGAGCCTCCCTTTATAATATTAGTGCCAGCTACAATTTTCGTGGCACTAATATTTTTTGTTGGATTTGACAATAAAACTAATTTTAAGACTCTTTTGTACTTTTTTATATACCAAACAGTATATAATTTTATATACGGGGTACATAGAGTAAAATATAGAGATATACCGTATATAAAGGAGCGGTCGTAGATAAGGGGTAAGGCGTTGGCTTGCCACGCAATCGGTCCGCGTTCGTTTCTCGATTAGACTATTAAGTTTTTGCTCTGCCGCTCCCGTGGTTTGGAAGTTACGGTAAGCCGTTGGTCCCCAGGTTAAGTGCTAGAGAGGGCTTCTTAGCCCTAACTTCGCCTGGTAAAATGACGAACTTTTCATACCTAGGTATATTTGTTATTAGTGGTCTAGTAGTCCACTATTACCAGCTGTTAGGCCTAATTAGAATCATACCACTGTTGGAATATAAACAATTACTAACCTATAAACGTTCTTTGTGTCAACAACTAGTGTTAACTGTACCAACTATTCTTCAATTGTAACAAATATAAGTGCTAACTAGGCCTACCTTGTGTTCTATATAAGCCGTATATGTGTGGACCCTCCCACCAATCCATACACGTACAGTGATATTGACCCACCCACCTAACTATCTAATGTGACGTGTGATAATTTCTTCAAGGCTTACGACAAAACCCATAAAATGTTCATTAAAACTCTGCTGCAACAATTTTAGTATCATTTGATATTTCCAGAGATTTGACGTTTATTAGTTTCAAGTTAATGTCTGACACGAAAACGTTCTACTTTAAACACAGTCATAAAGCTACAAACTGCAGCTGATTTCGTGAGGTTATAACCTACATTTGTTATCGCAATTATGGTTACTTTCTACGTTTCTGATCGCACTCGTAAAGGTCCAGGTGGAAAAAAATTTAATTAACAGTAAATAAATGAAATGAAAAATGGCTTTATTGGAGGCGAAGTTAGGACTATAGAGTCTTCTCTACCACTTAACCTCATAAACGTATAAAACGTATAAAAAAAGTATAAAAAATAAACGTAATGTAACAGTAAGGACAACTAAGAAGTCTTATAAAAGCAAAAAACATACAACAAATATAAAAAAAAGAAATACCAATTTTACTTGTTTGACCCCATCCCAGCTTTAAAATTAAAGGAAATAAACATTATGTTTTTCCTTTTTGACAATAATTCTATAGTATGTTAAACCTTTTAAAGCTATAGTAATAATAACTCCTAAAGAACCAGTTATGAATTGAAGAAAGAGTCTTAGAACTAGATATTTGAAAATGTTTGCGTATTCAAATGATGAAAGTTGACCTTTAGAAAATAATTTCTTAGCTTTTTAAATTCTATAAAAGTACATAAATGTGTATAACATATCTACTCCATTCTAAGTTCAAATAGATTCGTTTTAGCGATCGAAAACTAACTAACACTATGTTTCATTATAATAAACAATTAATGCATAGAAATTAATAGGCCTACTATAAAATATCAAATTGTATGCTATCGAGATTCTGGTCAAAATATGTACGTATATTGTTTGTAAATGAGTGGTTTTTACGTCAGTTCTCATAAATTACTGATACGTTTTAACATTACATAAACATTAATTTATCTTCAATAAAATAGAGCAGTTCATTGAATTAGTAATATGTTCAAAATAAATCTGTTAAACTTAATAAATTAAAATAATTAGGCAATGAATTTTGCAAAGTTTAAATCCAAATAATTTACAATTTAAATAAACACTAATTTGTAAACTTTATTCTCATGGTTCATAAAGTCATTAAGCCAAATAGTTTTCCAAAAATTTTATGTAAGGTCAATGGGCTAATTACCAAAGTCTAATTACGAAGGCATTTTTGTGAAATGCTAACAAAATGTTAACAAATTTCAAATTGACGTCGTAAACAGAATTCGTCAATGGTGTCGTGACTGAGTGACGAACGTGATTGGCCAGTGGCCACCTGGGCTTTCTCCACACACAATCGATCACCAGAGAAAGCCCGGTGCAACTTACCGAAAGCTCGATGACCTTGTCACATTGTTGTGGTTGTTTATTATTGTTACCACACGATCGTCAAAGAATCAGCGGGAAAGTCTTCTATGATTAATAGTTGTTTAAGATGAAGTTTGCCTAACATACTTGTAGTCTTCGTACGGATTGATTCATTACATAACACTATTCAATCAATCAATAAGTAATGTTGGACGATTTAAAATACACAGAAGAGTATAATATTATAGGCTTAAAAATACATTAATGACTAAACAAGTGAAGAGACATAAGCTAGTGCAAACGTGTATGACAATAAGACATTCATACTCAGTATATTAGACATCTATTATGGTAGAGGGGGGAGATTAAGGACTCCCCTCCAACCAAACACACACAACTCGTGAGGATACATACATGACTTCCACAGACCAAACAACACCAGACACGGTACATTCGGGGCCACCCACCAACCATACACACACAACCCAAGGGGATACGTACATGACTTTCATGGACTAACATTCCACACACAGCACGTTGGGGACCACCCACCAACCACACACATGACTCATGGGGATACGTGCATGACCTCCATGGACCAACCTTTCAGACACAACACATTGGGGATTACCCACCAACCCTAAACACGCGACTCGTGGGGATACATGCATGACCTCCATGGACCAACCTTTCAGACACAACATTTTGGGGATTACCCACCAACCCTAAACATGCGACTCGTGTGGATACGTGCATAACCTCTATGGACCAACCTTTCAAACACAACACATTGGGGATCACCTACCAACCCTACACACACATACACCTCGTGGGAACCACTCACCAACCATACACACACGACTCAAGGGGATACGTACATGACTTTCATGGACGAACATTCCACACACAGCACGTTGGGGACCACCCACCAACCACACACATGGCTCATGGGGATATGTACATGACCTCCATGGACCAACCTTTCAGACACAACACATTGGGAATTACCCACCAACCCTAAACACGCGACTCTTGGGGATACGTGCATGACCTCCATGAACCAACCATCCAGATACCAAACATTTTGGCCCAATTTCACGATTCGAGGGGGCCATAAATGACTCCCATAAACCAAGTGTTCAGATACAAATCCTTTAACTCTAATCCTGTTGAAGAGATAACAGATTAAACTGCCTAAGACACTATAGGTATAGAAAACCTTTGTAACACAGACAACGTTCTCCTTTGTACAAACTACGAAAGTTAGTGTTTGGTAAAAGAAAGTTTGTGTGTGGACTACGGAGAGGGAATTGATTGCACTATGTAAGGTGAAAATGTTAAAAGTTCTAAAACAATGTTCTCCTCTTCTCTGTTTCAATAGATAATGTGAACAATATATCACTAACAGTTTTATAGCCACTCTTAAATATGTAAAAGGTTCCAAGACTGTATTTTTCAAAGAAGAGAAGAGCCAAGGTCTCTGTGTGAGTTACTCTACTCACAACAATACTTGTTTATTTAATTAAGGTCAAGGGCGAAGAACCCAATGTTACCCATTTGGACAGGTCTTCACTGTGTCGTAATTGGCTACTCAATTGTTACCACTAATAGCAGTATTGTTGTCTCAGACCCTGACATTTACCTACCGTTATATAGAGAACCTTACGACAGAAGCAAACGTTATAACACGATGTTTCATGTTTTTATCATTTTAAAGATTTATTTATGTTGAGATTAATGCTGACTGTATTTTATACAATGTTTTACGCTATTGTTCTTGTGTACTGTTTGCTTGTTAAATGTAAATTGAACTTTATTTTTTATTTAATATCCTGTACATTTGTCAGTAGACAGGTATTTATATAATTTTATCTACTATCTTCTTTCCTGTGTAGCTGATTTATCCATTATCAGCTTAATAGTTAATTTGCTCCCATTTATAAAATATATGTTTTCCCTCTAAAATATTTGTGTATAAGGGATATTTCTTCCCTGAAATCCTTATACTTTCTTTTTGTCTTCATTATTTTTTTCGTTTATTTCACTGTTTCAAAAGTTTCGTATACCATGATAGGTAATCAACATATTTTTTATTTTTGAAAAAGATCATATTTCAACCGATTAATTGTAATAGACCCTATATAAAAAATGTCGCTTCCTTCCAAAATGTTGTATATTTGTTTTGTGTTTGAGTTACTTTTGTCAAAAATATTTTTTTCTTGCTATCTTTTAATTTTGGGAGTACTTTTGTGCTTTCTTAAGTTTTCTGTAATCTGTGTATATAAGAGTATTATTTGAGTGTTAATAAATTCAAACCAATTTTCATTGGTGAAAGAATTGCAATGATACTGTATTTTTTACAAATACGTAGTACCCATTTTCCACAAGACAATTCATTCTAAAATTTTAAAATGTTCAGAAAAACATATCAGACATGTATACCCTGAACTAACACAAATTAAGTTTATTACATATACCTAACCTTCTCCAAACTGATGACGGTAAAATTTAAGAGTTTCTAAAACCGATCACAGTAATATGTTTACTATTTTGTACTTATGTTGCATTAAACTTGTGTTTTGTGAGATCTCCCTTGTTTGTAAGTTCAACCAACACACTATACGAGTGTTAATAAATTAAAGAAGTTTAATCTAAATCAAAGAATATTTTCTCCATTTCTTGGTTATTACAATAAATTATATGACAAAATAGATGATCTTGCGCACTTGCATAGTGACCCCCTGAGTGATTCTGTTTAGTGTAGCATCTGTGTCAGGGGTGGGTGAAAGTTTATTATACTTGGCCCGAGAATGAAATTTAAATTACATTTAATATAGTTTAGGGTAGCGTTGTTCATGGGCCTCGTTTGTTTTAGTAAATCGTTGTTCATGAACCTCGTTGTGTTTTAGTAACTAGCGTTGTTCAAGAGCCTCGTTGTGTTTTAGTAACTAGCGTTGTTCATGTGCCTCGTTGTGTTTTAGTAACTAGCGTTGTTCATGAGCCTCGTTGTGTTTTAGTAACTAGCGTTGTTCATGGGCCTCGTTGTGTTTTAGTAACTAGCGTTGTTCAAGAGCCTCGTTGTGTTTTAGTAACTAGCGTTGTTCATGGGCCTCGTTTGTTTTAGTAAATCGTTGTTCATGAACCTCGTTGTGTTTTAGTAACTAGCGTTGTTCAAGAGCCTCGTTGTGTTTTAGTAACTAGCATTGTTCATGGGCCTCGTTGTGTTTTAGTAACTAGCGTTGTTCATGAGCCTCGTTGTGTTTTAGTAACTAGCGTTGTTCATGGGCCTCGTTGTGTTTTAGTAACTAGCGTTGTTCATGAGCCTCGTTGTGTTTTAGTAGCTAGCGTTGTTCATGGGCCTCGTTGTGTTTTAGTAACTAGCGTTGTTCATGAGCCTCGTTGTGTTTTAGTAACTAGCGTTGTTCATGAGCCTCGTTGTGTTTTAGTAGCTAGCGTTGTTCATGGGCCTCGTTGTGTTTTAGTAACTAGCGTTGTTCATGAGCCTCGTTGTGTTTTAGTAACTAGCGTTGTTCATGGGCCTCGTTGTGTTTTAGTAACTAGCGTTGTTCATGGGCCTCGTTGTGTTTTAGTAACTAGCGTTGTTCATGAGCCTCGTTGTGTTTTAGTAACTAGCGTTGTTCATGAGCCTCGTTGTGTTTTAGTAGCTAGCGTTGTTCATAGGCCTCGTTTGTTTTAGTAACTAGCGTTGTTCATGAGCCTCGTTGTGTTTTAGTAACTAGCGTTGTTCATGAGCCTCGTTGTGTTTTAGTAACTAGCGTTGTTCATGGGCCTCGTTTGTTTTAGTAAATCGTTGTTCATGAACCTCGTTGTGTTTTAGTAACTAGCGTTGTTCAAGAGCCTCGTTGTGTTTTAGTAACTAGCGTTGTTCATGTGCCTCGTTGTGTTTTAGTAACTAGCGTTGTTCATGAGCCTCGTTGTGTTTTAGTAACTAGCGTTGTTCATGGGCCTCGTTGTGTTTTAGTAACTAGCGTTGTTCATGAGCCTCGTTGTGTTTTAGTAGCTAGCGTTGTTCATGGGCCTCGTTGTGTTTTAGTAACTAGCGTTGTTCATGAGCCTCGTTGTGTTTTAGTAACTAGCGTTGTTCATGGGCCTCGTTGTGTTTTAGTAACTAGCGTTGTTCATGAGCCTCGTTGTGTTTTAGTAACTAGCGTTGTTCATGAGCCTCGTTGTGTTTTAGTAGCTAGCGTTGTTCATAGGCCTCGTTTGTTTTAGTAACTAGCGTTGTTCATAGGCCTCGTTTGTTTTAGTAACTAGCGTTGTTCATGAGCCTCGTTGTGTTTTAGTAGCTAGCGTTGTTCATGAGCCTCGTTGTGTTTTAGTAGCTAGCGTTGTTCATGGGCCTCGTTGTGTTTTAGTAACTAGCGTTGCTCATGAGCCTCGTTGTGTTTTAGTAGCTAGTGTTGCTCATGAGCCACGTTGTGTTTTAGTAGCTAGCGTTGCTCATGAGCCTCGTTGTGTTTTAGTAGCTAGCGTTGCTCATGAGCCTCGTTGTGTTTTAGTAGCTAGTGTTGCTCATGAGCCACGTTGTGTTTTAGTAGCTAGTGTTGCTCATGAGCCTCGTTGTGTTTTAGTAGCTAGCGTTGCTCATGAGCCTCGTTGTGTTTTAGTAGCTAGCGTTGTTCATGGGCCTCGTTGTGTTTTAGTAACTAGCGTTGCTCATGAGCCTCGTTGTGTTTTAGTAGCTAGCGTTGTTCATGGGCCTCGTTGTGTTTTAGTAGCTAGCGTTGCTCATGAGCCTCGTTGTGTTTATTAGCTAGCGTTGCTCATGAGCCACGTTGTGTTTTAGTAGCTAGCGTTGCTCATAAGCCTTGTTGTATTTTAGTAACTAGCGTTGTTCATGAGCCTCGTTGTGTTTTAGTAGCTAGCGTTGTTCATGAGCCTCGTTGTGTTTTAGCTAGCGTTGCTCATGAGCCTTGTTGTGTTTTAGTAAATAGCGTTGTTCATCAGCCTCGTTGTGTTTTTTCAAGGGGGTGTTATGAGTTATAAATTCTGCTCGTATTTTTTATATCTAGGCTACACTAAAATAAATAGCGTAACTAAACGTTTGGTCCATTCGAAACGTTAAACATGACACGTGCAATAAACAAGATAAACTTTAAAGTCATATACGCTTAATCCTTTATATACAGTATACTTAAGAGGTATGCACAATTGAATATAAATTTAATACAACATTATTGTATGTTAAAGTCTTCTTTAAACTTGCTCAAGTTTTACTAGAGAACTAGAGTAATGTAAATATTCAGAAATGTTTTAAAATTGCACCTCTAATTCGATAAATAATTATTCACTTGACAAACTAAACAACTTACATTAACTAGACTGAACAATTTCACATTATGAACGACCAATAAATTGCAATATCTCAGTGCAAAAAATATATTTGTATGTTATATATATTATATTTATATATTTTACATTATGTATATTATAGATTGTACATATCATGTTCAATAAACTTTGTTTTGAGTGAATAGTAAATAAATAAACCTTGTTTGAAAACGATTCAATTGAAATGAATCGTTTATAACTCACTAAAATGTAAACAAATTCATCTCACTACAGCAGTATAGGCTGTTAGAAAATGTATTGTTGCATTGATTCTGGTCATGATGTTTTATATTTCTGGATTATTCAATTACACAACAAATTTTCAGTGTCTTTCAAAACTTAATTGTTTATGAGCAGATCTCAACAACTAAAATATTCCCCTATTGTCTACACATAGTAAAATATTGTATACTAGTTAGTTACCCCAGCATTTCTACGGAATTAACATATAAACAGTAATGTTTTACTTTATTTATGGTGCTCCCTGCGCTCGTGAGGGAAGTTTGGCCTGCAGCCTCGTTTGGGAACTTTGCCTTTGTGCAACTCGGTCTGTGGCCTCGTGGGGAAGCTCGGCCTACGGCCTCGCCAAGACATTTTGTACAGCCCCATTAATTAAAGGATTATAATATAAATAGCATTGACATAATTGGATTTCATTCAGTCAACAATTAAAATACTGAATGAAATTTTGGTAAATATCTTAATTTAACATTTATATACCAACATTTCATACTTAGAACATTTCATATTAGATTTTGACTGAAGGCAGCAGTCTATTTCAGTAACAAATTTATCACCAAGAAATGAAATAGGCACAACAGATGTTTATACAAGGTACAATCAAAAAATTCCCGGAATTGGTTGAAATATATTTATTGGACAAAGATAAAAACGTGCAAATCCATTTTCCTTTAAAATACTCTCCTCCTACAACAATGCACTTTTCCATACGATCATACAGATGTTCAAAACACTTTTAATGCTTATTTTTTAAAAATGTATTTCAATAATTTTATCGCATTTTTCTGAGAGCTTTAACACGGGCAAATTGTTTTCACAATGTGAACAGGATGAAATTGGCCGGCATTGGGCCAGGCGAGTAGGGAGGGTGTTCTATCGTGGTAATGCGGAGCTTGACTAGGTAGTTACGTACTTAGAGGGATCGATGTGCAGGGGTATTGTCATGCAGCAAAATCCAATTGTTTTCTGCTAATTTTTCAGACCATTTCCTTCTAAAGACATCTCGTAAGCGCCTAAGAATATTTGTGTGGATACATTTACTTCATATGCTTCATTATACTTCATCAATCGCTATTCTTCAGTTTACATGGACAGTTTACCGAACTCGCTCAATGTTGTCGTCTGTGTTGAAGTCAAAGGCGTCCACTATGAGAGTCATCTTCAATGTTTATGCGACCTTCACGAAAGCGATTGTGGCATTCGTAAAATTGGCTTTTCTTCATCGCCTCAACTCCGTACGCAAGTCCAAACATTTTAAGTGTCTTATAAGATGACTTTTGAGGTAAAATACAATAAACAAATACAAATAATTTGCAGAAATCTTTACATCACATGTTTCAAACGTTCCTTTCATTTGTTAATAAACAAATCAAACTAAAACTTCTGTTAGTTTTCCAAAATATTCCAATTTCCTCGGGCTTTTTGTCATTTTTCTTTCCAGAAGAACATTCTACGAAGAATTACGAAACTTAAAAAACATTAAGGAAAACTGTCAAGCCGTTGTCAAGTGATGGAATGACAACGAATTTCAGGTACTCATTTATTATATATTAAGATTATCTTTCATTACGGAAATACATGGGCAGAGACTTTAACGCGTGGATTGTCAAAAGTCGTACAGGTTGTAATGTGTTTCTCCATATTTTTGAGAGAAAATAACAAATTGTGTGAGAATTATTTTATTAAATAGTTTATATTCTCATTCCCACTTCTCAATTAGTATAAATATGCACTGTTGTGGTGTTTCCTTTCCTTAAAATGTTAATTTACTTGTAAATAATATCTTGCGAATTCAAAAAGCGAAACTTGATAAAAGTTATTATAAAACGTCATTGCTTAACCGTGTATTTGTTTGACAGATAAAAGTAGAGACAGCTTACTTTTTTCTTACTAATATAAAGCAAATTATATTAGGGATGGCCAGTTTATGGAAATGTAGATAATTCAGAAGGCTTGTAATAGGCAATACATGCCAAAAACGTGTCTCTACTGTCACAATGGTGATCCAGCTAATGGCAAGACCCCTCCAAAAACCATAATGCAGAGTCATTCTCTACAAAGACCTCACTTCCGATCACATCACAACCATAGTTAGCAGTGTTGTATTGTTCCCACCATGGTGTAGACGGCCTATCCAGTGTTATATCACCACCACTAACATGTGGGAAAGTGGTCCTAGTTACACAACTGTCCGCTTGGCGCGCTCTTGTCTATTGCGGGTGCGACGCCGACGCACTGTGGTGTGTTTGACCTTCTTCTTCTTCACGCTATACGGCTCCTCTCTTCCTCTTTTATTGGCCGGTTTACGTAATACTGATGCATTTACGGTGCTTTGTTATCTAGTCACCGTAGCAGCGATACACAAGCGGTCCCCCCTTAACCTTACCTGGGTTTATGGTCCCGCATCCTTTATGTGTTTGTATATTTAAGTGCACTTAACATCACTTTCGTCCTTGAAGTCAACCTTTAGATGTTAAGTTATCTTACAATCTTGAAAATCGTCTACTGCTATTGGTAATTTAAATTCCAGAGAAACGACATAGGCTCAAGATATGGTTGGCAATGGTATATTTATTTTAAAAATATTAGCAATAATGCATGTAAGATTTGAAAACTTTGTTTACAAGCTTAATCCACTCAACCCAAAGTAATGTTGGGACAATCCGTTTAATTCCTAATTGTTTGCCTCACCATGGTTTAAATCGCTTTCCTCCCATCAATTCTGATCTTGAGATTATCTATCCTATCTCACTTATTTAATTTTAACTTCGTTATTTAACAAGCATATTTTGTTTTTAAAGCTCATTGATGTTATCTCAGCGGTTAAAAAACTCATTTTTTAATGGATGATTAGTATCATAACGAATTTGGGGATATGTTCTAGTATAACAATTAATATAAAAAGATATATAGGCTTCATCAAACTTAACTGATAAGACAAGTTCGTTGATAACACATATAGGACAAATAAAATGTCATGACACAAATGTTCTTTGCCACAGACACCTCCATCAGACGGTTGGAAAGGCTAGATCATTATATGACGTGAAACATGTCGTGATGTAACGTGCGTGTAAACAGTTAGTGGACTTGTCGTCTCAGGTAAGTGTACTGATCTCTACTTTTGAGTCAATGAACTGATGTGTGACTCATTAAACACTTACAACACTTCTTTGTTCAACCCTTTGACTGAGCTGGCCATGAGAGAAGCGGCCTTCTCTCAAAGCGACACCGGCTCTATTCATTGATTACCTTCCTCATATATTTACCGTCGTGGCAAAATGGAGCTTTACAGAAAACTGTCTTTTAAACTGAAAATGATAATGAGCTGGAATTAATGGAAAACGTGGAATGATGACTACTGCCCCTGGCCACAAAAACCATTGTTGACTTTTTTTTAGCAACACATTAATTTTCAGGACTAGTGCCGATGTAAAAGCTTAGGTGCTACCACGTTTCGTAGTAATGTTTTTGGTGAACATTATTAAATGTGAGTGCCCGAAGTATGAAGCGTGCGTAAGAACTGAACTGGGCAGTGATCCGCCTCGTCTTTATCCATCTCAGAGTACAACAATTGACAATATCAGTTGGCAGTTTTTTCCAATAATAAGTTATTGATACTTGCAGCAGAGCTATCTTTAGCGTAAGAATAACCATTTCTTCAAACCAACAAAACTCTTTCAGATGAAAATTGTTTCTATAATTGGGCCAGATAGTAAGCTGCGTGTTATATTTAGCGCATGTAGGGGTTCCAGCAGCAGAGGGAAATCTTTCCACCGATGCGCTCCCTTACTTCACAGACGTGGTTAGTGAAAACAAACAATGTAATGAACTATAAAACTATTTGTTTAGTTGCTATTTTATTGTTTACATTATTACTCATTGCTTTATTGCTATTATTATTTGTATACTAAATAATGATTTTGATTCGTTGGTGTTAATGAAACCAACCAATGGTCATTGTTGCTAATGAAGTAATTGGCGGGGCTTGCTATTGCGCTACCAGCACGTGGCCTTCCGTCATCGTGGTTGTTATGACACTATTTCAATATAATTACATAGAGGGAGAAGAGTAATTCTCTACCTCACTTGCACCCCACAGTGTATCGTGCGTTGAAAAGATCGTTTTTTACACGCCCTATGTAGAGTCTGGGGGTTTACAGCTGATTCTTAAAAATCTCATAAAATGCCATCTATGCCTTTCGTAATTTTTTTTACATTTTCTTCAGGTGCAATGTAAATATTAATAAGGTAAATTTCCAAAACCCGTAGATCATATGTAGATCTCGAAAAGTGACCTTGAAAATCTGTCTGTCTTTGTTTATCTTATTAAGTTCGTCTTGAGATTAAAGATGAACTCGCGTACTGATAACGAAATAGACATTCTGTTACTGTAACAAAGCAGTGGATTTACTGAACTGACCTTAGACCAAACCCTGCGACTACAAACCAATGAGTACACATCTATAGTGTTTATAGAGAATTTAAGTAAAGTTTCGGTGCTCGATGTCATATCATTTTTTAAATACAATAACAATGAGTGGGTCTTGTTGAGAAAGCCCTAGTATGTAAGCATATTCAGACATATTGTTATAAAATCAGTCAAAGGCCACAGAGTAAAATTCATCGTGTAACTATAGATCCTCCGGATACCCTGACCACCGGACTTTGCTCTTTCTTAGGATAAACAGAGTATCGTTTAGAAGAGGCATGTGTTTTAACCAGATAACTGTTTTTCCAGAAGATGCTGAGAGAAGGAGTGCTGGTGGCGTTGATGGTGGTGGTGGCTTCAGTATCTTCAGCTATCAATGAGATAAAACCCAGACAGACCAAACCCGGAAGGTTCCTCTCACTTCCTGTACCCCAGAAGTGCAGTCAGAGTAAGTACCTTTGAAGAGTAAAATTGATTTGAGACTATCAAAATAGGTAGAAGAGAAGTATTATTTTTATCACTAAGAACAATGATAACATTTGAAGTAAGGTCTACTGAACAATATTGACACATGTTTAGAGGTTGTGGTAAAAAAGTTTATTAGTTTGTTAATAGTTTTAAAGAACTTTTTGGTTCTGATTGAGATATTTTGGCTCCGTAAAGTTTGTGATTTTCGTTTTATGAGAAAGTTTTACATTTAAAATCAGTAACAAAAAAGTCAATATTTGTCTATTGTGCTTACAGCACTTCTTTATCGCTGTGCAATATGTGCTCTAACTATAAAGTGTGTATAGAGTTTTACTGCATAATAAATTGTTGAAATCTGTTTGTATGTAAGTTTTCTAAACACTTCCTCACTAACTCTATTAAGTGCAGAAAGAGAGCTGTTCTCGTGAAGCAGGTGACCCAAACATAAACATCAATCATTAGTTTACTAAATGAAATGACAAACCCTCTACAATTCTCTGAAAATGTCCCCTTCGAGAACTCTGAGGGAGTACACCCTGATTTCCCGCAACCTCTTATTCCTCACGTGTCTCAATCACGTGATTTGCAGACTTCCTGCAGTCTGATGTGAGTGCCCGCATGACATCACCCAAATTATCTCTTACTCAACCACCTCCGAGGCCTTCATCGTTCCATCCTAGGTTTACGTTTTAATCGCAGCAATTACCCGTGGCTCGTAGACCGGCCTCAAGGTCGATCTTCTATTTATGAGAGGATGACAGACATTCTATCGCCAGATTATTCCTTGTGCACTGGTGATGGGGTTTTTAATGTGGCTGTTTACCTTGACTCCATGTCCTAATGTGTTCTTCCGCGTTCGTGGCCCATGTCTGTCTGTTACTTAAGTAATCTGACAAGTGCATTATTTAATTTCAATATATTTTTTTCCAACCAGATTGTGTTACAATATGTAATACTAAAGACAGTAGTGTCTAGTGGACTGGGATATTGAATTATAATGATATTTAAATTACTTGAGTAACTAGTTGGTAATATTCTGAAATATCCGATATTATTTAGGGTACAAAAGACAGTGAAGTAAACTTAAAACAATCTTTCAGTATTCATTATCACCACTAATTAAGGCATCTGCATATAGAGACTATGCTCTCTTGTCGGATCTTGAATCCGTCGTACACAAGCTCTTCAGTATGATGCCCAGTCCATCATTTTACATGTTAAGATAATTTTTATTTATATATATTCCTTTTATATATACAGTTTATATAATACATGTAAAATATATATTGTGGAAGTGCTTTGGAGCACTTACAAACCACACAAAATGTTCCTTAATTAATACGGTTAAGCTATTTCTACTCTGGCCAGTCAAACTAGGTGACATATGTTATATATTTATATAACCTAATTTTATTTTGCTATATCTATGTAATTAAAGTTTCTATAGGATAAATGTAGGAATGGACAGTATACATAAATTGAAAACTGTATATTTGTTATTTGTGATTTAATTTTAACGTAAGGCTATTTTCTGCATAAGTCATTATGTATTATTTTCATTACTAAAGGATATTTGAACAATTTAGAGTAACATGCGACATACCCGGAAAATCAACTATTGATAAACATGCGTGCCCTACAAACACATTTAAAAAAAAATAATTTGATAAAAGAAGTAAATTGCCATAATTATTTAGATGCTTATAAAATTATTGAAATTAAGAAATGTGCAGAAATCCCTTTTGAAAATTAAACTTGACCCATTAAAAATTCGCCCTTATTAAATTTTTACATTTGAAATACTATTCCAATTAAAAATTTTGTTTTATTGTTGTTTTTTATGTCGTAGGCGCTATCATATTAATTTATTAATTTTTAAAATTTATTTAACTGTAATATTTTTAAAATTTGTTTCATTGGTGGGTAAATGTTTATTATTTTGCATCAGTTGTGTTTGGTATAATGGTGTTCTTGGATAACGAAAGGCTTTAGCAAATAAAAATTTTAACTATTAACATTTTTAGGACTATTTATTTTAAAATTATATAATAAGACTTTTATGAGAATTATAAAAAAAGATTACTATGGATACTAGGCCTACTACTTATGTCCCAATATGCTTGAACACGTATTACAAACACTGTAAAGTCAAGTCAACAACTGTCCCTAAACGTTGCTCAATATTAAGTCGTTATATTAAGAGCTCTTCTCGGTGGTTTATGTCAAAAGTGTCGTCAGATTCGACGACGTGGGTTATGTCCTCACCATAGTTGTTGCTGGTAATATTAGCGTGTGGCAGGAGGGTCGTCGTGCTCGCTGTAATGACAGTTGGCGACACTGTTGTAAGGCAGTGGGGCAACAGCTGTTCTTACTGTCTACAAACAGTACAAACACCTAAATGACACATAAAGTATGTTTAGTACAGTAAATATGTTGGGTAACTAACGAAGAAAAACTGCATTTTGTAAAATACTTTCCTTGCTTGTGGGATACAAAATTATATCTACCATAAAATTAATAACGTTTGTTGTTCTATGAGAAAATAACATTAAACAATTGAACGTAATAAGGCACTAATTCATTATAATACAAGTCTAAACTGTAAAAATAGTATGGTGAATTTTATTCCTTAGTGAACCTCTCTGCTTCGAACAAAGTTAACTTGGTTTACCGAAATAGATTATCATAATATTTTGTACATTTTGTTCACATTTACTAAAAATAATGAACTGCCTCACATTTGAGGTAACCATAAAGATTCAGTACAATAAAATTGTAATATGTTTTATAAAATAAATGGTGGCTCAAAATATTCTGATAAATTTGTGTTTCTAACGTTCACTGTTTTTCTACCAACACGTAATATTGGAAACTAAGAAGCTAAAAAAATGATTAAAGTTGTAAATATTAACAGTACTTTTTATTAATATATAAATAATGAGAAAATGGACATTCCACAACTATTTTAGAAAAAATTAAAATTTAAATGAAACAAATTGTATTTTGGCAACAATAACAAACGTTAAAAGGTTTTTTGCTGGTATTGGATTGTTTATGTTTGATTGCTGGTATTGGGGACTTTAACGGAGATTTCTACTGCTTCAAGTGTTGTTTGAAGGGTACAAAAACCTTCAAGTTGTGTTCATAAACTAAACACGACTTTTCAACAGGTATACCATTTTTGAGGGTTTAGTCATGTGTCGTAGTCAGGCGTACTTTAGTCTACGTTAGAAATTAACTTGTTATAACCGTCATATAAAACACAAAATTGTATACCAAACAAAAAAATACTTGAAGGATTGTTTATAACAAATGTACCAATCACCAACAAAAAATAACTTGGTTTTATATTGAAACAATCATGTTCAAATAACTTAAAGTAACAATAACAAAACTATAACAAACCTTCATAAAATAATTGATGACACTTTACACTATGGATTCATTATGGACCTTCTCGATAAGTCATCTGATAAGAGAAAGCTCCTGACCTTTGGGCAGTTGGCAGGTGCTATACTGCCAGAGTTGAAGGCTATTTGCGTAAGGAGTTGTCGCAATAGTGGTTCAGAAGACATCGTGTACGCGTTGGCAAAGACATAGTAAATACCCCCAAGACAACAACAAGTAGCCAACATGCCAGGAGTGCAGGTCTGCACAGTGTGACAAAATAATCGAGAACTTCCGGACCACATAATTGGCCAGGTCGAGTGAGAACAGATCCGGAAGTTATTTGGACTGACAGTAAGGGCCTGAATACCAGTTTTGATCAACTGGATTGGAGACGGATTATCGAGTTCAGCTTTGCTAGTCGTTGTAAAGCGGATTGAGGATTGAGCATTTTTTAACACTATGAACGAAACCAAAAGACAATTTAATTCACATAAATGGTAAAATAATCTCGATTGAAGATACAGTGTCTTAACATTCAAGCATTCACAGTAGACCTACTTGAAATGATTATCAGAAAATAAAATGTTCTATATTTATCACGAATGTATATTCTCATTTTCAATAATATTCTTCTTCTCTCTTATAATTTTTACTCCTAGTCACTCCTCCCCACATAAATTAATAAGAAAAATGTGGAATTATAAGTACACACAAGTAAACAATTTCTGAAGTTGGGTTATTTCATTTAGAATGTTCGAACTCCAAGTGAAATACATACACACTGTCTTAATTCCTTCCTGCATTCTCTTATTTGTAACCTGGGTCTGTTGGTCTAATAGGCGTAAAGAAAGTTTATATCGCAAATCAATTGTATATGTTTACAACGAGATAGGGGAAAGTCGTTTAAATTAATCACTTCCGACCGATTACGGCGTGACACAAGGCAGTACTCTCGGTCTCATTTTATTCTTGTCACGTGACTTTGAAACCAGGTTCAGGAAGTCAACATTCCTTTCTTTTAAGGAAGGTACGCCTAATTTGTACACTATACAGGTACTATTAAACGGGATATACTCGTACTAGTACGCGATCACTCGGCAGTGTTTAATCTATGTACAATAGTTTAGTAAACATTAGACTTCGTTTCCGTGTTCCATAACTCAATATGTAACATTCTGTCCAAGTGCTGTCGTGGCTTATATATACAAAATACCTTACATTACAGTGGTCATTGCGTACAGACAAGTAGCGCAACACCACTTTGAAGAGGAAGTAATATACTATGTATAATAAATAAATATATTATTATATATTTCATAGTTGACATATTCATATAAAATTTAATGACAATCAGTAATAATTGTGTCTAGATGCAGTTATGATAAAAAATGTTGAAATTCAAACAGCCGATTAAGAAATCTTCGGGAATAAGACATGTTGTAAAAGCAGTTATGAAGCTAAGTATTTGATTAAAGAAATACAAAATTATCTTGTAATATCATATTATTAACATAACCATTATGTAACAACAAATAACTCTTAGAACAGAACTGGGTACAATACATCGAATTCACACTCGAATATCACTGCTAGGGAAGGTTAACCAGTCGCCATTTCTGATAGCGTGGTTCTTTTGACTTGAAACTTATGGCGTCTTATTCAGAAAAAATAGGCTTTCAAATGATGGGCAACTCGTCATAACCTTTCATTTAAACTATTAACGATATCCTCCAGGGGCTCTCCCCTCTAAGTAAAAAATTATAAACTGCATCAAAAATAGAAAAAAAGTTCAACAGAGTTATACTAAATATCGATTATTTATCTAGACTCATTTAAGAAAAATGGTGGTTGTTTCATACTTGTTCAACACTCTGTGTATAGTTCTCCTTTTATATACCACAGTTGTATCTAATTTTCAATTTAATTTTAGAGACTTTTATTATTGAGCTAATGGCTTATGTAGTTGTAATGTATTTTAACCAATAGTCAAAAACAAAACTGTACAGGTTTTGTAAAGTTTTGGAATGAAAATAACAAGCTATAATGTACAATAAGCCAACTTATATCAAGCCTACATTTAAACTTTGTTTTCCTATATATACTAGTAAATAATACTTTTTTATATACAAAGCAATGAGTTTATGTTCTAATCCGCTTGTCAAGTCCTCTGTTGGTGCAACCTCAAATCTGCATTTGAACGTTTGTCAGCTTCAAATTGGTGACAACCGGTCTTAAAAACTCTATTCTGGCCTTTGACACACTATCTGCCTCTGGAGAAAGCGGGCTTTGTCTAGGCGTGCCTTATAGGCGATTACTCACTTCATTCTGCCCTGTCCCTACGTATTGTCATTCCTGAGCAACTGTAAGAGGTATTGGCGAATTGACTGCCATGTGTCCATTACAATTCTGCATTCACACTCCATGTTTGTGCATTTCATTTGACGTTTTAGCGCTACTAGCCATCCCGCCAGCACTCTGCAAAATGACTCGTGCGATGTAACCTACTACATTTGTTAACTAATTTATCACTAAATAATTTTTTTCACAACAAATAATAATAATAATAATAATAGTTCGTATCTTTGTGCGTAGGAACTGTATGAACGTGTTTTTGTATTAATTTATTAGCATTTCTTTAGGAGTTCTTCCTTTAAAGTAACATTCTGCAATCTACACTGCTGGTGCAATAAAGTAATGCATTCCTATGCACCAAATAATCATAAACAAACAGACATGAAACAAACAATCATAAAATGATAATGGGCTTAAAAAGGTCTTAGCTGTATAGACGTTAAAATACTAACATGTGGAACTTTTAGTTACCGTGTTAATACGTTATTGGCGTATTAACAAACATTAAACTGTTTTTAATCGTGCAACGTTTAGTGATAATCATGCAAATGTTTGGTCTGTTGCGCCGTGAATCATGAAAGAGCAATATAGCAACATATATGTGCTGCGGTTATTGCCTATACATAAGATGGCGCGGCGTTTGTTTTTCAGTGGTTACCATTTTGAATTGGAAGTGTATACAAATTTTTGTTAAACTTCGTAGTTAACTTTTCTTATCAAGAGCCTGTATAACACGTTTTATTATGATTTCCGAACAAATGAGTGTAACCATATTGAAATTAAAAATAAAAAACTTACGTAATGCTCAAGTCTCATATGAAACCCGGAATAACTATGTGCTTGATCCAATTAATTGGTTAATTTTTCGAATATTAACGCACATTGACATAATCAAACTTAGTAAGAATTATTACTCGTGAAAATGTGTTTTTCTGAGTGAAAGTCCAACTCAATCTCACTTTACTTGACTTATTTATTTCACTTAACTGTCTATTACTCAGGAACTACTTGACGTTCAACGTTCGTCTAAGAACACTCAGAGAAGTACCAGCACTTACTCTCCCGTGATCATGAGGGTGGTTCGGGGGCGAAGCTATTATGTACGAAACGACTGCTCCCTGCATGTGAGTCATCAGCCCAGCACGATACTCGGTGCTGTTCGTGTAGGATGGCTCTGACTGCCCTATTGGGCAATGCCGACTACAACGTCAACCTTTACTCCACTGATTTGATCTAATTGGAGTCACGTCTTGCATAGGTCATTTCTAGATAGCATGGCACAACAGAAAACGCAAATGTTGAAGAATAACATTGCATGTGTATTCCTTTCTGCATTTTTCAGTTATTGAAATGTAGATACATTTTAAACCGTTTCTTCATTGTTATTCACAAAGTTCTTTCCTACACAAAAATGCAATGATAATTATTCAGCAGATCTACATTTACAATTGTACAACTGAATTGTACGATCATGAAATATAAAAAACAGGGTAAATAAATGGCGCCAGGCAACTGGCACAAACGTTCTCCCTTCCAAGAAATGTACAGACGAAAC
The DNA here is from genome assembly GCA_035578905.1 of Stictocephala bisonia. NCBI lineage: Eukaryota > Metazoa > Arthropoda > Insecta > Hemiptera > Membracidae > Stictocephala > Stictocephala bisonia. Next base: position 368,346 of record JAQJVL010000291.1, read on the forward strand.
ACTTCTATATCTATAAAATCCAATGTATGTTTGTCTGTCCTTTATGTGCTACCAAACCGTCCAGCCGATCGCCATTAACTTGGGGAAGTTGTTCTATATACGCCAGGGAAGGTTTATGTCTTATTCCCGTTTCTTTAATCCCTCAGGGCTCCGTCCCTTGGACTTCTAAAGTTTCAATGTTAATCAAATAGCTGGATGCATGAAGGTATAATAAGTCAAATATAAAAAGAATATCAGCTGTGGGTTTTAAATATGTCTAAATTAAATTAAACCATGAGTTAATTTTTTTAACTGTTTATATTTTTATGTTTTGATTTCTTGTGAAGCTATATTAATTGATTTATTTATTTTATTAACAGCTGTTAAATAAAAACAAATAGAATAAAATTGTGGTAGGCAAAATTTTCAAAATTATTAAAAATAATTGACTACAGTAGTAAACTACACAAAACATCAGCTGTTGTAAATTGGATACTGTATAAACTGAAAGGTTGCTGCACATTTCAATGATACAATCAAAACTCAATATTATGACCGGCGAAGCGGTCGGGTACAGCTAGTATTTTATAAAAGTATGAAAAAAATATTCTTCAAAACAGCTGTTGAGTTAATCATACATGTAGCCAGATTTTAGAATGCAAACAACTACTTCCGGCCTTCGACCTCCACCCCAACTTATTGGGGTGGTAACTAAAATATTTTTAATTGTAATTTGCATTTTTACTGAAATTGTTATCAAAATTGTTAGAATAAAGCTTGAACAAATTGCATTTTTAATTGTTTTTATCCATAAAAATTGTATAACTAAAAGGCTATTACAGTCAGGGACATGCAGTTTTTACTAAGATACTTTAAATCGTAATTCACACATTTCTTAAAAATTAATGAAAATCGTTAGAGCAGTTTTTGAAAAAAATTACTCTTGCAGTTTTTGTCCATAAAAATAAAAACACTGAACTTTCAAAAAAGTGAAAAAACTGTCTAGAGTAATTGGTAAAATACACATACGTGCCAAATTTCATAAAAATCTATCCACCCTTTTGGACACCAGCGAAGTGCGCAGTCACACACACATACGGACAGACACAAAAATAAATAAAGAAAAAACTTTTTGGGTTCAGGGGGCCCTAAAATGGATTTTTAGACAAACTTGTAAAGATATTTTTATTGGACGATCACAATAGTTTTTCTATGCTAACGCATTTAAGAGAAAGTAAAAACTATGTTGCGAATTAAAATCTGATTAAAGTCTTGAAATATAAGCATATTATGGGTGAAACGATCATCCGATTCGTTGATGGCAATCGATTTGTGGATTTTAATTAACTCAATTGTAGGTATAGGCTTAATGTTTATTTTTAGTCCTAAATGTTTGTTGTACTATTACCATAAATCCACGTTACACAAACGTATAACTCTTTCTCATTCATCATTGTGTTGTTGAATTAAACTGTGTATATTTATTTTCATGGTAACATTTTCGAAGCATTTTTACTCTGGTAACATTGTTTGGTTTCGCAGTTATTAATTATCAATGATACTGTAACATGTCCCAATGTCACGGGTTCGGCTCATTACATTCTTATTTTTTAATTATTCTTTATTTTCGTTGCTTTTAAACATTAAAGTAATTAATTTTTATTCAGAACGACACAGCAGAGTAACGACCATTCAATCATCAGTTTAACGGTCAATCTGTTCGTACGGAATAAGCAACCAGTTTATTTGTTTCTTATTCAAACTACATTACGAATTTTCATCTTTAACTACAAAATTTTAAACTTGAGTGCCAACAAACATAATCTTTCCACTAAGGATAGAACTAAGACAAATAATAAATACATCTTATAGCCCAAGGTGTTTGCTTATCAGAGATGACGAGTTTCGATGGAGCCTCCGGTCAAGGTGGCAGAGACGCGAATATCATGGCGGGAACGGTGCCAAGGCGCGGGAAAATGAGAGGTTATGTATGACCAATCTGAGGCCTTTAGCGCCGTGGGGGAGAAAACAAACGTGCGAGCTTGCCAAGTGGCTTTGGTGATGACATAAACTCTAGTGTATATTGAAGAATTTCGTTGGTAATAAAGGACTGGTTTACATCTAAAATCGCTAACAAATAACGAAAATGAAACTACTTTTAATGTATAACAAAGAATTATAAATCGGTTCCCGTTAAAGTAAACATTCACCGCAACTGAAGCACACCAACCAGATGTTAAATGGTCCTAATGATAGAAGTAACCTAAGGGCGTTGACTTTTATCTTTATCTTCTATCTCTGATAGAAGTTTAGGAGAAATTTTAACTTTTTTGTGCGCCTTCCTATTGAAACCTTATGTTGAAACATACTTTATGTTGAACCACAATAATTTAGAAATGACCTATAAATTTTATGTTATGTATCTAGAACCTAGAGATTATGGGCTCGTTTAGTTAACCGCGGGTAGTTACGACAAGAAATGAAGGTATGACGCCCATCGCCACCATTCGAGTAAGAGTGGGTGGGAGCGCTATCACTACCGTGCGTGTATAAGTGGATGCGAATAGCATCACCATCTTAAGTATATGAGTGGGTGGGAGGGCCACCTTCACCTTGCGAATATGAGTGTATGGAAATACCATCACCATCTTAATTGTATGACTGGGTGGGAGGCCTATCACAACCTTACATGTATGAGTGTGTTGGAGCGCCATCACCACAGTACGTGAATGAGTGGATGGGAGGGCCATTACTATCATACTTGTATGTGTGTGTGGGAGGGCCATCACCACCATTCGTGTATAAGTGTGTGAGAGGGCCATCACCACCATACGTGCATGAGTGTGTGGGAGGGCCATCACCACCATTCGTGTATAAGTGTGTGAGAGGGCCGTCACCACAATACGTGCATGAGTGTGTGGGAGGGCCATCACCACCATTCGTGTATAAGTGTGTGAGAGGGCCATCATCACCGTGCGTGTATAAAAGTATGGCAGGGCCATCACCACCATACTTGTATGAGTGTGTGGGAGGGCTATTACCACCATACGTGTATGAGTTAGTGGGAGGGCTATCACCATCGTACGTGTATGAGTAGATGGCAGGGCCATCATCACCGTGCGTGTATGAGTGGATGGCAGGGCCATCACCACCATACTTGTATAAGTGTGTGGGAGGGCCATAACCACCGTACGTGTATGAATGGATGGCAGGGCCAACACCATCATACTTGTATGAGTGTGTGGCAGAGCCATCACTACAAATTCTTGTATGAGTGTGTGGGAGGACCATCACCACCGTACGTGTATGAGTGGATGGCAGGGCCATCACCACCATACTTGTATGAGTGGGTGGCAGGGACATCATCACCGTACGTGTATGAGTGCATGTCAGGGCTATCACCACCGTACTTGACTGAGTGTGTGGGAGGGTCATCACTAACTTACGTGTATGAGTGGATGGAAATACCATCACCACCGTAGTATATGAGTGGGTGGAAAGGCTATCACAACCCTACATGTATGAGTTTGTGGGAGAGCCGTCACCACAATATGTGTATGAGTTTATGGGAGGGCCGTCACCACCATACAGGTATGTGTATGAGTTTGTGGGAGTGCCATCATCAACGTGCGTGAATGAGTGGATGGCAATGCCATCACCACCGTAGTAAATGAGTGGGTGGAAAGGCTATCACAACCCTACATGTATGAGTTTGTGGGAGAGCCGTCACCACAATATGTGTATGAGTTTGTGGGAGTGCCGTCACCACCATACAGGTATGTGTATGAGTTTGTGGGAGTGCCATCATCACCGTGCGTGAATGAGTGGATGGCAATGCCATCACCACCATACGAGTATGAGTGAGTGGGAGGGCTATCACCACCGTACGTGTATGAGTCGGTGGGAGGACCATAGCTACCATAATTGTATGAGTTTGTGGGAGGGCCACCATCCACTCATTTGCCTCTCCGAGAAAAAAAGGTGTTTCGTTGTTTCTATCTAAACTTAAGTTTTTATTGGAATATCGGAGTACTGTTGTGTTATATAATAGTTAAATTTATCCACTTTATTTGAATTTCTTAAACAGAAATGGCTTCATTTGCAAAAATATTAATTAAAAAGTTATATACCACTCTGCAATCATATTTTTTGGAACAAACACAAAAACAAATATAGTAACAGGAAATGCAATAAATGACATAACCTTTTTTAATGATTCAGTCAAATAACAAACTCCACCTGTTTCTGATTTTCTCTACTTGCTTAGTCGTTCAACTTTCTCCTTGGTACCTGGTAAAGTGCAGATTGACAAGTGGCCCGACATACTGCTCACATCCCTCTAATGCTGGTGCAGTAAAAACGTCTATACAACGTGGACATATAAAGCGTCTTGTCTGCACAGATTATCATTTCACATTTTTCTGTTGTTTATCAAAAACTCGTTTTTTCTAATTGACGAGAATATATTTTAGTTAAATTAAACGAGGTGATTTAGCTCTAATATTGGATGTGCATGTAATGCAAATAAATGTTTTTGTCTTTCTGATCAAGGATTACATTTTGAGGGTCTAGAGCTATCAAACATAAGAGGCAGTTTTAGGTTTGTGAAAATCAATAAAAAATATTAACGTATTTCTAAGTAATTGATCGAAAGCTTTTTTCATGTTAAAATTATTCAAGAAATTCATATTAGTTTTGTACCCTTGATATACGCTACCATGTGAGGTTCTGCTCAGTAAAGTCACAAAGATAATTCTATTATTGTACATACCCTATTGTATTTCCTTCAACACGCCTCCAAGTCCCATTGACTATAACTACCTAGATAGTATTTCCTTCTCAAACACACGAATCCGTTTTATTTTTAATTAAGACTCCAATTGTAGATATATGGGTGAATATGAGGAGTGGATGAGTATACTGAGTGTAGATGAACTATTGTAGTCATTGTTACTAACTAAGATCAACTGTTCCTTAGTAAGACTAATTTATTAATAGGACAACTAAAGGACCTAACGCTTTACGTGGAATCCAGACCACGTAGTATTGGTCTGATTTTTTGGCCAACTAACAAGCCTGATACTTAGTTCTCCCTACACACCATCCGGACCCTGAATACCACCTAGGAAAGCCACGCCAGACTACTATGTACACGTCGATGGCAACCATTTAATGATCACCGAGTCTATATTAAGAACCGAATATAGAACCTACTACCACAATACCCATGACAATGTATCTCTAAGTAGGTGGATTATAATTCTTTTTTTAATTTATTCAAATGGTTAATAATAACATTACTTGAAACAAAACAAAAGGTTTTCTCAACAACAGAACGCTAAATCGGTGTTTCCATTTGCCGTATATTCTGACTTGGAAGAATTCTGGGTTTGAAAGTAAATAATTTGTGTACATTGTTGATTTTTTACATGTAAAACATTATATAACTTCAATGATGTAACGGTGTTTTAGCTATGATCATTAAATAATAACGATTGGCAGTACTGCAGCGATCACAGAGTAGCGTCACGAGATTTTCAGTAGCAGCTGATTTCCCCACCGTGAAAGAGACATGAAATGTCAAACAAGGGAAATTATTGTGAGTCCAGTGGTCGTGCAGTTATTGCATGCCTTCACATTAAATGTAAAAAACTGTTCTTTCACTTTGAGCCCGTTTGCATAAACTATTGACCAACGAATCAGGAAGACTGTCCACTCATATGTGTTCCTCAAATGTGAAGCCGGGTTTCCTGTTCTGTGACATTGAAGTAACTGCTAGCTGGTATAAGAAGTACGCCAAACAGTCGTTCTAGTGCTCATTTGAAACCATTCGCCGTTAGATACCAGCACAGGCACGCGTCTAAGGAACATTTATTCCTTTGGACCGTTTGTTTGTTATGTAGTCAATGATAAACATAACATGAACAATATTTATATTTATATTATATTTATACCATGAACAATATTCGTATAGGTACAAATATTTTAGTTGTAAACTCGTCACGTACGTTTTTACTGTAGACCAAAGTAAATTCTGTTGGAATGGTTTTGACGCCAATAATGAGAAAACACTTTCATGGCCTCCCCTCCATGTTCAACCTTTTTGGTTTATAAATGTGACTTTACTTTCCATCCTAAACCAGCACATACAGCTCATCTGTTCACCTCACCTTTCGAATTTTCAGAATGTTGGCACGATATACAACACTTCACCATACTCATACAACAAACATTATAATATTGTCACTGTGTTGTAGGAGGATATTTATGGTTTTAATAGTATAACCAGAAACTATAACTGATTCATTAAGTTCATTTGGTCCAGATTTATTTTCTACCTTGACAAATTAATGATACAATACATTCATCGTATAGTTGTAAGTATTTGAATTCTGCTATCTCTAATAAGATGTGTTTCCATAAACCCAATTTAGTTACTGTTCTTTCTACATCTACATATTTTTCTATATCAATCTTAAGTAGCTAATATGCAGTAATAAACTGCCTGAAATACAGAGCTTTCATTACTTTTTATATTATTTCTCACTACCTTTTCTTTCAAAATGCAACAACGCACTTCATATATTCTATTTAACACAGTCTATTTTATAAATTATGCTAGTTTCATAATTATTCGGAAAAAGGTGGGGTTTAATATGTATTATAATGATTGTTTATTCACAACATATTAACACTCATTTTTCAAAAAACTTCATAGTAAAATGTTACCGATGTTATACTTATGGATAAATATAACATTAAAGGGCTGTTTCTCTCTCTTAATTAAAGGGCAGCCCCTCTCTCAAGGTGTCTTCAGGGATCGGTTTTGGGCCTATTGATGTTTTACTTATACATTGATGATTTAAATAATTATAACTCAATATAATTTATTTAGGAAATCTCAGTTATCTGCAAATATATAAACGTTTCCTTGGTAATGAATCTGGCTACATTTTCACGTTAATTATGTCATAGATACCATTAATTTCTGATCACTACGACACGAACTTTAGACTAATGATAAAAAAGTACAAACTATTTCTTTACGCCTTAAACAACTTAAAAAGTAGACATAATCATTTTCTGTAGACTAATTTTAAATAAAATTACCTGGGTTACTGTGATAAAATAAAAAAATGGATTCTCTGCTAACTGAACCTTTTATAAAATGTAGTGACATCTACAAAAATAATAATAATTTCCTTTCTAACACTTAAGAAACTTAAAACGTCGGGCTCGAGGGAACAAACTACCTTTTAAATGCTTTTATTTTGGTTAAAGAATTATGAAAAAACAGGTCAATCCTCTCTTGTAGTCTCTTGAACAAAGTAACATATAAAAAAGATGACACATCATATATTAGCCATTTTATTAATTACATATGCAATATAAGTAAGTATGACGATTGACTGTTATAACATTCCATAGCACAAAAACACAACAATGATATTAACTGTTATTACATTGTGGTGAATTTTTGTTGTATTAAAAATTGAATATCCAGTGTCCTGGAACAATGTATTTAAGAGGCCTTTATCAAATAACCTGTTTTTATATTCACACTTTCTGAGAGGTGGTTCATTAGCTATTATACAATGCTGAAGTTAGAAAGTTCACAGGTTCTTTTCCTAGCCGGAACTCCCACACAAAATCAAACCAACTATTGTTATTATTGTATAGTGTTGGATTGCATAAATATTCTCAAATCCCACACCTTTAACATCGTGCATAATTTACAGTTGCAATAAAGAACACAATACAAATCGTAGTGGAGCCACTTCCTATAATGGCGACTACACGTAAGATTGTTCTCTGAACACTAATGTAGCTTAAAACGTTTAAAAGTGGCACGAACTGGCAACAACTTGCCCCTCCAGTCTGATATCAGTAATGCAATACCAAACAGACTGGGGACGACTTCCTAGTTCCTCGAGGCCGAGAGAAACTTGTGTGATTGTCTTGACCAGGCACGTAGCTGGATCGATCGGCTACGTAAAAGGATCGCTGATTCACTTAGTGTTACGGTAGCCAAGTCATACGGTGCATCCTATACGAGCTTATACAATAACATATGAGCTTGGGGTGACATATGGAGCCTTAGAGTCGTTAGCATAGGTACTTCAATCCTAACACATATATACTATACGACGTATAGAAATACGGAATATTTTTTGTCGCTAAAAACGTTTTTGACATTACTAAAGCTGTTGATTGTGTTTATCTCTCCTTTTAATAATGTCAAATATTATTTTATTTTCTTGTGTTTGTGTAGCCAACACAACACGTCCTGTTTAGGTTTAAATCCTAAATAATGAAGTAGGTATGAGAGGGAAGGACTACGCATAGGGAGTCTGTTTTGATGTCTCTCTCTTAAGGTGTCTTCAGGGATCGGTTTTGAGCCTATTGATGTTTTATTTATACGTTAATGATTATAACTCAATATAATTTATTTAGGGATTCTCAGCTATCTTCAAATATATAAACGATTCCTTAGTAATAAATCTGGAAATTGATGTCATACATACCATTAATTCTTGATCACTACGACACCAACTTTAGCCTAATGATAAAAATCACAATTGATTTTTTATGCCTTAAACAACTTAAAAAGTAGACATAATCATTTTCTTTAGACTAATTTTAAATAAACTTACCTGGGTTACTGTGAAAATTAAAAAAAATTGATTCTCTAGTGACATCTACAAAAATAATAATTTAGATTATTTTTATTATTAAAGAAAAAGAAAAATTACCCTTCTTCAGTTAATTTAATTAGTTGATATGAAGTATGAACAGTAATAGTCCAAGAACAGTACCTTGAAGAACACCAATATTGACATTACAAAGAGACATCCATGTTATAGCATTGAGTTTTTACTTCAGTAAAATTTTTATGATAGTATAGTCAAATCACATTGAATAAAACTTTATTCAAGAGAATGACTAAAAATAAACATTTTAAATACATTCAAGAAAGTGGTCTTTTACCCGAATGACGTAACAAACTGCTGATGTGTGCGTTGTTTACATAACCGGGCCGTGACGACCGGTCACGAGACATCCATTGCTCCACATGTCCAAGGACACGCTAATCCCGAGACACGACTGTCGTCAGTTCTAACAGCGATCGGCTAATCTATAAGGCCAACAATCGAATGCACTTTCTCTGTCTGAGAACCCGTGCACTGATAACGCGACACGGTTTGTGAATTATCATCCCTCTTGCGCAAGACTGGACGACTCTCGAATCGTAATGGGTTTTGTGGACTCTAAAACCACAAAATATATTTTTTGATATTTCAATTGCAATCAAGTAATAGCCATTTCTTTTTTCATGTAAAAAATTGTATAAATAGGTTTAGATTTATTTTTCAAACGGAGTTAATTTTGTATATTAGTTAAGATTGGTAAACGAGAGAATATATATATTGAAAACGTGGAATGTGTGACAATTTAATTCCAAACGGAATTGGCGAATATGCTTTAATTGATGTAAATAAATATTTTTGCTTTCTTAAATATTTATTTGTATTATATGTAAAACTTTGGAAGCATTCTTTTATACGTAGGGGAAATGTCATTACGCACGAGTGAGGTACTCGCCCTTAAGAATAATCTTCAATTAAGGGAATTCCCACTAAAATCCTTTCAGATTACTTCATGCCTGGCCGCGAGTCTTGCGTTCTTACGAGGTCGTTTGTCTACTTATTATTGGACACCTAAGGGTCAGTACTGTGTTGGCGTAGGCCACAACAGTTCTCCATGCAGCATTGCGTCCACTATTGTGTTTGCATTAACAGGACTTACCGCAACCTATTGTAATTTGGAATGAAACTATCATATTTTGGATTGTTTTAATGACTACACATTCAGCAGTGTTACTGGAAGGAAAGCTCGATGAACAGACAATAACATTTAAGAATTTTATTAAAATGATTAACTAATAAATTTAACCAGTTAGGATAGTTTAATTAGTTTTGATGGAGGTAGTGGAGTTTTTATTTAACAACGCTGGTGAAATGAAGGGACGCCTTCATTTCACAAGCACTCAATATGGATACAGTAACCAAATTGCCACTTGACGCAATGCAGGCGCTTGAGTAAATGTACCAACCGTAAGGTGTTCCCTAGAGTGATCAGCTTCTGGCAACTTTCGCTTTGGTTCCGGCCAGCTGGAGCCTTTTCTCAATAATATCAAAGAGATAGTTTCTAAAAAAAAAAGAAAAAAGAAAACTACTTTACTGGCTGTTTATTAAAAAATTCTTGAATATATATTTTTCAGTTTTGTTCAATTACTTTCAAACGTTACTTCAAATCATAGCGGCCCATTTTAAACTCATGTAAGGAGTAAAACACCGTTAACCCCAAGTTTTAATCGAGGTTTGAAGTTTGGATAAAGAGTTAAATAACAATGTACACAACTTATGGAAAGATAAACAAGAACGGAAATATCATGATTTATAATGTAATGTGACATGAGAAGGCTGACTAAATAGGTTTCAGGCCTGTACCTTTAGTAGTTTTAAAGTTATTTGGGGTTAAATTAAAGAAATTGGGACAAGAAACTCGTTTTTTACGTTTACTGTACAATAACTTTGTTAGAAGAGTAATAAAGTCGTAACAATTTCATACATAATTTTTAGAGAATTTGATTCTGAGAAGATTTATGTAAGTTAAGTAAATCACAACATATACATAGGTACAAAAATTTAACTTTATTAGCATAATACAAAAGTAATTTAAAGGAAAAATAATTTGATTGGTCTAACTTTACACACCTTTTTATAAGAAATGTAAAAAAATTTAAATCATTATTAATACATTTTCAAACACGTTTGTGCACTGCATTGCTTGTGTCGCTTTCCTTAATGTAAGCGAATCCATAATAAAGGCAATTAATTCTTCCAGAGAATTAACACTTGTTTTTCGCCATAATAAAACACTCAGGTACAATAAACCAATGAGATAGACCTGGCGATATTGGTGGTCAAGTTTAGAGCTTTCCACCACCAACTAATGTTTTAGTTAATTTATTATGTAAGTTAGCGGTAAATGCTCGAGAAAAGTGGTGTGGTGTTCCACCAAGCTGGAAGTACGAGTTTCATCTGATATGCAAAGGAACATCCTCGAACAGCTGCGGCAACTCTTCTAGGAGGAAGTGAAAATAAAATTCAGCATTTAGGCGGCCAGGTAGTATTAACGGACCAATTAGCTGATTGTGTAAAACACCACTGCTAACGAACACATTAACACTAAACCAGTGTTGACATTTTTTGTCCACTTCCTAAAGAGGATTTTGTTCTGCCCATAAATACTCATTAAGCAAGACGTTGACACCATTTCTAGTAAATTGGCCTCATCCGTAAATAAAATACGCTTGTAGAGTTGTTGATTGGTATTTAAACATTTACCAAACTCAAACAAAGTGGGCCATTCCCTGGTTATAGACGTTGGACCTTTTGTTTATGAAATGGGTGAAATTCATTTCAATTTTTAAGTGACATCCACACTAATGGTTGTAAAACTCCTATTCGTTTTTTAAAACGTCATGTATTTATTTATACTAGTATTTTGTAGCTTGCCATTACTACCATAACACAATTCAGACATGAAAATTAGAAAAGCATTGTTGATCAGCTGTTGTTTAAGTGTTACCAACTTAAGAAGTAAAAATAATATTATGATACATTATGTTGCATAGTAGACAGTAAAGGACAATTAATAATTAATTTGTTAAAATTATATTTATTTCTTTATAATATATTTACTTTAATAATCATACAATACAATACAAAAAAATGATTTATTTATTGAATACAAATATTACAATTTTATTATCTTCATATAATTCTTCCCTTGCAATTAGTTATGTATTATACTAAATAAAGTCAAACGTTTGTAATTATTTATGTGTTGTTTTTTACTAACTTACATCAATCTTCTCAGAATCAAATGCTCTACAAATTATGCATGATATTGTTATGACTTTATTACACTTTTTAACAAAGCTATTGTACAGTAAACGTAAAAACTGAGTTTCTTGTCCCAATTTCTTGCATTTAACCCCAAATTACTAAAAAAACTACTAAAGATACAGTTATGAAACCTATTTCTTCAGTTTTCTCATGAAAAATTATATTAGAAATCATGTTATTTATGTACGAATATATGTGTACAAAGTTATTTCAATCGTTATCCATAATTCTTACCGAAATGTATAACTGGTTGTAATTCGCTAATGAAGAGTTTTCAGACCTGTGTTTATATAACTTTTTTTAATTTATTTTAATTAGTAGAGTGTGGTGTTGAAGGGGGGAGGGGAGACGTCATGAGTCACCCTGTCTAATTTTATGTATTGTATTATTTAATTTAGTTATAAACAAATTGTTTTAATTCTTTCCAGGACCGAAGGAATTCTTCTACAACGGCCACAACTACTTCTTCAGCGGGCACCTGCCGCAGTACCGTAACACCAAGGTAGACTGGCTGGATGCCAGAAACATCTGCAGAGAGTACTGCATGGACCTGGTTTCCATGGAGAGTCAAGAGGAGAACAACCTCGTGTTCCGGCTGATACAACAGAGTGAGTGACTTCCCAGTGATGCAAAATTACCACATAAAATACCCATATGACTGAGAGTGTATATTACAAAATTTATCAAAAAAACACATCTATAAGAAGGTAAAATATATAGGGAAATGTGAGACCCAGTAGCAGACAAAACGAGCTTAGCGCGGCTGCCGATACGCAGCGGTGGCTGAACATTTCTGCCATGTACTCGTCCCCCAACCCAACATTTTTATTTAATCCAACATAGCCCTCTCCACATTTTTATTTAACCTTGATTCTCGTGACAATTTGTAATCTCCCCTCCCTTTCCAATCGACCGCACTGCCCTCTCTGTCACTCGCTGTCTCACTCTAAGCTGCCCTCTCTGTCACTCGCTGTCTCACTCTAAGCTGCCCTCTCTGTCACTCGCTGTCTCACTCTAAGCTGCCCTCTCTGTCACTCGCTGTCTCACTCTAAGCTGCCCTCTCTGTCACTCGCTGTCTCACTCTAAGCTGCCCTCTCTGTCACTCGCTGTCTCACTCTAAGCTGCCCTCTCTGTCACTCGCTGTCTCACTCTAAGCTGCCCTCTCTGTCACTCGCTGTCTCACTCTAAGCTGCCCTCTCTGTCACTCGCTGTCTCACTCTAAGCTGCCCTCTCTGTCACTCGCTGTCTCACTCTAAGCTGCCCTCTCTGTCACTCGCTGTCTCACTCTAAGCTGCCCTCTCTGTCACTCGCTGTCTCACTCTAAGCTGCCCTCTCTGTCACTCGCTGTCTCACTCTAAGCTGCCCCCCGCAACAAGACCGACCTAGCGACAGCCGCGCAAATGTCTCGAAATTAGAAAAAAGGAGTTTGACTTATTAATATCGGCTTTTTGTTTCTTTAGACATGTTATAATTGATACTAATGATATTACTGGTACTTATAAACAGGTTTTTATCTCTAGTAATTGAAATGGATTAACTGATTGCAGAGTTGTTTTACTATCAACAACTTAATTTAACTACTAATAGTACTTTTTAAGAAACAACCAGTTTTTTGCAACTATGGAAAAAATGTCTTCATTAGTTAAAAGTCAATTTTTAGTCATACCTCAGCAATTAACTTAGCCGGTTATTTTGGATAAGCATATATTATGATTCAAACTATTTATTTACTGACACTTAAATATCATAACAAATAAGGGATGTTTTCTTATACATGGTGTAAAAATATATATATAAACGCTTTCACAACTTTTGTATAACTTCACTCGCAAAAGTAAAATTTTGAACATGGTCAAGGTTTCAAAGAACACACTTTTTGACGCCATTGGTGATATTTCATCTTTTCAGAGGGTGGCCCACGAGGAGTTGAACGAAAATATTTAACGTAAGCCTAGGTCGAGTTTGGTATCAAATTAAAGCTCTATTCAATATAAATTAACTGGCGCAAACCGAACTTCGAACGGTTTATCCTTTCTAGAGTAGCGGTTATTTGAATTTCAAAGTAACTAACTGAACAATATTATTTCTCCGTTATTTAACGGTTTCAAGTAAATTATTCTGATCAAAAAGTTTACTTTATAGAACATAATTATTCAAAAAAAATTAAATTATAAAATTATCTATGGTAAAAATTAAGTTTTTGTGAATGCGTTTCCATATTTTTCCACCATGTACATTTTGTTAAAGTTCCGTGGTGTTAAAGTAGAACCAATAAATTACTGCCAACGCCTTGTGTAAATAAACTGTTACAATTTTACACGCTAAAAAAAAAAAAAAACATTACTATAACCAAATTTGAAGGCGTTCGCGTGATTTACAGTTTAAACTCGACTGTTATGTATATTTAAATTTGAATAAAATCAAACAAGCAAATTTAGTGTTAAGGATCAAGAGATTAACAGATTTTATTTTACCCATATGTGAGCTTAAGTATCGTAACTTGCAAGTAATTTTTATAATTTCAATACAAAATTTCAAGACTCCTCTAAGTAAAGTACTCTAATTAAAATATGCTGAAATCCTAAATTACTACCTAACTAAACCCTAAATGTGTACCTTTCTATCGATTACAATCTTTAAAAATATATTTTTGAACCAACAATTATTAATTATTCTTATATGAATACTAAAGTTACGTCCTTTAATTCCTGCTTTTCTAAAAAACTTCTTAAAATACGTGCTTTTGTTTAGCAGCCATTGATAAATGTGGTTCTTGAACGTACTCGTTGATTTTCGAGTTCGGCCAAGAAAATTCAGCAAAGTTTTATTCAGTTATAAGCCGTTCCGTGTAAAAGCACGGACTCAATGAATTTAGTAATTATCTCATACACGAGATTTTGTTTAGTTGTTGGGAGCTAAAAAAACTGTTTTTAACGTTCTTATCTCTATAACCTCGAAGGTGGCCACAGAGTCCGATCCAAAAGTAGTCAGTAGGTATTTTAAAATTTAAGTAAAGGTTGATATACAGATCATTTTAAGGAATGGCCAAAAAATAAATAAAATGCCATAAACCGAACTTCAAAAAGATCATTTATTAAAAAATTATGGTTATTCAAGTTTTTAAAATAAGCCGTAAAATTTCGTTCAAAATGTGGAAGTTGCTGTAATTAGTGTAGTTTTACTAAATTTAAAAATGTTCTCAGTGGTTTGTATCTTTATGAATGAATAAAATTACTGACTATGAATGTTATTAGGGTCTACATGAAATTATTACAACAATAAATAATCAATTCCTTATTCATAAAAGGATAATTTTGGATCAAGGGGCCCAAATAGATATTATTTTGTTATTACCATCCACCGAACCATCCAGAGATATTTTAAATGTAGTGACATTAAACTAATTACAATAACTTTAATTAATTTCAGCTGAATTTTACGGTTTTAAAAAATAATTCAACTACAGTAATTGTTTAATAAATGATCCTTATTAAGTGTGGTTTCGGCACTATTATTTACTATACCAGTCCTTTAAAATGATGAGCATATCAACCTATGCTTACATTTGAAATTGTCTGCTGCCTCCTCGTGGGCCGTTCCCCGTTCAGGGTAGAGTCAGTAAGAATGTTATAACAATTGATTTAAGCTCCCAATTTAATTTGCAAAGCATTAATCATTTATCCCGATTAGTAAAATAAATATTAAACCACCCCCAGACTTTTCAGCGCCCCTTAGAAAATTACAAAAAAACAATACTTTTAATAGTCGGTTGATTATTGAAATGTGACTGATGTTCGTTCCCTATTTGTGTTTAGATGACGTCCCTTACATCTGGACAAGTGGAAGGATCTGTGACTTCAAGGGTTGTGAGGGCCGACGGGACTTGGAGCCCAAGAACATCAACGGGTGGTTCTGGTCAGCAACACGTGCCCGCATGGCGCCTACCAACCAGATCCCAGGAGGTTGGGGGTACAACGCCTGGTCGTCCACGGGCCACAAGAAGACACGACAGCCGGACAACGCTGAGTTCGACATTAATGGGACCAACGAGTCTTGCCTCAGTGTGCTCAACAATGTCTACAACGACGGCATCGCGTGGCATGATGTAGCTTGCTATCACGAGAAACCATTCATCTGTGAAGACAGCGATGAGCTGCTCAACTACGTCGCATCTACCAACCGTGGCCTACGCCTCTGACACTACCAAAGCATCCAACCCACCCCCCTCCCCAATCCCTCACTTCTCCTCAACAATGTCACGTTAATACTTCGTTTATTAATATTATTAAATCTTAGTTTTTAATTTTGTGTGTTTTTTATTTATCTCTCTCATCTTCATCATAACGTACTTTAAAATATTTTAAAATGAATAATGATAAAAGTGCATGGCGAAGTCCGATAAGGGACACTTTGGGGCTCAAAGCTGGTACATTGAGTCCCCTTCTCTGTCTGATATAAAATAATTTGTTTTCTTAAAATTAGGGTGTATTATTGACTTGTACATAAAGTGTCCCACTGTATAAACGTTCGTACTCAAGTGTGAAGAAAAACAGAAAATATTGACTCTGGTTTTCAGTTAATTACAAAATAGGTAAAAAATTAAAGTTTACACGTAACACGGAACGAAGAAATACAATTATTAAAGATTTAATTACACTGGTTCAATGTCTTTAAAAGTTACAATGAAGTTCTCCTCTAGACTGTTTAGTACTCTTTTCTTGGCTCAAGATGGGAAAATCAAACTTTGTTCATAAAAAAACTACTGGACTTAACCATTAGGTACTGCTGCAATTTCCTCAATAATGAATTGCTCACTTATCATACAAAAATCAGTATAATATTTGTAAATTTCAGATGGAGTTGATATTGGTATTCTTCGATGTTAATAAATTTTCACAAAATCACCAATAAATAATATTTTTTCGAGGCCTTTCGCCAGCAAAGCTGGCATCATCAGGCAACACAAATTTATATTTGGTTATATATTTATTGTTATATAACCAAATATAAATTTGTGTTGCCTGATGATGCCAGCTTTGCTGGCGAAAGGCCTCGAAAAAAGTATAATATTTATTTTTTATATGTTTCGCAAATATCGTCTTCTGTAATTGGTGGTATGACAAAAAAATTGTGTGTAAGTTATATACGGTGGGTTCGTGCCAGCTGGAATTATATGTGGCTGGTCCGACAGGATGGAGATAAAGTGGTCGTTGATCATTTCAGCGATAAGCTTGGTCAGTGCAATTTCTTTCTTTTACTACTTTTATTTAAGATACTTGGAGCTATCCAAGGATTCAACAACTTAGTTTTCACCAACTTACAATTTGTATGAACTAATTTCTTATTAGTAGTGAAGTTGAGATCGAGTTGATATCGGTTACTCAAATATATTCAAATTATTAAATTTTCAATAAAAATCAATAAATTATAATTTCTTATTGTTAATTGCATCAATTAAAATATTATAACATTTACTATAAGATATAAGGTAAATAAATGAGATGGGTACTTATGAATAAGAGGAGTTTTTAGGCGAATCACACAAGGAATACAAATGGGTTTACCCTTCAGTGGTCTCCCAGGTTGTGACCACGTCTCGTATTCCTCACGTTAGACGTAGTGAAGGGTGAACACTGAGTTTCAACTCGGATAACATCACCCTTTTTA
Organism: Stictocephala bisonia; assembly: GCA_035578905.1. Taxonomy (NCBI): domain Eukaryota; kingdom Metazoa; phylum Arthropoda; class Insecta; order Hemiptera; family Membracidae; genus Stictocephala; species Stictocephala bisonia. The sequence goes on from JAQJVL010000291.1 coordinate 385,967, forward strand.
AAGCCTCGTTAATGCGTCGTGCTATAATTGCAACTCAGACCTGCCCACATTGAACTGACTAGTAGCAAGAACAAAGGTCAATTACTTGACTAATTCAAACAAACTGACAAGAAAATCATCTTTACCAACATTACGGGATTAAAGGTATATAGGAAACTCTAAAGTAACAGTCCTTTTAAAAAAATAATTGTTATTGTCATTTGAATTGTTTACAATAAGTTATCGACTATGTCAAAACCGATGCTTGTAGAATAGCAGAGTCAAGTATTATAGTAGTGTAGTAAATATTTATGTACTGTATACAACATATTTAGCTGAACTAGAAAGTAATTTATACAGAATACAAATTAGTATAAGATGTGACACATTAAAAACTATGCAATGTCGTAATATTCATAAATTGTCTAGAGATGAATGAAATGAGGGAGGGGTTGCGTTGACAAAAAAAGGTTTCACGTATTACATATAAGGATATAATACAAAGCTCGATGTAGTGACTTAAGGTGAAAATATAGTGGAGCGGTGAGTCCAGAGTCAAGCTGTCTAGTGCCAGAGTCCAAGTCATTTGCCGCTAGAAGCAAGGGTCCCGGCATGGGCCACGTTAGTGGAGCTGTGAGTCCAGAGTCAAGCTGCTAGCATCTAGCGCTAGAGGCAAGGGTTGCTGCATGGGCCACGTCAGTGGAGCGGTGAGTCCCGAGTCAGCTAGAGGCAAGGGTCGCTGCATGGCCCACGTTAGTGGAGCGGTGAGTCCAGAGTCAAGCTGTCTAGTGTCCAGAGTCCAAGTCATCTAACGCTAGAGGCAGGGTCGCTCACGTTAGTGGAGGAAAGCATCCTCAGGCAGTATAATGTCGTATGACAGTGAATATGAGTGTTTATTTGAAAATAGTGCTCTTAAAATGTTTCACATGTTTCATACCAGAAGTAGTGATGTAAATGCGTTTATAAGAAACATCATTTTGAAAGATTTTCATCATATTTGGAAGAACGACAGGTTTTACATTACTGTTTAAAATTCAATTCAATTCATTGTTTCAGCTGATTAAATGGTAACAAATCAGTTCCATTTATCACAATCTAGAATACAGTATTTCAAAATATTCTCCTTCACAGGGCGTTGACGTTCTTGTGCCACCTACTCTTCCAAAAGTCAAAGAAGAACGATTGGTGGACTCATCGGAGCAGGATAAGTCATTTCTACCACGTGAATAAGCATATTTAATCACCAATTTTTTAAATTTAATTTTGGAAAAGTAATATTCCAACGCCTTTTTTGTATATATATATATATATATATATATATATATATATATATATATATATATATATATATATATATTAATTAGGCAAAATACTTTGATAAAACGGTAAATCATCATTCTGAGTCTGCTTCTAAATAGGTTCACGGTGTCCGATTGACAGCACAAATGTTTCAACATTCATTTTTGATAAAAAGGACCTGTTTGAAGAAAGTCACGAGTGAACTCGAGGAGAACCACTTCAAAGAAATCGTTGGTGAATTCCCGAATCAAGATTCATGACGATGCACGACGCGCCGCTTGATGCTTAATTGGATCAACCATCAAATGGCGTCAACCATGAGCTTCAACGTAAAATGTCCGGGTGGACTTAAAGACATAGAAAATTTTAAAACGCGCAGCTTGACTCGCCGCTTGACTCTAGACTCCCCGCTCCTCTATGTTTTTACCATTTTTTAAGTTGACCCGTACATAGTGAGGCACCAAGCAGCGCGTCGTGAATCGACGTGAATCTTGACTCGCCGCTCGGGGTTTAACCAACGATTTCTTTGAAGCGCTTCTACTAGAGTTGACTCATTGCTTTCTTCCAATCAAAATGAACATTTAAAAACATGTGTTGTCAGTCAGGCACCGAAAACCTGTCTGAAACCTGACTCTGAATGACGATTTGCTGTTTTCTCAGTCGTCTGCCTCATATTATAAAAACAAAAGCAATGGTGTCGATAGATTATTTTTCCGAGATGAAGTACAAAATATTGTAATAAAATATGCCTGATTTATCCTCACCCGATGAGTCCATCAAACGGTCTCCTCTGTCTTAATGGGACTGTTTAAGGCACAAGAACGTCCAACACCCTATGAAGGAGATGTTGGAAATCCTAGAATTAGAAAAGTGGAAGCCAACTGATTTGTTACCATTTAATTAGCTCAAATATTGAATCGAATTGAATTTCAATCAGCCATTTAAAAACCTGTCGTTCTTTAACTATGTGAAAATTGTTGTTTATTAAAAACGCGTCAACAGTGCACTACTTCTGGTATAAAACATACGTTACATTTAACAGCACTATTTTAAACTTATTAATTATTTTAAATTTAAGACGACATTTTGGTGACTGAGAACACTTTTCTCCGCCCGAGTGGCACTCGTGACTCGCAGCTCCACCGTGTGTGCACCTGTCACTTTGTAAGGACTCTACTAGCCGAGACGACCAGACTCGCCATCGGTGACTGAATATTGCATGAGTGTGCATCATACTGCCCTGACCACGACGCCCCAGGCAGGCACCTTGCACGTTATGAAGACATTGCATAAGCGTTGTACTTATAGATATCTAATACTCCATTTACTTACATTTATTTACAGTTGCTTTCTAAAATTTAATGTTAAAATTATGTTGCTAAGTTTTTCTCTAAAATTATCGGCATATATTTTGAAACAGATAACAACAATTTTTCAAATAAAAAAATATTGAAAAACACTAACTTTTCTTCATTGATATTTGCAATGTAAATCCCATTTGGTGTGTAATAAAGTCCTTTAGTAAGTCTAGACATCAATATAGGATGCTTCCGAAACCTCCTAACCCTTCGCCTTCTATTCTTTATGAGAAGAGCTAGCAATAGTACGCCCTCACAACACAATTGTAACTACTGCTGTGTGCTGGGTAATTTTCAGAACCGATGCTGGTGGCGCCACTAGTGGCCTGGGCGTAGTAAACCCGAGCGACCAGACAATCCACTGGTGGAACGTCCGGTGGAGCGTACAGGTTGCCTCGGCTAATAAGTCCCAAACTCGCAGCTCTAGATGCTAGTTAGGGTAAAAACACAGTGGAGCGGTGAAGGCTTGCGGCGAGTCAAGATTCTAGCTTCTAGAGCTGCGAGTTTAGTTAAGCGGCAGGTAGGCTACACATAGTGGAGCTGCGAGTCAAGTTCCACCGTACGTATATGGGTGGGCGGGTGGGTCAGTACCACCGTACGTGTATGGGTGGGCGGGTGGGGTCAGTACCACTGTACGTATATGGGTGGGTTAGTGGGTCAGTACCACTGTACATCAATACCACCGTACACATATGGGTGAGCGGGTGGTTCAATACCTCCTCCGTACGTGTATGGGTGCGTGGATGGGTCAATACCCGTACGCGTCTTTGTGTGGCTTGTGCTGGGAATGACGGAGAAGAAAGTGAAGATGATCAAGCCTAAGATCTGTGACAGTAGAATCTTTTTATCAAGAATCGTTTTATCTTTTTAGTTACATAACCTTATTTTGTATTTTTTTAGGGTAAGCTACAAAAAGTGCCACTCGGGTGAAGGAAACTGTTTATCAACGCCATTAATATTTTTATATGAGGCAGAAAACATTGGTAAAACAGCAAATCATCATTCAAAGGTATCGGTCTGAAACTTCCAGGAAAATCCGCAAAAGTTGACTTTTTCACTCATAAACAAAATAATGGCCTTTTTTGCTCGAAAATTTTCAAATTTATTTCTTACGGAAAAATTGCAAAAACACTATTTTTTATTTAGCATAAAAAATACAAGATGAGGATTTTAAAATCGTTACTGTTGTGTATGTGTAAGAAATGTGCACATTATATATGTAATTCACCTAAAAAAATGTTCAATTTGGAGTATCGGGGACCCCAAAACCACAACTTTTGAAAAAGTTATATACTTAAATACTGACATCATCAACTCAAATGGGGTATCAATTATCAAATGCCTTTTTCTCCTAAATCCAAATAAACCTCCAGATTTGGTAAAGGGCAAATAATAAGGGGTATATGACTCCAAAACAAAAAGTCTCCTAAAAAAGGCTTATACTAAAATAAACACCCAAGTGAGGTATCAAACTATAGGTATGTATATCCTAAATCTCAATATACCATTCTATTTCTGAACAAACAATGTTTCTGGCTTCTACTCCTCAAAAAACAAAACCACGCCCTAAAACGCAAAAAGAGTTATGTTAAACTAGCACACCCAAGTGGGGTATCATCAAATTAAATGTATTATTCTATTGGTGTCTAATACAATGCCAGATTTACAAAAGGCTGTGTTTATAAGCTTAACAAGCAAACAAATTTTAAAAAATTAAACAAAAAACAAAATTATTTGTCGTACTGCCCAAGTATTCTGGCAAGAACGTAGGCCGAGTTCTTCACGAGGTCGAATGCCGAGATCCACAAATGGGGCTGTAGCAGGGCTTCCCAACGAGACCACAGGCCGAGTTGTAGAAAGGGCCTAAAGGCAGAGTTCCCAGGTGAGGCCGTAGGCCGAGTTTTCCCTCATGAGCGCAGCGAGTGACAGGGGTGGCATGCGAAGTGTTCAGAGTTGTCCCCTAGTCTATATACTTATAATATAAAGCTCGATGTAGTGACTCACTCACTCACTTACATGAAATGTTGATGCGCTTACCGGCGTTCCACTCCCATAAAGTGTAATTTTACTGGAAGCTCTCAGTATGAAACTTCCAGGAAAATTTGGCCCTTTTTTACTTATTAACAAGACAGCAGTATTTTTTACTCCAACACGGACCCAATGTATCTCGTACGGGAATATTGAAAAAATGTGGTGTTTTGACTTAGCAGAGAAAGTAATTTAGCATGATTTCTCTCACATGGCGTTTTACATGTGTGAACGCATAGCGATTGCGCACTTTATATCAGAATTTCATCTAAAACTCTAACAATTGTGATCTCGGGGGCCCAAAAACCACAATTTTCGAAAATGTAAATTTTTTAATTTGGTGTTATCAACTCAAATGGGGTATCAAGGTAAAGGTATTTTCTTCCTAAATCCAAATATACCATCAGATTTAGGAAAAAGCAAATCATAAGGGGTATATTCCCCAAAACGTTTACAAGAAATTTCCGAAAAAAAGTCTGAAAATAAAATAAAACGCCCGAATTGGGTATCAAAATATAGATATTGATCTCCTAAATCTTAATAATCCGAAAACATAAAAAGCAATGAATTATATTTTCGAAGAGACGACGTTTATACTTTCCGAAAAATAATAAAAAACCACGCCCCAGAATAGTAAAAAAGATAAATTTAAATTAATACACCCAAGTGAGATATCATATTAAAGGTATTCTTCTCTTGATTCCTAATATTACACCATGATTTAGAAAAGTCTGTGTTTATGGGCTCTACTGCCCCAAAACCAACATGTATTGTCATACAGACCAAGCATCCACGAACTGCGCTGTACCGGAGCTTCGGTGAGTCCGCAGGCCGAGTGCCACAAAGAGGTATGTAACAAGAGTGTCTTGGCGAGGCCCTTAGGCACGGCCGCCTTTAAAGAAGGCCGCGGCGATTGAAAAGTGGCAACGCCGCACTGAGGCCCTCCTACCATTTACTAATACAGGAGAACGGGGTGGCCAATTGTTTGCTTTTGTCATACTAACAGAAAAATACTGTGATTAGTAAAGTATTTGAAATATATAAATTCTGGAAGGCTTTCAGTACCTCCTGATTTTGTGTTAAATATTACTAAACAATACATTGGTATTATTTACATATGGAGTAATTGTGTGGGGACGTTCAAATCACTGGAAAACAACATTTAAAGCTAAAAAAAGAATGATAAGAGTTATGATGGGCAAGTCTTCAAAAGAATCTTGTAGAAGAACATTTAGAGAGCTTGATGTTCTTATATTCCCAGAATTGTACTTATTGGAAGTGGTAAAACATATACATGAAAATAGATTTGCTTACTAATAAAATAATGTATACCATGACCATGATACAAGGAATAAATGTAAACTAAGAGTTCCCAAGCATAGACTAAGAAAATATGAAATAAGCCCAATTTACAATGGAATACAAATATATAATAAAATACCACAGAAGTACAAAAGCTTGAGGAATGCCAACCAGCTCTACCGAAAGTTCAGACAGTTTCTCGTTGACCGAAGCTACTACTCAGTCTGGGATTATTTACAGGACGAAGTCGTCTTGATTTAGTACTAAATGGAACTAGACAAAGAAAGGAAAGATGTATATACTCACATTAGATAGTTGGTTGATTAATTTATTTTTTAGGTTAGGCAATTAGAGTTAAGTATGACGAGAGACCAGTTTGCAACAGATTTTCTGTAAATACGCAAATGTAACACTAATTATGTGACAATAAACCATTATCATTATTAAAAAAACTGACATCTAAAGTTTTTTTATGCAGTCAAAAAAATTAAGAATTAATGTAAAATTTATTACGCTCTGACTGAAAGACTGTCTTCGGAGTGTGATCTGTTATTTGTAATGTAAAATAATGTAATATAAAGTAACATTTGTAAACGTGGCTTACGATACGTGACTGTTGTTGAAAACACTCATAATGCAAGAAGTACTATTTTACCCAACAAATTATAATAAGATGAAAATCGAAGTATTTCTAACAAAGTATGTAAACAAAAGAAATTAATTGTCTTTTATCGCATGCGCTAAATAAATAAGTCTAATATCCTTGTGACACTAAAGCAATGAAAAATGTATTCGTGCCATTAAATTCTCTTCAAAGTACATCAATGTGCGTATTGTTAATACTAACGAGCACAAAATTCAATAGATGCTGTTGGGAAAAATAAAAATATTCAATATTTGGGAGTTATGTAGGTAAATAATTGAATTGTAAAACGCACATATTTAATGTGAATTTGAAACTAAATATTCTATAAAAATATATTTTAATATCATACCGATCTGAAAAACATTCTAAGAAGACTCTAATTTTATTTAGTTCATAGAAGAATAGGGTATGGACTTTCTTGTTGTGGTGAAACCTTTAAATCCAATTTGTATGCAATAGAAAATGTTTTAAAACCATCTCAAATAAATTGGAAAAGAACAATCACACCTATTGTTTAGACAGTAAAATTCTTCCGATTAAATAGATGTGTGTTTTTACTTTCTCCCATATGCGTTAGCATAAGAAGTATTGTGATCGTAAAAAAAAAAATGTTTTACAAGTTGGTCTAAAAATCTATTTTAGGGTCCCTTGAACCCAAAAAAGTGGTTCATTACAAAAAATTGTGATGTCTGTCTGTATGTAAGTGCACTTCGCTGGATACCAAATGGATGGGTAGATTTTAACGAAATTTGGTATGTAGGTGTATTTTAGCCAATGTATATCTCGACAATTTTTTTCTTTTTTTTTAATTATATTTTTTTTTAAATTTGTATGGACAAAAAACATACAACAAAGGAATTTTCTAAAAAATGGCTTTTAATGATTTAGATTAAATTAAAAAAATAGAACAGGAAAGATGTGAATTACAGTTTAAGATATTTTAGTAGCAACTGCATGTCCTAACTTGATTAGTTTTTGATTCATGGCAAAAAACATATTTCGAAATCAAACTGGTAATTTTCAAAGTTTTTATTTTTTACTTTCTCCCATATGCGTTAGCATAGAGAAAGTATTGTGATTGTCAAACAAAAATTTTTTACGTTGGTCTAAAGATTCATTTTAGGGTACCCTAAACCCAAAAAGTGGTTTTTTCGAAAAAAAAAATGTTTTTGGTGTTTGTCCGTATGTGTGTGTCTGTGTGTATGTGTAGTTCGATGGAGACCAAATGGATGGATCAATTTTTATGAAATTTGTTATGTAGGTGTATTTAGCCAATATCTCTAGAACATTTTTTAACTTTTTGAAATTTTATTTTTTTTTATTTTTATGGGAAAAACATAAAAATGGAATTTTTTTCAAAAACAGCTCTAACAAATTTGATTAAATTTTCAGGAAAGATGTGAATTACAATTAAAAGTATTTGAGTAAAAAAACTAGTTGTTTAGTTATGGCGAATCAAACATACTTGGGAATCAAACTAGTAATTTTCAAAGTTTAGATCTTTTAGTGTTTAATATGGGGAAAGGTTTGTGCCAATTCTTTGGAACCATTTATTAAGTCTTAAATTTGTTTTAAAATAGAAGTGGTAATATGCCAGAAAGGATTATTGCTAATTAATATATGATTACATATCCATAAATGCATAATAGCATTGATTATATAAACCTACAATAGATAAACTATCTAATAAGAAGTGTGGCGTGCAACCACAGCTTGTTTAATCTGTGTTACATTTACATGGGACTAGACTAGTGCTCAACAAATGGTGTTACATTTACATGGGACTAGACTAGTGCTTAACAATGGACCATAAAAACATCTGAGACTCAAAATTTAACATTCGATGGGAAATCTATTTGTGTATAAAATCAATGATAATAGCATTGATTTTACTATACATAGATTTTACTATACATTTTACTATACTTTATATAGTAAAATCAATGATAATAGCCACTCCTAAACCTAATTTAACACACTTCAAATTAGTTAGTCCACAATATTATAGTTTAGTTAGTCCATGTTTAACTGTTATAAAATTCTAATTCTAGTTTTATAAGTCGCAACCGAGAGAGAGAGAGAGAGAGAGAGAGAGAGAGAGAGAGAGAGAGAGAGAGAGAGAATCTTACATAGTTGTAACTTTAAATATAAATTCCTAACTCTAATTAACTTTATACAAAATTTAATTTTTTCTTTGTATAGCCCCTCTAAATTTTGTGCAACTAGATCTTCTAGACCTTACTTTAGCGGTACGCGCCGACGGTTCGTCCAGGCTTCCGTACTCAAAGGACTTGGACATCTGTTTGACCGTCCGCAGAAGTGACTCTTTTAGTGACTTTTGTTTCGGGCAAATCTCCAGCTTGGTGACACTTCTGTGACTGGTGTGGACTCTCGGCCTCAAACTCCGAACCATGTGGTCTGAGTACGTGTGGACAAATTTGTAAGATAATTTCCCACTTTTAACTCAATTTAAAAGAAAATTACTCTTGTTTCTCCACCATATAATTTACTGGTACATAAAAATAAAATACTAACTGGTCTTCCGGTAAATTTAAAAACATTAATTTAAAAAATCAGTTCGCATTGTAAATCTTCTCCTCATTATGACACTCTTAGATAAAAGCTACCTATGCGTTTCAAGATCCTAGGATTTACTCTACACTATGTAGAGTAAATTAGCAGAAGAATAACATCAATATACTGTAATAATAGAATCCCATTATAAATGTAATAGTGTTATATTAATTCTCTACGACTTTTAGTTTCACGTTTTTAGTTCCTTTTTTGTGAGCGAAATCAGTTGTGTGCGATATCAGTAACACTGTATGTGTATGGGTGGGTGGATGGGTCAGTATCACTATACGTGTATGGGTGGGTGGGTGGGTCAATACCACTGTACGTGTATGGGTGGGCAGGTGGGTTAATACCAATGTACGTGTATGGGTGGGCGGGTGGGTCAAAACCACTGTACGTGTGTGGGTGGGTGGGTGGTTTAGTTTAATTGCCAAAAAGAACGGTAGGTTTGAATAAATAATATATACATAGCTCTACTGATGAACATAAACATCACGTACATTGGTTTTACCCACTGAATTATGAATAGCTGAATATTTCCATAGACCTCAGAACGTTATTGAAAGCGGCATTGCCTATTCGAACGCCGCGGCCTACTTTAAAGGCCGGCCGTGCCATAGGCCAACCCCCTCCCCCACCCTCCACGAGGCCACTGGCCGAGTTCCTCAAAGGGGTCATAAACAAAGTTCCCAGGAGATGCCGTAGGCCGAGCTTCACCTCATGAGTCTAACGAGTGATGGGGGTTGCCACGCGAAGCCATGAGTGCCCCCTAGTTCAATAAAATTACTTTTTTTAGTATGTTAAGAACACATATATGTTACAACAAGAATATTTTCCATATAATTTTAAAACATCAAAACCACATGTTATTTGTTTATTTAAATGATATTTTTAAACTTAAATTAATTAAGAAACGTATCAATTTAACACTTTTACTGTTTAAATGTTACTATAATTGGGTCGGGTTGAAAGCGACCTGTGTGATAAATTTAGCGCATGTAGGGGTTCCAGCAGCAGAGGGGTCTCTTGTGACCCTATTTTTATCAGGGTCACTACCCCCTACCTTTCCCACTTCTACCTCTCCTAATGGTCACGCGTGCCTTTAGGCTGGGCCAACTGTACTTATATACCAAAGCATGTACAATTAACTAACTGATCTTCAACAACCTGTTTGAGCTAGGTACTAGAAAAAGTACAAGTTTTATACTCTCACAACTATTTTACCGTACAGCTCAGTGGCTAAAATAATAGATACGGTTATGAATACTTGTTGTTATATCAATCAATTTGTTATTGCAGTATTAACAATTAATTATTACATCGTATTGCAAAAGTAAATATTTGTTTTAATAATATATAATAAATAAGATTTTAATAAAATTCAAAATTATTATAATGGCCTACTCTATTCTACCACTCTATCAACCGTATGTACATAAATTACAGGCATTCTACATTCATACTTTACACCAGTGTCATTGGGGCCAAATTTTGAATTTTTATTCCCAGCGGCTATCCATGAACTCGCCAACGGAGTAAAAGACTCTTGACATCAAGAGGTGTTTTAAGCGATATTTGAAAGTATTGAAACTCTGGCTTGTTTAAACCCTACAACAATATGACAACAAACGAAGCTCATTGAGCATTATATTTACAGTACCGGTACCGTACGGCAATCAAAAATGTAATATTACTTATTTAATTGCTATACGTAAAGCAACAGTTTATAACACGTTTATTAACAATGATACCATACTAGCCAACAAATGAACAAGAATAGAATAACTTAATTAAAAATAAAGTTTGCACAAACATAACAATATTGTGAATAAGTAAAATTATTTGATGTCTCGGATGGACATTACTCATTATAGTACATAATGTATTGCTTGAACAATACGAATTGCATACCTTTTGACAATCCAATTAAAACAAAATACAAATTAATGTTTGTTTAATTAAATGTAATATGAACATTATTAATAAGATTATTTAGTCAATAGAACTTATTTTTAGTATATTGTAAGGAATGTTTATAGTTTGAGATAATTAATTCATTTATACAATCTAGAATTACTGAGACTGACATAATCCATTTAATAAATGTATTATAAGACTTTAAGTCTCCTACATATTAGTGTTGAGTATGCAAATTCTATGCTCATAATAATGTCATACCATATTTTTGACGAAACTATAACTTCTTATATAAGTTGTTGGGAGTCCTGTATAGTATATTATCAAAAGGTTTCCAGGTTACTTACTAGTTCAGGGTTGCTAATCTGCGGGTAGTTACACAAAGTGTGGGTTAAGTTGTGGGCTTTATAATGTTGTGGGTAAAAGTCGGTCATTTTCCATGAAATCTCAAAAGACCCTTGTGGTACATCGATCATATTGGAAACTTCATTAAAAAATTCAAAAATAAACTTTTTATCTATTTAAAATTCTCTTCTATTTTCTTAACATATACTTTTACATAAAAACCATTATTGTGGTATGTTTTAATAATATTTAGTTATATTTTGATACAAAAGGTTCCAAAACCTGTCAGAAAACAGCTGTTTTATAAATGTTTTGAACAACTTAAAAATTTTCATAATTTCACTTTTGTATTTGTCAACTTATTATTGTGAAATTTCAACAGGATGTAAATTTTCTTCGCAGTAAAGTGGTTGACTAGAGCCCAGCTATTTTTATCATGGTCATTTATTTATATATTTTATATATATATTATTGACTAAAATGTATTTTAATATCGCGTTACAGTAAATGTGAGATTGTGAGTAATTTATGGCAAATGTGGGTAATTTTATAGCTTCATGTGGGTAAATCAGTAAACTCTGATCAGCAACCCTGCTTACTACAGACAGAGTGAGATAAGAAAAATGTCAATTTAGTTAAAACATGGTGATTCCCTTCAGATCAAAAGTTGTTCATTGATAAAATATAGTTTGGAATGTTAAGAAGCAATCTAAAATAGCTTTATTGTTTCGTAAGTATTTTTGATAGTTATGTGTGGTGTTTATTAGTACTAAGGCATTTTAAACAGTAAAATATTGGTTTTCCATTGAATGTTATCAAACAACAGCTGATGATTTTTCTCTCTCGTCTGGAATAAATAAATTGTTAAATTTACAATTCATGAGGTAGAAAATGTTCTTGAATAAAGTCTAATATTAATACTTATATATAAAACATTAAAATACTAGATTGCTAACAAGATGGATTTAAGGGTACCTAACAGCCTGTAACTGCTAACACCAAGGTTATAAATTAAGCCTAGGCAAGTAAAATTAGACCTAGGCCTTGATTATATGAATCAAATCAGTGGCCTAGGCTACTCCTTCTTAGTCAGGGGCTAATAATTCAAATTCCTGAGATTGAGGTAAAATTAAAACTCAATTCTGCATTTGAGGTATGTAAAGTCTTTCTGTATGTTGAACGTTAATACGGTACTAGTTCCACTACAGCTTTAAAATGGTTTGAAAAATTTGTTCTGTTGCTACGAGTTTGAAAACCCAAAACACTGCGAGGCTCGTTGTAGCCCAATTAGTCCAGCTGTGGTCAGTTCCAGTTAGGCTACTGCTTAAATATCTAACAAAATGCCAAATAAGGCCATCTTCCCGACAAAAACATAAGATTAACACATTTGTTGCGGCGGCGGATGGAGTCATGTAACGCAAGGAGTGGAGCTGCCTTGTCTGGCTCGGCACCATGGCCGCATGCTTACATAATTCAACAACAAATATCAATTACATTGCATAACTGTAGTTATTTAGAAATAACCATTTAAATATAAAAACGTTTATTTTATTCAGTTTGTTTTTCTGTAAATTTTAGTATTTAATTTTAATTCTATAGCGATTATATAATATTTTTACCATTTTTTCAAAATACTGTATCCATGGTAACAAATTGTTGAATAAATTGTACTACCCACAGTTATATCACTATTCTCTTTCTCACTCCCAAATAATGTACAATACTTTTACATTTCCTACAGCTAGATAACAAAATAGAATATTTTGGCTATCCTAGAATTCAGAATTTAGCTGCATTTTATAGTTTCCCCGGAGCTAATTCCCCACCCTTTTTTGTGTTTGGACATTAAAAAATTTTCTTTTACCAAAAGTGTATTATATAACATAGCCTGGTTCATTTTCTTATCTAAAACAAGCCACGTCCGGAAAAACTTTTTTTTGGCTCCAACGATTTTTTAATATATATAGGGGTTTTCGACGACAAGAAACATTAGACACCGGTCTCAACCATGAGAAAATTCTTATTTCTGCCCCAGAGGCTCCTATACTTCCCAATGTATCACGACGTAGCTACGCAGTAGACTGTGATGTCACATGGGTGAAATTAGCTGATTTGTTTATTCTATTAAATGCTGGTAACTAAATATACCAATTACGTAGAAGCATTTAGCTAAATAGTAAGCAAGTTATTTATCACTTATTAGCTGGAATTGTAATAACAGTAATTTGAACAGTATTTTTGTGTTCATTTTTGCCATTTAGCACATGTGATGTCATGGGAGATGCGCGTGATACCTACCGTCTTCTTTTCTAGGTACCGTAGTTTTCGTATGTGTTGCTATAGTTACTTAGCAGTATAATGTTATTTATTTTGCATTTTGTAGAATAAGTTCAACAAAAACCCAAAATTAAGTAATGTTAAACTAATGCATCCAAGTGGGGTATAAATTAAAGGTATTCTTCTTTTACTTACTTTTTACACCTGGACTAGTCATGTGGACCATGTCTGTGCCAAAGTTTCATCAGGCGTTTACACCCTGAGGAAACTGTCAACATTTTGTCCAACTCAAGTTCTTCTCATGGCCTACTTTGGTCTAATTCATTCCCACCTTACCTATGGAATCCCAGTGGATGCTCGAGCACTTAATTCCTCAGAATTTTCAGACTGCAAAAAAAGCAGTACGTATTATATCAAAACTGAATTCTAGAGAGTCGTGTAAACCAGCCTGTATTGAGCTGAGATTACTAATACTGCCCTGTCTCTACATCGTTGAAACTACTCTCCTCTGTATGACCAAGTGTCACCTTATGCGAGGTAGTAACATATATACGTACGGAACCAGAGGCAGGGACAGTTACAGAATTGGACAGCACAGAACGGCGATATAAGAGCGCTTACCGTTGCAGGCGGGTGCTACGTTTATCAACAGCCTACCTGACTCAATGAAAAACGTTCCAGTGCCCCAGGCACTTCAAAAGGCCTTCTACTCGGTGGGGTAGTTCCTCCAATACAACTGGGAGAGCTAATCTCGGCTCGAATTTGGAATGGGAATTGCCAGAATATGAATGAAGGTGTGAATGAATATTGGAAATGTATGTGAATGAGAGAATGAGTGGTGTGTTTTCAAGTTTCATGTTTATATAAATATAAACATGAATTTATATAGATAATTTATATAGATAAATTTATCTAGATTTATTTATAGCACAATATGACGTTTTGTATACAACAATTTGTTGTCTAACACAAATAAAGATTTATTATTATTATTATTGTTATTACTTACTAATATTCCATCAGATTAAAAAAAAAAAAAAAAAACTGTTTATGAGCTCCACTGCCTTAAAAACCAAAATTCATGGTTATACTGCTTAAGAATCCTGGCAAGGCCATAGGCCAATCTTCCTCACAAGGCGACATGCCGAGATCCACAAATGGGACTGTAGGAGATTGCCTTGGTGAGGATGTGACCGAACTTTCATCTGCGAGGCCGTAAGCCGAGTTCCACAAAGGGGCCTGTAACAGCTTTTTGGCAAGGCCGCAGGCTGAGTTCCACAAAGTGGCTAAAGGTAAAAGCGGAAGACTTCCGAAACGAAAACTTATTAATAACCTACAATGTAGATCAACAACAAACGATCCTCAGGATGCTGTGGGAAATATGGATGCTACTGAGCGAAGCTTGATCTGGTACTTTTGAGTAAAATAGTACTAAATATAAGTAGGTTTATTTAATTTTACTACTTTTTATGAATTTTTAAAAAAGTCTGCAAATGAGCAAAAAACTATAGGTGTGGGAAAATCGAATGGCCTGTTTGAGGGTTAAAGTATACTTCAGGAATGAATAATCGTTTTCATTAATTTAAGGGTCCATTTTTTAATGAGAAATACATACACTATCATATTAACATGATTGGTATCATTTACCCATGAAGAATTAATATATTAATTCAAATTAAAATAATCATTAGGTCTTGTATTATTTCTTAACAGTATAATTTTATTTAATTTAACATTCAAACAACATAATAAAATAAATTATAAAATATTACATATGGCACTTACTAGAAAGCATAATCTTTTTTAGATAAGTTAAAAATTTTAACCTTTAAATCTCTATAACAGATTTTGTAATTACTAATTAAGTTTACTAACATAGTGTGTCTGTGTGCCAGGTCTCATAGGTCAGCCTGTGTCAAGGTCGTGACAGATAATCCGTGCCAGTTCTGAGGTACGTTTCATTATTTATCAGCATTTTTCACAGTCTAGTCATGTTACACATGTAATTAGTTGGTTAGAAAAATATGGATTTAAAGTAATTTAAGTTTAGATAATTTAAATATACATTTAGAACTAATATTAATACTGAAATAATCTTTTAAATTAAAATTGAACTCAATAGTGCTTTTGATTTTGGGCTTGCTGTTCTAAATCTGATACAGTATTTTAAATTTTGAAACCAGTCTACCTAATCTAATCAATAACCTTATATCCACTTTTCATATTTAAACTTGCATTTGTAAATAACATAAATTTGTGATGAAATATGCGAATCAGATTTTTACTCTAAATACTGAATGTAGTGTTGATTGGTAAAATTAGTTACATTGTGTATCATAATTAACATAAAATGATTCACTTTTATGTATGTATTAGATTCTTATGAATTATACAGGTTACAGTCATATGGTAAATCTTAGAAGAAGGTTATTGTAAGTCGGTAATACATAATCAGTATAATTCCCGACTTAAATAACTCGAATTGTAAGTCTATACCACTGTATATATAGGGGTGGGTAGGTGGGTCAATACCACTGTACATGTAGGGGTGGGTGGGTTGGTCTTTACCACTGTGCGTCTATGGGCGGGCGGGTGGGTCTATACTACTGTATATATAGGGGTGGGTAGGTGGGTCAATACCACTGCAGCCTATGTGTAGGGGCGGGACGGTTGGTTCTTAAAACTCAAGGTAATAAGAACATTTCATAGGAGCAGCTTATATGCAAGAGAAATGTGGATGTTCTTGGTCAGTGGAAATCACTCGGTGTTTCTTTGAAGAATTTCAATGTAGAGTAGACATAACATGTAAATCCTCTTTTAACATTTAAAAATAAATAATTGAACATTTTGTTGAATAAAAAATTAAATCTTAAAGTTATAAATTAATTTGGGGTATTTTTTAGCTCAAGAAGTTGAGTTAGTAACATTAGAGAATACCACAGGACGTGTATGGGTGGGTGGGTGGGTCAATAACACAGTACGTGTAAGGGTGGGTCTGTGGGTCAATACCCCTGTACGTGTATGGGTGGGCGGGTGGGTCAATACCACAGTGGCGGGTGGGAGGAGTTGCGTTGAAAAGAAAATGACTTCACATATTACATACAAAGATGATACATCTTGGCAAATTTGAACTAAACTAGAGTGAATAAGTAGTGTAGCAGTGCCGGTCCCGGCCCAACCTTGGACTTTGTACTGTTATTGTTTACAAATTTATCACCACGTGTTGACCCCAGAGGTCAAGTTTACCATTGTTTACTAGTCCCTTGCACGCGCTCGGACACCACCAGACCCCAGAGGTCAAGTTTACTATTGTTTACTAGTCCCTTTCATTGATAATCACCACGTGTTAACCTTGGAGGTCGATTTTACTACGAGCGATTCAACAGTAAGGCTAAAGATGACATTATGAAAAATGATGATTCGTTTACCTCAGAAGCTTCCATTCAATCTTAAATTAGAGTTGTTATTCGAGCTTCCTTTGGAGACCGTCAGTTGTATTGAGTGCGAATATTTTTGGTTGTAACACTCGCACGATTAATTGCAAAAAAAATATATATATCTCAGTGCTGCCAACTCACACGATTTATTACATTATACTATAATAAATACATATACGATTATTAAATTATACTATATTAAATACAAACGCGTTTTTTCGGTGTTACAGTAATATTAATTTAAATTCGTTATCCTTTTTTACACACACCCATACACCCATAGGAATGTTTAAAGATGTTTAAATGTTTTAAAAAAAACCTTATATTCTATAGTATTAAAAAAACTATATTCACTAGTAATGAAATGCGCATCTTAACAATCAGAAACACCTGCACGATCGAGAGGCATCACCAATAAGGTAACAATATAGTTAAGAGGAATTGTTTTGTTTTTGAACAGATTATTGGTTTTTCATGCATGTAATTGTTTTACGTTTGTTATCTTCTTCATTTCACAAAGAACACAAGTAAATATAAGTTTTAACATTTTTTTTGACATAAATATTCCCTCTATTCCTTACCACCCAATTGTTGATTAAAATTTTAAATTTTACTGGTAAGCAGTACCATCTTTGATTTGAAACTTTCAGCGTCTATTTTATGTCCTATAATAACACTAGCATATTTTGTGGGTATTATAAAATTTGATTTTTATAAAAAAAAAAAAAAAAATTAGCTTGATTTAAAATTGGTAAATATATTTCCTTGTATGAAAAATATATATGAAATGTGCTTTTTAACATAAACATAATCATAAATCATAAACATAAATCATTTTAGAATCGAACATACGGCATAGGGTTAAAAGTGGAAATTTAGATTGCCACTACACTTTAAAACTCAGCCCATGTCAAGGACTAGCTCACTCACTCACTCACATAAATGTTTATATCCACTTTAGAATATTGGAGAGTTTTGAATTTTAGGCTGTAAGTAAAATTTTGATATATATTCCAGAAAAAATTAATAACATATAATTTGGGGCTGTTTTTAAGGAGTTTAAAACTGCAACAATCTCTTAAAAAATAAATGATGATCTCATCTGTATTGCTTCATTCAAATGGCCAATTAAACAACAAAACTAATTTGACTTCTCTCGGAAATGGATACTTATTTCTCTGGATTGAACTTGAGAAGAAATTTCCAGCTTTATAAATCTGTAATAAGTGCTATATATGTAATCTAGGTACACCGGGCATTAATACAACCTTTCACACGCTAGTGGGATGATACAGAGACAAAAGTATTATACACTCCAATACAACTCAAGTGAAAAATATTATCCAATCCAATACAACCCAAGTGAAAAAATATTATCCAATCCAATACAACCCAAGTGAAAAATATTATCCTATCCAATACAGCCCAAGTGAAAAAATATTATCCAATCCAATACAACCCAATTGAAAACATATTATCTTTCATATGGGGAGACTAGCTCATTGCTTGTCACAATCTCAACCTTCCAATTCCCTTGTGTGTATCTTAATTCAGAGGTTTTATATTACACTAGTTCACACATTGAGGGCAATACTCCTTAACCCCCAATATGTATCTTAATGTTGCTCGGCATACACGCTTGCAGGAAGACAGCTCGTACCCCAAACTTGAGGGTCTCATCCTTATATCTCATGAGGGACCTCTTGCAATGATATGTCCAGTGTATTATTTATAATCTCATACTATAATACTTTTACTAAATAAATAAATCTTGATGGTACTTGCAATTTTTTGACATTTTTACTTTGTGTGTTGAATAAATATCAGTTTCTCTTATCAAGGTTCTCTCATCAACCTTTGCATCTAAGGTTAATATGTTTACATCGTGTTTGATATAAACAATAGAATGTAGCTTTAAATAAATACTTTCAGCTCCCCATAAATTTTTCCTACACTTGAATTTATTTTCAATAAAAACAGAAGACGAATGAAAATATATGTAAAATAAAAAGAAATAATAGTAAACATCTTCTGACAGTATAACCTAAATATGGAGTAGATAAAATAAACATCTTTGAACTATTATTGTTCCTACTAAAGTTTACATGTACAAAAACGTCAGTAAGAAATGGATGAAAGTAGAAAACGCACTTAAATTCTTCATTTTTAAACATCGTTATGTTTCTGTAAACTACTTGCCTTTTTAATAACAAATATTAATCTTGATAAAAACTGAAAGTGAAAGTGCAAAATCGAACCACTTTATTTAAATTAAATAAAATTAATATTTAATCAAATTAAATAAAATGAATATTTATTTAAATTAAAGATCATTTAAATAAATTTTTCATTTAAATAAATATTCATTATCGTTCCATGAGTTGCCTCAGTGGAAATCAGTCCATTTTAAATATATTGAAATGAACACTTAAATTCAGTTGAAATATAGTTGTAAGTTGCCATTCAGACTTGGGTATAGTCATTCATTGCATATATTAGTATTTCTTTCTTCATGTTAATTAGTTATTGTGTCTATGTCAGCCTGGTTTTATACTTAATTACTAAGTATTATTTAAAAGAATTCTGTTACAGATTGTACAAGTTATGTATTGTTATGCATTTTAATAAAGAAATAAATGATTTATTTATGTATTATTATTATTATTATTTATTAGTACAAGGTGACATCAGCACCAATCACACCAACTTAAATTTGAACGTTGGAAAGAATCTTATGATAAATAAACTTGTGCCTGATTTAGTAAAAACAGAAAATATTAAATTTATTTTGCATGCTGAAATACAGATTAAACATTTGTAACCCTCAACAATGCTGTTAATTTTTCTATGTTGCAAGTCCCAATATATTACTAAGTTTTGGGAACAAAGACTTTTAACTTTTATACCATATGTTGTTAGTTCAGGAGAAATAACTTAAAAATATTTCTACAAACCTATTTATTTTCTGAACTTAGATAAATATGAGACACAGGGGTTGATTGAAAATTGTATACAAATATCTACATTAGAGTATATTTGACATATTATATATTACTTTACTAATAAATAAATCTATGTTATGGTAAAATAAACTTAACTATGAATATTTTATATATAAAATTATATCAGTGGCTGTTCAGGTGTGCGCTCACGCCTGTGTCTGAAATGGTTTGTTCTGCTGTGAGTCTTTAATTCACCCAGATAGCATCATGTAAAGGTTTTTTTTTAATAAGTTAACTCAAAGTTCTCTACTTAGTCCCCCTGAAAGACTTACCAGCAAGTAAACTTGCAACGTAATAGAATTTTCATTGTTTATTTTTTCATGCACAATACAAGTACATCTATTAAAAGACTATTAAAATTGTTAGTTTTTCCCAAGTTGTGAATACTGTATCACTTAAACTGAATACTTGGTATGATAAAGTTTCTCTACCAATTGTGACAACCTACAAAATTAGAAAATCATTTGCTCTAAAAGTCATTTTCAGTGTAAAACTGTTAAAACTCCATCAATTATTTATATTTAATGATGAGAAATTACAAGTTTTTTTAATATAAGTATTGAGGTTAAATTTATGTGTTAGGTTGGGTTTACTGTTTCCCAAAAATTAGAAGAAAAGTATTTTTAGGGAAAATGAACGGTATTTGGGATTTGTTTTGTAATATGTCATGTATAATGATATATATGAACCAACTAAAGTAGTACAAGGAACAACTGCTCAAACATCTCTATTTATCCATCAACTTATTTTTATCTCATATTAGATGCCTTTAGATTTTAGATTGTTTTATAAATAAGTCTGGCAAATATTAAGAATGAGTCAGTTTTTCTCTGGAGTATTCATACAATAATATGGGTTTTAGTTCTATTGTGTTAATGTCATTCATAATATGTGATAGCATGTTTTTATCAATGCTTTAGGACTTCTAAAATTTTAACAAGATATAGTAATTATCTTCATTATGTATTATTTTTTTTATAAAAGTGATAAGTTTGTGTAAATGGTTTTAATAAATTAATATAATGGAAAAATGGTAAATATTATCCAGCAATAGCTGATATTACTTTTGAACAATTTACTATGCATTGTTGCATTTACTAATTTATTAGTTTCAACCCAAGGAATGTCAGTGCTAATACCCTCAAATGTTGTCATATTTTTAGTGATTTGTAAGACTTTTTTTATTAAATTAACTATAAATTTATTAATAGCATTAGAAAGATAAAATTTACGTTATTTTCATCAGAAAGAAAAGCATTAAAAACATTGATATAGCAGGGTAAACATTTATAAACATTTTATAATATGTTTACTAGTCATTTATGTTTGTAAAATTATAATATTAGAAGAAAACAGAGATATACAAGTTGTGCACAATTTTATGCTGAACAAAAAATATATCATTGTATTGGCCAATATTAAAACAAAATTAGATAAGAAGTAATAACTAGTCTAAATGAGTTGCCTAGCAATGAATATGACAAATCAGATCGTTCAAGTACTGTATATCTCGAATGTCACGGATCACCTATAATCATAAATAACAATAAATACTAGTTAAATAATAAATAATAATAATTATGTTCTGAAAACAAAAATAAATAGTATCAATATATTATCCAATATTTACACAAAATTAGATAAGAAGTAATAACTAAGTATGTTGCCTAGCAACAAATATGACAATCAGATTGTTCAAGTATATCTTGAATGTCACTTGAACGACAAGGATCACCTATAATCACAAATATCAATAAAAACAACTTAAATAATACACAAACACTAAAAGTCGCATAAAAGCTCAACAAGCATACAAAAATACCGGCTTGTCAATAGCGAACAGGACTAGCAGGTAGACTGACAGATGGCGCATGAGACTAAGTAAACAAACCACTGTGCCACGTATGTAATTCGTTGAGAAAATTCAAAGACACGTAAACAAACACTGGTTCATGATCTTTCAAATTATATGTATTTGAAACAGCTTTGATGTTTTATTTCGACTGTAAGCGGCTGTAACTGAGCATGCACTCATCTCTTTAAATTGAGGCGGTAACATTTTACGAACGAACCGATGGCCTTGGGTTCGAACCCAAGGAACGATCAACATTCCTTGGGTTAAAAGTAGATAATTGATTTTTTACACAGTATCAGTTCTTGTTGGATAAACAATTTAATTCATTTTTATTATTTATTAGGTGGGGATGTATGGATTTCACAAAAAAGCTAATCAAGAAGCGCAGTAAGACGCTAAATCGGCCAAACATGGATATGATGCTGGAAGCATACTTGACTCACGAGTCCAGGAATCTGGACATGGAAGACATTCCACGCACCAAAGAGCCGGTCTGGATCCTTGGAAAACAGTATAATGCAATTAATGGTGAGTTGTATATCTAAATGGTATCTAACTGCTAATGTTATATAGATCTCATCTAACTACTGTTGGTTTTGAACTTTACAGAAGGATCGTATAGTAAATGAAACTGTTGACCTTCTGAGTTGATCTATCTTTTAATCTTAGTTAGCTAAGTGATCTTTATAGGATAATGTATCTCAAAAACTCAGATTCGTTAGAAAAAAACCAACATATGTTAACATAAATAGAATCAAACCATTAGTCTTTACTCAATAAGATCCTTGTAATCTATTTAAACTTGTGAAATCTTTTGTCAAACTCATTTTAGTAGACCCAAGAATGGCAGCTTATTGACAGAATTTGAAATAAATTATAATATCTTCACTTAAAAGGTTGATGTAAGACTTTTATATTTTATCACAAGTAATTCACATATTTTGTGATTATTTCATTTCACTTAACTAAAACAAACAACAGCTTTGTTAAATGTATTCTCATCTAAATTTGTAAATGAGTGTAATTTCTCTTTATCCTTGACAGATCTTGACGAGATCAGACGAGACATCCAGTCACGTCTGTGGTTCTCTTACCGCAAGGGGTTTGTGCAAATAGGTGACTCAGGTCTGACGTCAGACAAGGGCTGGGGATGTATGCTGCGCTGTGGACAGATGCTCATAGGACAGGCATTGCTCTTCCTCCACCTTGGTCAGTATTTGTCATCCATTCCACTGAGTCTGGGCAGAGTAAATAATCAAATTTGTCTGTTAGTACAATAGTCAGACAATGACTTTGCAACCTAAATGTTTTTCAAAAATGATTATGGCAAGTTTCTAAGCATGCTGAAAGCAGCACTGAGCCTGTTTAGTCACATTTCTCAAGTGTTGCATGTTTGGGTCTCAGGTATGTTTTGAACACTTGAAAGTTCAACTGGCTGGTATCACTGGCCATTAGGAGAATCTGTGAGGTGTGCAAGTGATTGGAAGCCCATAAAAAAAAAGTAATTACTTGTAAAGTAAGTGTTAATACCCATTTCATTCAGTCATACGTTTTTTACTATACAAAGAATTTGTGCAGGTGTTGTGCCAAAGATTTTTTTTCACTCTGATTAAACTCTAATAGTCAATAGTCAAATAGCTTTATTTACATATTCTTCAAGAATAGCTATTGTGTCACATAATAATACAAATATTCTAAAATAACGTTTTTTTCAATAGATGAACTGCCATTGATAATAAAAACAATAATACAGACAAGCAACGGAAGAAAAAATGGAGCAAATTAATATGTTAACATCAGAATAACAAAATATCTTATGGTTTTAACAATAAAAAATGTAATTTATGATAGACAAAAATTAAAAATTAAGACAAAATTTAAAACTCAGAGAAAATGGAGCTGTCTAAATGAGTAAATTCTTCTATACTGTATATTGTTTTGCTTATCAAACAGTTCTTAAGCCTTTTCTTCAAAACTATAGGATCGTACATCTTGAGAGCCTCAGGAAGTATATTGAAAAGTCTTGCACCACTAAAGGATGGCTTCTTGTTAAAGAGAGTTGTTCTATGTGCTGGTATCAATATATCATTTCCTTGCCTTGTGTAATGGTTATGAAAATTACCAACTGTCGGTAGTCCTTTTCTTGAGACAAGTACAATGACTTCAATCTAAATTTGGAATCTCAAAGTGGGTAAAAACTTCTCTGCAGGATCCTTGTGATTATAGGCCAGCCATGATCCTCAAGGCTTTTTTTTTTTTTTGTAGAATGAGGATTCGTTGGAGGTTGCTGGCAGATGAGCTTTCCCAAAATGATATGCCATATCTAATGTGTGTCTCAAATAAGGCATGATATGCTATCTTCAATGCCTGTTGTGTACCAACAGCCTTGATCCTCTTCAGTGCAAAGAGCCCAGAGCTAAGTCTTGAGCACAGTAGGTCAATGTGATTGTTCCATGAGAGGTGCTAGTCAATAGTCAAGCCTAGGTGTTTTGTGTAATTGACTCTCTGTAGTTCAGGAGGTTCAGAGAGGCATTCTTTGAGTCTTCCAAATGCCATATATTTTGTTTTAGAGGAGTTGAATACAAGATCGTTGCTTGTGCAATACTGCTCAGCCATGCTGACTGATATAAAGGTATTAATATCAAGATCTTCAATGGAATTACCACTTACGAGTAAGACTGTATCATCAGCATACATAATTACGTAGGTTATATCACCCAGGCATTTAGGTAGGTCAGCAGTGAATAACACAAAAAGAACGGGGCCTAATACCGAGCCTTGAGGGACCCTTCTCTTTATGGCTAATGGCTTACATTTTCCAGTTGTCTCAATCCCATTTAAATTTTGTTCCACTTCAACTTGTCAATTATGATGCAGTGGTCAAGACAGTCAAAAGCTTTGCTTAGATCAAGGAAAACACCTAGTGATGGTGTATCTTTCTCGAAGGTGTCAATTATATACTCTATTAAGTCAGCAATTGCGCTCGCTGTTGACTTGCCAGGGATGAAACCATGTTGTCTATCAGGTCATAGTCATAGTCATAGTCAAAACATGTTTATTCATACATACAACATTGTACATGAATACAGTCAACGACATCTGCTCTAACATAGTTTTCTGCAGATAATCTTAACCTAATATGGCTTGCCTTAACCTAAATAAAATTCCAATACCTAATACTTTATCACTATCCTATGATGCACCTAAGTATATTCAAGTAATACTGAAAAATTCTTGAACTGTACAAAGTGGATGGTTAATTAATAAAGCTTTTAACTTATTACTGAAAACATTTATATTGTGTTCCTTTCGAATCTGTTCTGGTAACGAATTTAAAAGTTTTTTCCCGATCTGTTCTGGTAATTTTGCAAAAAGTTCTGTCCTGTGGCTATCAATTGTAAATTTATCTTTATTTCTCGTATTGTGGCTATGGACATCATTGTGCTTCTTTAATACATAGCTGTTAGCTTTAGCATATTTTATTACTTGGAAAACATAAAACTAAATACTGTAAAAATTTTTAATTCTTTAAATTTTTCTTGGCAAGATGCATTGTATTTAAGTTTTAACATGATTCTAATTGCTTTTTTCTGAGCTACTAAAATACGTTCCAAGTTTGAGTGAGACGTGCCACCATATACTTGCAAACCAAATTGTATGTATGAATGCATATGTGCATAATATAAAAGCTTCAAAGTATCTATTTCACAATAAAACGACATTTTTCTAAGAGCAAACAATCCAGCGCTTAACTTATTACATATATGATCTACATGTTGAGTCCATGATAGTTGATCATCTTATCATCAACAAAATGTTAAGTTCTTAGGATTATCAATCCTAAGAACTTAACATTTTGTTTCCTCTCTAGCTGTTGACCATCTATTTCTAGATTAAAATTGATGTCGTCAAGTTGTTTATCATATTGTTTTTTCAAATCAAATATAAGGTAATTTGTTTTTGTAGAATTGAGGAGGAGGTTTTTATCTTTTAAAAATTGATCAGTAATAATTAAGAATTGTTCAGATATTAATTGTAATTCTATGAAATTATTATGTGAAATTTTGAGCTTTGCGTCATCTGCATATAAGCATACTTGATTCTCTGTTTCTGTCAGTTGCAAAGTTGAAGCTAATCCTCTAAAGTAGCAGATAAATAAAAGCGGCCCCATAACAGATCCCTGGGGTAGTGAGAATTTCTTTAGTTTTCTTATTCTAGATGCCACTTTAAAAATGATATTACTTGTTTGCTTTTTTAACTTTACAAATTGCTGCCTGTCTTTAAAAAATGTTATAAACCAATTTAAGATTGTTCCTTGTATACCACAACTTTTTAATGCTTTAATCAGTTTCTTATGACAAACCCTATTGAATGCTTTTGAAAGGTCCATCAATATTGCCAGTACCTTTTTCTTTTTGTCGATGTCTTTAATTACACCTTCCAAAAAACTTATTGCAGCTGTGACAACTGATCTTCCCTGCCTAAACCCATGTTGCTCCTTTTCAAATATTTTGTGCTTTTCAAGGAAAGTAGATAATCTGTTGTACATGCATTTCTCAAAAACTTTTGAAAATGATGGTTGAATTGATATAGGCCTATAGTTTGTTTTGTTTGTAGAATCGCCTTTCTTAAAAACTGGTATAACTTTTGAGATTTTAAGTTCATCTGGAAAATGACCTGAAATGAATGATGCATTTATAACATGTACTAGTGGTTTTATTATGGTTTGTGGAACTTTTTTTATAAGTGAGATTGGAATTTCGTCATGACCGCTGGAATTTTTATTTTTAAAGCTTTTTATTATTTTAAGGACTTCTTCGTCACTTACTGGTTCACATCTAAATTTAGGCATGGGTTGAACAGCTGGCACAGTATCTTCCTCATCAGTTCCCAACTGGGTTTCAATAGGAGTGTCATCAACGATATTTATAAAGAAATCGTTAAAAATATCACAAACAATCTCTGGTTTTGATTCAATTTTGCCTTTCTCTTTAAGTTTAATTGGTTTTGTGCCATTATTTTTTGGTTTACCTAAATCATCATTAATACAGTTCCATGTCGTTTTACATTTATTGTTAGATTGTTTTATAAGATTTGAGTAATAACTTTTCTTAGCAGAATGTATGCTTTTCCTGTATGACTTTCTCTCAGTTTTCAGAGAAAACCACCCTATCAGATTTTACTCTTAGCTCTCTACAGAGATACGTCAAATTCTGTTTCTTTCTTTTTAATTCATCATTCATCCATTTATTATTTTGACCTGTCTTAATTTTTCTTTTTAATATTGGGAAGCAAATATTGAAATAATGCAAAAATGTATCAAAAAAAATTTTAAATTTGTCACAGCATGGAGCATAAAACAGTTCAGTCCATGATTCTTTGGTAAGTTGTCTTTTAAAGATATTTATGTTGTCTTTACAAAATTTACGTTGATACTTGAATAAAGGTTTTGCTTTTACTTTCTTGATTCTTAAATCTACGTTTAGTAATATGCCATCATGGTCAGATAGGGCAGTTACAATTGTACTTGCCTGACATAAATTAATTGGCAAGTTGGTGACAAAGTTGTCAATAGCTGTTGCAGACTTGGGTGTAACCCTGGTAGGCTCATTTATTAAATATCTCATTCCTTGACTCTTTAATGTATTTTTAAATTGCTTTGTTTGTTGATTATTATCTAAGATATTAGTATTAAAGTCTCCGGCTATTACAATTTTATAGTTTTTGTTTATCTTGTATAGAATACTTATCAATTGCTCTAATTTGTCTAAAAATATGTTGTGATTTTGCTTGTTAGGTGATATGTAGAACCCAAAAAGTAGTATTTTATCATTTTTTATCACAAATTCTGAAGCACAAAATTCAAAAACCTTCTCTTCACATAGTTTAGTTATGTCTGGATGAATAATCTCTTTACCCTCTACACCCTCTTGTGTAAATATTGCTACTCCACCTCCTGCAATTTTTTCTCTTGCATAGTAGGTTACTAATTTATAGTTATTTAACTTAGGATTGCTAATTGTATTTTTTAGACATTTATGTTCAGTCAAAACTAATACTTTGGGGCTAATTTCCTCTAAAGTAATTAGCAAGGGATCAACTCTAGACTCCAGATGCTCAATGTTCTGGTGAAAAATACTGAAACATTCAAATTTATTTATATTTACGTTAATTGTGCCCCCAGAACCCCTCCCCAAATTTAGTTTTTGTTGAGGTATTGTAAATTTAGGTAAGAGATTATTGAGGTTTAGGTGCTCTAAGATTCTTACTAACACTACTTTCTCAATGAATTTTTAGACAGTTGGGACTAGAGATATTGGGCAGTAATTTTGCAGTTCTTTTTTGTTTCCTTGCTTGTGTAGAGGATATACTTTAGCTATTTTTAATTTGCTAGGATACATGCTTGGGATAATGATTTATTTATGGTGTTAGTCAGAGGTTGAGAAACTTCATTGATACAATGTTTGAGCAACTTTGAGATCACATCATCTATCCCAGAAGAAGACGAAGTTGATTTGAGTGAAGCTATCATGTTACAAACTTCATTCTGGCTTGCTATTCTCCAGACAGTGAGGGGAGTTCCTAAAATAACTGTGTTGTCCATGGAGGATTTTTCAAAGTTGTTTTGTTGGAGTGTTTGTTCGGCTATATTTGCAAAAAAGGTATTAAAATTTTCACAAAGACTGTCAGGGTCCTCTGTGCATTGCAGGGAGAGGGGACATTACCTGCAATATACAACTGCCATGTTGATCTTATTCTTTCTCGTTTTGTTTGTCTTCCACAATTGATGACTCCCCAGATGGCTTTAGATTTATTGCTTGACTTGGCAATGAAGTTTTCATTTTAAGATCTTAATTTTAAGTCATATTCTTTTTATTTCGAGGGCTTCCAGTCTGTGATCTTCTCTTCCGCTTTGATGATATTTGTCTTGGGCTAAGATTAGGTTTCTTCTGATTTGGTTAGCTTCTGGGTTTTTTCATTCATGTCTATTGTTTTTCCTGGATTTAAACATTTTCTTTGGATAGGAAATATCAATCGCCACTGAGAGAGTATCGATGAAGATAGTGTAAGCATCCTCTGCTGAGCCTGTCTGGTAAACTTGTTCCCATGACTTAATAGCCAACAAGTCCTTAAAACACTGGAGGTTGTCGGTGTTGAATTGCATGCAAGTGACAGTAGAGGGTTTGTTTGCTTTTATTTTTGCTTGAATGTGAAAAAACTGTCCGGTGTGATCAGAGAGATCTGAGTTGGTGACTTAAATTTTGATTCTGTCGATATTGATATTTGTGTAGACAACGTCGATGGAAGTAGCTGATGTACTTGTAACTCTTGTCAGGGGTAAGGGTATTCTAGTAATATTAAATACTGCCAACCCTTCATGAAAAGTTGTGTTCTTTCTTGATGGAATCGAACAATTGACATTAAAATCTCCAACAATGCAGATGTCATTTTTATCACAAGAAAGATTGCTCAAGGCACTTGTCAACAGAGCCAATGCATCGTCAAGAAGAGCGTCAGGTGGTGGATAAACTCCAAGTAGGTAAAAATTGTTTCTTTTGTCAAATATAATCTTAACAGCACACATCTCATAGACGAGTTCTTCAGAGTGACTCATAATGTTAATGATCTCAACCTCGTTGACAATATTGTTGTGCTTAAGGATAGTGACTCCACCCTTCTTGTGCCTTCCTCTGCAGTATGTGGTCATCAAGCTGTAGTCAGGCCGTACATTATTTAGAGCCAAATCCTTGAGTCCGTGATCTGTTAGGACGACTAAGTCAAGCTTGAAGAGTTGTAAGTAGTGAGACAATTCATCAATTTTGTTATTTAATGAATCTAAGTTTTGGTGAACAATTACTAAGTTTTTTTATAATTTTTTATTTTAATGCTGAGTTCACGTAGGTTTTTGTTTTGTGCTTTTTTTGCTTTCTGATAAGTTGCTTCTAAAAAAGACGGTTGAAACAGTTTATTATCAGCATTGCTTTTAGATGAATTTGATGATGTTTGAAAGTATTCTTTTTCTGTACTTTTATATTCATTTATTTGTTTATTGAAAATATCCTCAATTGACTCATTGATCCCTCTAGTTTCAGCAAAGATAGGTTGCTCTATTTGTTCACTCCTTGTGTACAGTTTTTCTGGCAGGGTTCGACTGACTCTCTCTGTAGGATATATGTCCAATTGACTTGATGAATCATTAGTAGTCTTGGAATCAAATTTTGTGGGCAGTTTTTTGAGCAGGGTTTGACTGATTCCCTTTGTTGGGTGTAGCTCTGATTGTAATGACGATGTGTTGGTTATTTCTGTGTTAGTAGTCGAATTCAGTTTTTTGAGCGGGGTTCCCTTTGTTATCTGTAAATTTATTGTCCCTGATTCTGATTCTGTATGAGTTTTTTGAGGTTCTTTAAATGGGTTTTGTACAGTTACACCTACTGAGTTTATTTGTGTTTCTTCTGCCTGAACAGTAGAATATCTTATCCTTGATTTTGAGATTTGTAAGGAAACACTAAAATAATTTTTTTCTGTGTGGAAACTGGCTTGTTTTTACAATAATTTTTAGCTTTTGATTTATTTTTATTTGACTGTAATTTATATGTACTTGATTCCATAGGAGAGAAACTATTTTTATTTTGAAACTGAGAAACCATCTTGTGAATGTGACCTTATTTCTTATTTATGTGTTCTAACAAAAAATAACTGGTGAGAGTTTGGTGTGTGTGTGTTACTATGGTAGGTTTGAGTACCAGAATCACAGAAAAATTTTGAATGTTCAAATTTATTTATTTGTTTAAAAGAGATTTGTTTGTCATTTCTAAATGATTTATTTTGTCAAAATATTGATTAATTATTTGATTTTGATTGTGATCTTCACAAGATGTTTGAAGGTCAGTTTTTTGTTTATATATTTGGAGATTCTAGAAAGAATCTTCCAGTTGATTTTGAAGCAGCTCTATTTTAGTAATAAATATGTTTTCTTCAGACATTAAGTCTTCCATTTTGGCTTCCATATTATTTAAATTTATTTTTTAGAATAGAGTTTTGGCCATTCAGAAAACTAATCTCTTCGTTCAACTTTCTATTTTCATTTAACAATACATTACCAGCTTCAGCTGCAAGGGTAAGGGATGTTTCTAGGTCAGTGTTGTTGTAATAGTCAGGGTCTAACTCTTTTGAAGCTACTTCCTCAATCTTTCGCTCAAGATCACTCAGTTGGCAGCTTGGAGATTGACCAAAACCTGAGTTAGGTGTTGGTATGTTAAGTTTAAGTGAGTAGGCAAGTTCAGCCTCCTTAAGAGCATTCTTGAAGAGTCTATTCTGATAGTTTTCAGTTTTTGATTTACCATAAATATGGACATTATCTTAATATACAAAAATATCTGATTCTTTTACAATTGAGGTTGATTTGTCACATTTTAAGAATCTAATGTGCAAGTTGTAGGGCTGTTCCCAACAATATCGTCAGTGATTTCAAGCCAATGACAGTAACCCTTTAGCTTTGGAAAAACTAGATCACCTATTAGGAACTTTGTATTTTTTTCATCAGACATAATGACTGAATTGTTCTGAAATGTTTGATAGGTTTCAGCACACTATTCTTTTGGGCGAACTTTGGCTTTTGTTATACAAATTAAAATTCAATAAATTTGTCAAGATTGCATAAAATTATCAAAAGCTCAGATTCAGACAGGACCACCGAGATTACATTGCCCATCTTGACTCTGTTTTGCCTCATAATCCAAAAGTATTCTGGTCACATAATTATAAAACGTACTAGAAGCTCCTATTCTTCCTCCAACATAGTTAAACTGAGGTATCATGAGTCTAGCATCCCATCAGATATGACAAATCTCTTTGCCACACTCTTCTCAAGTGTCTACTCTCTTTCACCCTCAAATCCCCCGGAGTACGTTGATAGATCCCTGGAATGTGAATCCTTGTTGGAAACTACACTCTATGAGGTCAAATTCTTGCTTGACCAACTGGATACAGGAAAGGGGTGTGGACTGGTTGGAATCCCGCCAATCGTCCTGAAGCAATCCAGTGGACTTCTTTCTCTGACACGCTGCAACTTGTTTAACCGGAGCCTTAAGGCAGGCATATTCAAAACAAGCTATGTTGTTTCGATCTTCAAGGAAGGTGCGAAAGAGGACGTGAAGAATTACAGGCCGATCTCAATACAATCTCAAATAGTCAAGATTTTCAAAAAGATCGTCCTCGATCGGCTACAGATATTTTTCACTAGACTCAACATCGATGAACAGCACGGATTCTCCAAGGGATGCTCTACGGTCACCAACCTGGTGGTATTTGAGGAATATGTAATTGATAGTTTAAACAGGGGTCATCAGGTGGATTATCTTTGCCTGGACTTCAGTAAAGCACTTGACAAGATCAGCCACATCCATCTACTGGCCAAACTAAAATCCTACAGTATTAGTGACCCTCTTTTATCATGGTTGAAATCATATCTAACTGGCAGAATATTGTCGGTAATATATGCGGGGACCCTTTCTGATCCATTCACAGTGCAGTCAGGAGTTCCGCAAGGATCAATTCTGGGGCCTTATTTATTCAACCTTATTCTCCAGGATATCAAAGAAGATATTCATTCCAAATTCCTCTGCTTAGCCGATGATATTAAACTATTTCTCTCAATAGAAGACGACTGCTCCGTTGGACGCCTGCAACTCTCACTTGATAACATCACTAAATGGTGTTCCTCTAATGCTATGCTCTTAAACGTTTCAAAATGCAAGGTCATCACTTAATCAAGAAGCTGCAGTCCATTATTGATCACCTACAGGATTGATGGAGCAGAGATGAGTCGCTCTGAAGTTATCAAAGATATGGGTATGGTTCAGCTCAACCTTAATGCCCAATCAACACATTGATTACATCTGCTCCCGCGCTCCAAGACTTCTGGGTTTGCTGTATAGAACATCAAGATCAGGCTTATCAGCGGCATCCTTGGTGTTTCTCTACAAGGCTCTTATTCGACAGCTCCTTGAATATGCCTCTGTTGTATGGACGCCTCATCAGCTCTACCTGTCGACCTGCTTACAGGAAATTCAAAGGAGATTTGTTTTACAACTGTATTTCAAAACTAGCCAACTACTTAAGCCCGATCTTCTAGTGCAGATGTTCTCCTTCACCCTCTTCAACTTCGTCGACACGTTGTTGACTTGGTATTTCTGTTCAAACTCATTAGAGGAACTGTCGATTGCCCAGAATTATTGTAAAGGTCAACTTAGGACTCCTGTTAGAACAAGATCACATGATATATTTGCCCTTCAACACCACAGAACAAACTACCTCAAAAATATCCTAATGAGTAGATTACAGGAGATGGGCAATCTTGTCGCTTGCAATGTGGACTTTTTCCACGATTCTCTTGGATCATTCAAGAAAAAACTATTCACACTTCAACCTCATCTACTTCGACAATAAATCAATCCACTCTTTTCCTTCTAAATCTTCTCCGTCTTTTTTACCCGACCACACAAATAATTGGTTCCTCTGATCCCCATTTCTACTCCACCTTCTCTATACACCTGTAATGCAACCACTGTATCAAGTTCATTATCTGTAGATATCTGCATGTTTTGTATTGATTATTGAATGTTGTATCTATTAATTTATAATATATTATATGTATTAAGTAATATAAGGTATCTATTGCACTCGTATGTTTATTGTAAGATGTTTTTATGTGTATCCACACAATTGTAAATGACACTGTCGTTGGAAATAAAACTAAAATTAAATAAAAATCTGTATAAACGTATTATAAATTAAAGTGATTATATAACTGTCAGATTTTTTAGTCCAAATTGGGTAAAATTGTCAGGAATATATTGATTAGGTGGCAATCAAGTGCCGTGTCAATAGTATAAGTACAGCAGCCACTGGCACTTCCTTCACATGAGGAGATATATATAGATAGATAGATAGAGATAGAGGGAGGGAGGGAGAGAGGGAGACATGGCTTCCACTATTGCTGGTTAGGTGGCAGTGGTGGGGCTTGTTTTGTACCCAGTGTACATCCATAGAGCAACACTTAGGTATTGTTGCAGTTTTTTTCTGTTGGTATATATATATTTTGACTCGCCCGCCCACCCACCCACCCATACACATACAGTGGGATTGACCCATCCATACACGTACAGTGGGATTGACCTACCCGCCCACACATGAACGTACAGTGGGATTGTCAGTGCTGAAAATGCTGACACACTGTCTGGGTCAATGTCTAGTTACAGGTGGCTCAGCAGCTGTGTGCCAACTTTGTATGATGTGGAAGTATCACTGTTAGATAGTGACTTGGCAGTGACATCACTGTTCTTAGGTTATGTTATAGATAGTAGTAATTCATAAATTCTATTTCCTATTATTTAACTCTTAATTTTAACTTGAAAGCCTTGTAAAAAAACTTAAGAGTGAATAATAAAGTTTTGTGAAGTGATATGCTTAAATCTTGAAAGTCTTTAGCTTGAATTAATCTTGACAGTTTGTTTGCTTCGTAATCTTCAATATTAAATTAAAGTTTCTTGATAGTGTGTTGAAGTTTCCAATGAAATAGTATTAGCTTGTTAACTTACATGTAATCCAAGGTAAGTGTTGTGCACAAGTAAATAATATTTTGTTGGATTATTACCACTTAAATACACATTTTTCTTGAAGTTCACTTTACTGTGACTGTAAGCAGTCAGACATTTTTCTTCCTCACTTTACTGTGACTGTAAGCAGTCAGCCATTTTTCTCCCTAACCATTAAATTGCTATTATAATTTTAATATATGCAGTAAATAGGTAATATGTTCATATATTCATGAAAATGGTTTTTGTGATAACGTAACTGTAAATAGTGATGGGTCGGTTCCATTTTTTTTCGGTTCCGGTTTGGTTCTTTTCTGAAATTGGTTCTCGGTTCTGAGTACTTTTTGAGAAAGTCTCAGAAACTTTGTCCAATAACTTTACGCCAGTGAATCAACAAATTATGTTGAATCAGTCAGTAAAACATTGTATAGTATTTTGGTGATCTCTCCGATATGAAGTATTACACCCTAAAAATTTACAAAATGACATACAATATTTCTAATAACTATAGAATTGGTTACATTTTATTTATTCTCTGGGTATGATTGTTTACATTTTTTTGCACAAAGAAAGTATTTACTTTAAATTAAAAAAGTATACAATTTAGCTAAATAGAATATAATGATCAAATTAGTATGCAATTGAAATTTACCTTGAGGAAATTACAAAACTTGTAAGCATAGAGAAAATTAAAAAATAACCTGCCATTTTAGGTCTAGTTTAGTACTAAAACTTTTTCAAAAACAAATTACCAAAAAAAATTGTTTGATTGAAATTACCACAACTAAATTTATGAGGTGGATGTAATTGTAGTATGTTAAAAATGAACAACAAAAACAAATAATAAAATTAATGGAATTTTATTTGACAAAACTAAAGTTCTTGCCAACATCCTGCATTACGCATTACTATCCGAGAATCGTAAGGGAAGCAATAGAAATATATATAGAAGAAGAAATAGTTTCAGTAAGGGTGATAGTATACGGCTTCCAAAGACATGGGAACCCATTTTTTGTAAATTAAAATAAAATGGAAGAGTCAGCCATACTGATCTTCTTAGGCCAATGACCGTAGGTCACGTTGGTCGTGCCTCCGTCCCCCCCCCTCTCCAGCATACCTGCCAAACCAGTCCTCACCCCACTACCTGTTATAAAAACTGGAAGGTTAATCGTTGATCTCCGTCACAGTATAGGCAAAACGTCTGGTTATCTTGTAAATATTGTTGATAGAACCTTGACACGGTTGTCACCGGAAAATTTAGATTCTAGTCATAAATAATAATATAATTAATTAAAAAAAATTATTTTACTAACTATTGAAAAAAAGCTATTTGTATTAACTATTGGTTATTTTCTCAATTGGTGATAATACTGAATTAAGAAAATGTAAATGCTACTTACATTCATAAAAAACTATATAGCCAATAATGCCATAAATGTTTTTAGAAATTACAGTATACATTTTGTTTTAAATTTAAGAAATAATAAACTATTTTGGGTCAGTAAATGTTAAGTCAATGCAATTTTAAACATTAATCCATTTTTAGGCTTTGTAAAAAGAAAAAAATAATTAAAATAAAATTTAACTATTTTAAAATAAAAATGCTAATTAAATAAATAAACTCTTAATATCTTAAGTTCATCATAAAAACCTTTTATTTTTAAAAATAAAGAATAAAACTAGAAGCATAATTAATTCAGAATGTTAAATGAGTTGTAAACGGAATGGAATGTTTCCACAAGGTTTTCTTATCAGGCAGGAAGTGATAAGAAAGAGTGATAAACAAGGGTGAAGCTGGAGCTCAGGAGGAAAGGACTACTGGATTCTGGACTCTTGAACAAAATTGAATGGCTTTAATTCATTGCCTTTGCGTGAGAATCCCTATTCATTAATGTTATCTGCCTCTTTTCAGTGCTAATAAGGAAGTGACCTTCTATGGGCAGATATTTTCTGATAAAGATATATTGTTTATCTTGTGGCCAGATTTCATTTGATTGTTCTGTTTATCAGCACTTACCTGAAACATTTCTGATATGAAAGCTATAACCCCATTTACGTTTTTAAAGAATAGGAACCGCAGAACCGAGATTTTTCCATCTGTTCTCGGTTCCGGTTCTTTTGTCAATAACCGATAGAACCAAGAATCTACTTTAGAGACCGAACCATCCCTAGTTGTAAAATTATTATAAGCAAAGTGCTTATAAAATTTGTTGCATTAGTACTATTTGGCAATTGCACATGACAAAAGTTAACAGATGGTCCCATGTTTAAAGTTAAGCTTTCAAAGTTAATAGACAATTAGGTTTATTGCATCATTTGGCCAATATGCCCTATCTACATTTCTTTAATTTTAAATTATTTTTGAATTAGCAACTAAGGTTGTATAAGTTGTGAATAAAACCCTCTTAAGGTAATTTAGTATGTTTTATTGTAAATTGCAGCATGTTTCAATTTATAATTTTTGTGGATATGAAAATAATAATGAAAATAATGATTTATTCCACATCTAAAAACAGATTACAAACTAAAATTACAAAACAGCTCGGAATTTACTCTGCCACTTTTTCCAGTAGTCTGGCAGAGCAACTGAAATAAAGATTAAAGTTTAAACAAGAGTCCTACAACTAAAAAAGCAATACTGCAGCATGAATGACCTGGTTTTAAACGAAAAGAAGACACAGCAGCTAATTTTCACATCTAATCATAATCAGCTTGAAGGCCTTCCAGGACTAACTACATCTGACACAACAAAATATTTAGGTCTCATCCTGGACAATAGGCTTTCTTGGAAGCCTCATGTGGACAAACTTTGTAATAAGCTTAACTCTTGTGTCTACGTGGTAAGAAGAATTAAACAAATCTGTAATGCAGACATGGCAAAAACAGCATATCACTCATTATTCGAGTCACACCTGAGATATGGGCTAATAGTCTGGGGAGGGACAACTCTAACTAATATACAAATAGTACTAATAATTCAAAAGAGAGCCATAAGAGCCATTACCGGACTGGAACCTCGACACAGCTGCAGAGAAGCGTTCAGGGAGCTAAAAGTACTAACAGTGGTAGCTCTCTACATTCTCGAAACGATCCTACACTCGGTAAAATCTGGACAAACTAGAAACGGAGACTTCCATTCATACAACATGAGAAATGGTCATAATTTTGCAATAGCTACACATCATCGGAGCTTATTTGAGAGGAAGCCATCATACAGAGGAACAGTCTACTACAACAACCTCCCAGGATTCCTGAAGACAATTCCGACACAACGTCTGAAAAATTCACTATCAGATTGGCTTCTGCAGAGACCATTCTACACCACCCAAGAATTCATGGACTGGATAATTAAATATTATTGTTTTCTACCTGTGCCATGTAACCATTATTGTATGACGAAAATTCTAAACTCAATGTTTATGAATAAAGAATATTGTCTATTGTCTATTGTCCAGTCCAATCACTGTAAATGCTTCCTCCTCTGTGTCGTCTGCTTAATACTATTAGTTATTTACACAAAACTATATACAAATAAATAAAACAAAATTAAACAATACAAAAAAGAAAGATATACTCTCTTTGAGAGACCTCATTTTAATAATTTTAACAAGAAATTTTAGCGTTAATAAATGAAAATATATATATTTATAAACAGACAATTATAGTAGTAAAGACTATTTTACATTAAATTATTAATTGTATGTCTGTAAATGCCTTCTTATGTATCACACCAAGATAAATTTTGTTATTATATCATCAGTGTTTGTTGTCAGGCCGTGATTGGAAATGGACACAGCAGTGTCGTGATAAGGCATATTTGCGGATATTGCGCATGTTTGAGGATCGACGAACAGCTCCGTATTCAATTCATCAAATAGCCTTAATGGGTGCATCTGAAGGCAAACAGGTGGGGGAATGGTTTGGTCCAAACACAGTTGCACAAGTACTCAGGTTAGTTGTTTGACCTGTTAGCAAAATTATTTAGTTTAGTAGCATATTAGATTTATTTGAGGTCTTTTATTTCAAATTAAACAGACCTGAGTCCTAAAAAAGATTTTTAAAATTACTTTTAATTGGCCATCTGATTAAAAAACTGTTCATACTAAATTACTTGGGCATTACACCAAAGCTGTATTGTCCTATTGAAAGTTGTAAGCTATAAGTTAAAACATTCTCTACAAATATTTGGGTTAAGTGTTTAGGGTCACCTTCCAACACATAGAACATCCCTCTTCATGAATAAGCTTTCATAAGTCGGTGAAACAATGCTAAACAAGCTTCCTGCTGAATTCAAGAGTTAAAGCCCAAAAATATTTAAGAAGAAACTAAGGAACTGGTTGCTGGAGAAAACCATTTACAGCATGGAAGAATTCTTAACATCTGTTAACCCTCATTTTAACACTTGACTTTTGACTTGAATTTTAATGTCTTCTGTAACATTATTATTTAACATGACTTATTTGCTAATATTTACAAGTATGTAAATAAAATAATTGTCTATTATTATTTAGGTTTTGAGTCATAATTTAAAATATTTTATTAGGCCCACTTGTTATTTTGGTCTAGGGGGCTGAGTTGTTTGTTATATGTTACCAATGTTAGAAAGAATATAAAAATGCCCCTGTGCATAACTTTGTTTTTGCTCTTTTCTTAGAAAAATGTCTGTTGCATTATTTAAAAAAATGTAGTTGAAGATTTATATTCAATAATAAGATCTGATATTTCAAGGATATAAAAAAGGTACGGAAGTATGGTAAAAATGCAAACCAAATACCCTCTAAATCATTTTAATTTAAATTATATCACCACATGTTTCGACTTTATAGTCATTTTAAAGTGTATAAGTCAAATAACTAAATTAAGTATGTAATAATTCAGTAAATAAACTTTGTAAAACATGTGGTTTTTGTGAGGATTATTGATAGATATGGATAAGTTGTTGATATTTTTAATAATGATTTTGAGTTTTTAGAATTTTATTTAAAATTGGGTAGGTGTAATTGATTTTTGTGGTCAATAAGTTCACTGGATTTTCTTGTTGTGCCAAATAAATGTTTAATTCTTCTGTTGCATTTAGGGATGTGCCAACTTGCTGCTTTTGTTTAACTGATGCACAGTTCAGTTTGCCAGCTTGTATCATTTTAAATTAACTGATGCGAAGTAACAAGAAGTCAGGCATTCAGTTACTGTTGAAACTAACCGAATTGAAATCAACCGTCTGTTGTGTTTTCTGATACAAATAGAAGCAGAAAAGGCGAGCGGGATATATGGAGTATCCATTTCCTGTTGAATCAGGTATTCTCGCGCATCAGTTAATTTTCACATCAGTTAAATTGCATCAACTGATGCAAAGAAACTAATGTGGTTACTTTTAGCCATCCCTAGTTGCATTAATTTTCTTGCCCTTTTTCATAAAATTTAATATTTTCATGTTTTCTTCCATTTTTGTGTAAGTATGGTCTGTGGAGAGCAAGTGTTCTGTGAAGGTGGATTTCATTCTAGTTGTGTTTTAGCTATTTCTTATACACTTGAAAATGACTGTAAAGTCAAAACGTTGTTATATAATTTAAATACAAATGTTTTAGATAGTTAAGGTACTCAGCATTTAAATAATTAAGTTCTAATAATACTTATTTGTTGTAAACAAGTTTACTGTAAAGTTTGCCCAGTTAGAGTATGCGTCATATCATTGTGAGCCTGAGTATTTCGCCGGTGTTGCCAGTTCTACTTGTGTACAATCAAAAACACACATATGGTTTGCTATGTCACTATTCACCAAAGACAGTGAGATTTAAATCTGAGAATTGGTTGTATAGCCGTTAATGACAGAATCAATCAGATGATTTCAGTAACAGTAGCAACAAAGTCTCATTCAATAAAGATTGTCTGATTACATAGTTCAGCATTCACCTTTCATTACCAAAGTAGATTTACGAAAAGCAAGGCTATCGGCTAATGTAAAGTGTACAGTTACCAATAATGCTTGTCGACCTTTGTTTCAACTACTTGGAAATATATT
This sequence comes from Stictocephala bisonia, assembly GCA_035578905.1. Classification (NCBI taxonomy): domain Eukaryota; kingdom Metazoa; phylum Arthropoda; class Insecta; order Hemiptera; family Membracidae; genus Stictocephala; species Stictocephala bisonia. The sequence goes on from JAQJVL010000291.1 coordinate 426,601, forward strand.
TTAAATTTTACTCTTCCGTCTTATAATTCTTTTGAACTCTGTGGGTTCTATAAATAGTAATTTAATTTTGTAATTGGATTTCAGCTAAATGGGTCAACTAAATTCATTATGATGAAACACAAATTGCTTATTATATGATTTAATTTACAAGTTTTTAAGATATTTTTAAATACAGTAGAACCTCTTTAATCCGAACCCCCGTAATCCGAACGTCCACTAATCCAAACGCCGCCGCAGGAGCCGTTTAACGTTGGCCGTTGAATTAACTACAACGGAATGCGCTCAAAACAGTACTGTTTATTCACTATGTTTACTACTGTATTAAATAAACACTGTATTTTACTTTATAAAGCATTTTTCACTTTTCCCACAACAATTACGATCCATTTTAGCCACGTTTTAGCTATTGTTATGTAAAAGCAACAAAATGTTCTGTAATCCGAACATTCCTTAGTCCGAACTACCCCCGGTCCCAATTAGTACGGATTAAAGAGGTTCTACTGTACTATGGTTATTTTTAGTTTAAAAGGTGTTTAAATGAATCTGACTTATTTAGTATCTAAATGTCCTTCAAACAGCTAGTTTACACACTATTCATAACTAATTATCGCCTGAAGTTATTAACATAACGAGCTTTGTGAATGTATAAAATAAATAAATTCGTTAAATTTAAGCATAACAAACATATAATTACTTAAATTCTATAGTAACTCCAGTAATAAATTTAGAGAGACAGAGATCAAATTTATTTACAATCTTAAACATTGAAACATTGTCAAATTTACAAAACATACATAAACCAAGTCCTTCTTTTTAGCTTTGTGAGGTACAACAGTTAATGTATTCATCCACACTACAGAACGGACGATGCAGCAGGTAGTGGTGCATGCTTCAATTTCTCGGATCTGGAGCTCTTTCAGCAGATTAAAAAGTTTGGTCACACTGTATGGTTTCCGCTCAAATATTCTGGTGTGATGTGGGAGCTTGAAATCATGGGTACGGCACGTGTTGTGGTGATGAACATCCTCATTGCGCTGTGGACGTAATGAGTAAGCAGACAACTTCGATGTATGAGTTCACTGTCAGGATTATCCACTCCACAAATGCTCCTCTGCAGCTCTATCCAGTCCAATTGGCCATTACTTGTACTGATATTTTCTGAAGAACCAACGCTCGTTTTTGTTCTTCATATTCTGCTGAAATGTAGCACACCATAGAACAATCACATACCTAATGTGGCTGTCAATCAGAGAGTGGGCTCCTGTTTTTACTGCCTCAATCGTGCTAACTGCTTGTACATGCCCAGAGCGAAGATGTTGCTGCTCAATTTCTTCAAGAGTCTGTCAATGTGCTCCTCCCACTTAAGTTCGCAATCCAGAATTAGACCGAGAGGTTTTATGGGGTTGACACTCTGGAGATTGGGAAATTCTGAAATTTCTTCCTTCATCCTGCACATGTTAAGCTGCCTGAGTTTTCATTTAATACTAAATCAGTCATACTACAATATTCCGCAACCATGTTGAGGGATATAAACGACTCTTCCTCAAGGTCTCTTTTTTTTTTTTTTTTAGGCAAATGGCTTTGGGGAACTTCAACTTGCTAGGAAAGGAACACAAACATGGGCTTAGATTGAGGATGTGAACTATAGGTGTAAATAGTTCATGCTGACAGTATTTTACTATCCTTGAAGAGAACTCATCCAGGCCGGAGGAGCTATTGTTCTTCATTACTTCAATTAATTTCCTTTATTCATTTTCAGATGTTGGTGCTAAGTTTTTCAATGGAAAAACAATCTCAGGTACCTCTTATAGAAAGATTTTGGGTTTTTCAATTTGAATATTCTTTAAGATTTCGTTGGCTATAGATACAAAATAGCAATTAAATGTATTGGCGAGTTATATAAAATCATCAACTCGTTGAGTAAAATTTCAGTCTTAAGTTTCTTGTTTTCTTCTAAAAGCACATTGCTGATTTCACCTGCCATTTTCAGGCCGTTGGAACTATCCAGTTCATTATCAAAATTTACGTCAGTTTGGCTTTACTCAAGTTTTAATTCATACTGTCATCAATACTTTCAATTACCATATCACTCAAACTGTTGGCACTCTTAATAATTTAGATCATACAAGTATAATTTATCAATAAAATATAAAACGTTGTTATAACACAAAAGAATAACAAAAAAAGTTACAAACATACACAAGTATATTAAACTTTATAATAATAAAAAAACATAAACTTAAAAATAATCACGAAAATATACAAAGTAAAAATAACACTCCTCTTAGTTTGATTAGGTTACTTTTATAATGTTTAAGAATAACAGATGAAACCAAATTAAACATCGCATTGAACGGAACAGCCGTATAACTGCAGTTACTATTGGCAACACCGCTAGGTGAGAGGTGTAGAGGGGAGTGTCTTCAGCACAATTGGCCAAGCTCACAATGATATGACGCGGACTGTCACAATGATATGACAGCACAATGAAATATGCACTGGGTGCTACTATCTGTTGGCAAGCCACAGCTGCCGTTACAAATCCATTCAACTTATTTAATGTTACTTATGGCTGTTTGAAATTCCTCCTCCTATTAAAAATGCCGGCGACCGTGAATTATGCGCTGTGTAAGTTTTCAAAACGCTATAATAAACATAGGCATGAAAGCAGCCTTCATCGTGAGTCTGTCACCAAGACAATTTGGTTTTAAACATCGTAACCATCACTATTCCAATGTTCTAGGAATGTGAGAGAGCTGGTTAAACATTTGTTTTTGTGATTCCCTGTCAGCATTTTGGGAATTTAGCATAAGCAAAACTCTCGGTAATTCAAACTTTCTATCTCATTTTCATAAATCGCACTTCTTGTCATTTGAAGACACTACATAACGATACAGTTGTTAAGCATCTGTTTTCTTAGACTTTTTCATCGACATTTGCATCAAAACATTAGTAATGAGTGACGGTTTCGCACTTCGTTCCCTATCATGCACATTCATACAGCAACCTTAAAAACTTTCATCCAATTCTATACCATCCCATCACTTATCCTTTTTTTTCAATAAATTTCACTGATCTCTCGATAAATGTCAGCTGATGTCATGCCTTTGACGTTACGAAAAGTTATCACAATATGTACTTTACAGTTGGCAGCATTTTTAATCGAATAAGAACTTTCAAACAGCCTTAAGTGACCTTAAATAAAGTCGAATGGATTTGGAACGGCGGCTGTGGCTTGCCAACAGATAGTAGTACCCAGCATTCATGCCCTGATCACCAGCGCTATAGCAGCGCGATTGCAAAACAGTACTTACTTTAAAAACATGCCTCGTAAATGTTAACCAATTTAATTTTTGGATTGAGGTTTCAAAGGTAAATAATATTTCTAAAAACTCAGTAATACAAGTAAACTGTTTATAAGCTCTAAAAAGGGAAGTATTTAAATATTAGTTCCCCCAAACTGTTCAGTTCTTAAATTACATTTAATATCTTTTGTCACACAATGGTTTTTGGTAAAAGTAAAATTTAATTCCACTCTTAATTGTATAAATTCTTCATTCTTGTCCCAACATGTTTAGTTTATAATAATTCATATTCTTCTGATTTTCTTTAATTATTGTAATTCTTTCTTTTCAACAGCTCCAGTTCTCTTCTCTATTTTAGTCTTTGATGTTAACCACTTTGGCAGTGGAAATCACATGAAAGCAGAATTGAGTTGGCTTACCCGGGTATAAAGTATGTTTTTTTCATGAGAGTCATTTTTCATCAGTGAATTTAAAGTATAATAAAACCTCTGCCATGGCAGACATTTTTACCAACTTCTTGATTGCCTAATTTAAAAGTTAAAGAAGAGTTCAGCAACAAAATCAATTATGTAAATTAAACAGCCTCTTTTTAAACATATTTCCAATGTTCTTTATATTGTAAACTATTCTGATCAAATTTCCATTGGTATTAATTTTTAGCATTTTGGCAATAAAACGGTAAAATTTAATATAAACAGAACTACCAATTGTAACGGGTGAGGCAGAAAGGTAGAACAGATTGTATTCTGACTCGGGTAGCAAGATTGAGACGACTGATGTGGTCACGTGCTAGGTAGCTCTTGCCATTTTGTTAAGTCAGCGTCATGGAGCCGTGGACTGTGCAACATTGTGTGTTTGCTTACGATAGTTTTGTGGGTATTAATTAGTCTATCGTTGCAGTTCAGTGTGATTTTTGTCGCCATTTCAATCGTGTGAGACATGACAGTGTACCCACTCGTAACACCATTTTACGTTGGGTTGAATCATTTTGTTTATTAGGAACAGTGATGTATAAAGAACTGCCAAGGGCTCCACTTAGTACACGCTCCAGAAGTGGAAAGAGTTCAGCAAACCATACTCTGTAGTCCTGGTCGATCTGCTAGGACACATTCTGCTGAACTGCGTCTCTGTAATCGTTCAGTAAGGCGTATTTTACATATCAATATAGGACTTCATCCCTACAAAATGTCCATGGTGTAACGATTGAACCCTACAGATTATTTTAAGTGGCTAAATTTTGCTCGATAAATGGAGACCATACTTGACCAAAACGACAACATCATTTTGTTTATGACTGATGAAACACGTTTCTATTAGAATATTTTGGTAAATAAGTAGAACTGTCATTATTGAGCTGATTAAAATCCAAAACTAATGCATGAAAGACCATTACACAGTCCCAAAGTAACAGTTTGGTGTGCTGTAAGCAATACAGTTGTAATTGGTCCATACTTTTTTTGAAGACGACAACAGGACCACTGAAACTGTAACCTTGGAACATTACAGGCAGATGATCACTGACTTCTTCCTACCTGAACAACACGAGATGACAGCTCACACAACAAGAATTTCAATGCAAGTAATTCGAGCTGTTTTTCGTGGTTTCAAAATTTCTCGGTTTGATGACATTGATTGGCCTCCTTGTTCCCCAGACCTGTCCATGTGCGAATATGTTTTGTCTAGTTTCCTCAATTCACTGTATACTAGCATAAACCACGTACACTTGAAGAACTGAATGAAGCAATTTGTGTGGAAGTCTTTCAGATTGACAGGGCAACGCTAGAAAGAGTGAAAGCCAACTTCCGAGATTGGCTTGTGAAGTGCATTGCTCAAAACAGCCGTCAGCTGGCAGATGTTCAAGCATTAATTTTGTAAAATGGCAAGATAATGTGAGTATTATTCTGTAAATGAAATTTTTTCTTTTCTCAGGTCCTTTCTGCCTCATGACAAACATTCTAAACTTAATATTTATGAATAATGAATATTGTCTATTGTATGGTGCCATAAAATTATGACCAAAAACTTATAAATTCTAATCCCATATATTTTTTTTTGTTTTTAATAGAAAATTATCGGTGTATGATGAATGGAGTTCGTTGGCATTTCACGTTGCTCTGGATAACACATTAGTCATCAATGATGTTCGTAAGTAAATATTTAAATAAATACATTTTTAAATAGTAAATGTTTTTATCGTAAATTTGCTTAAGAATAAATAATTCTAATTATCAATAGTTCCAATTGAATTTATTTTATGTTTCTCAATCCATTTTTACAGTATATAAAGAAATTAATTTTTGAATGAAAATATAGTTAAATTTCTTAAAAGCATAACATTACCTCATTGATCTATAGGTTTATTTGCACTGCACAGTCAGTTATTCATCCCATTAGAATCAAGGAAAATGGGAGCATTTGGCAAAAAATACAATTTTCAAACTAGAGCAAATATTGTTATATTTTTATAATGAAACAGGCTTTTATTTTTATAAATTTTGAAAGGAAGTCTAAATTTTTGTTTAGTAAACAATAAAAAGTCATTACTGTGTTGCTGTAGTTTTGTTGACATTTAATTCTGTACAAGAAAATATTATATTTTATAAATATTTTTAAATCATCACACAAAAAAATTGTTTTCTAAACCAATGTAATTTTTGTCATTTTGACTTTAGCCAAAAATACAAAACAATGTTTACCTAGAACTACAGGAAAATGAAGCTTGAGTGGGAGTTCAATTTATAATGTATTATATTAATAAATTTGTAGAGTTTAAGTATTTGAAAATTAATTATAAGATAAACTTTATATTGTACAAATATAATAAAAATAGAAACTTACACTAATGGTAATCCTTTAGTCATGGTCCCGCTGTGACTAATAACAAAACATTTGCACTTGTCTGCTTATGTTTAAAATCACTAAGTGAACGCTAAATTTGATTGTAAAACAAGTCAGCTGATTGTTACTAAGTTGACTAGGAACAGAAAGCAATATTGAAGCACATAGAGTAACAATAAGTTGGTTATTATTGTCATAAACGAGGTTGTTTAGCTTGCAAACATCATAGTTTGGTGCGCGACATTGCCAATTTGCGATGTATTTTTAGATTATAAAACGATCCAAGTGGTAGCTCATATATTTTTTTACAGTATTTCGGTCTTCACTGATTGTTTGTAATAATTATTTTTAACCATTTGATGCAATAGTTTATTTTTACAAAAATATTTAAAACGCATTGTCACCATCACGAAACAATTCTGTGATAGCAATGTTCAGCCCAGATCAGTCGTCATGAAACGGTTCCATGAAAATAGGCCAGTGGGTTAAAGAACGATATCATATTTTATTACATTTTATAAAAGTAAATAATTATAGAGAGTTTATAAAAATGTGCAATATTTAATACTACTATAGTTACAGAATACTGTTGCAAATCTATAGTGACAGATTTTATATACATTTTTTTTAATTAATAAATAATACTCAAATTTTTTTAGAAGTGATAATCAGCAAATTATGTCTGTATACTTATCTTATTTAAGACTAAAACTTTTAAAATTTAAAATACCATTTTACAAATAAAAATCATTAACCATAATAGTGCTTAAAAATTAAAAAAGAATAACCTCACGTAACAATAAAGAAATACAATGAAATCATGACAGAAGAATTCTTACATACTTAAGAGGAAGTTCAAAGAATAAAGTACAAAAACCCCAGAAAAAATACAAATTTAAACACTAGCAAAATGCATACAATCTGTTCCTCTAACAAACACACACTTTTAAGTGATATTCAGAGGCGAACTGTTGTAAACATTCATGATAAACATAGGATTAAGGTAAAAAGATTGTTTATCCCCACTATGTTCTGCATATTACAATATATCAAAGGATAAATCAAATCAAAACCATAACATAGAAATATGACCAGGAAAACAACTAAAAACGTAACCGTCTTGGCTTTACTGATGATCTAGCCCTGCTAGTATATTGTACAGAGGAATCTTAAGCATAGCTAGAAAACCTGGATAAGAATCAGCTATAGGTGTAAAAATCTCAAATAAAAACAATGGGAACATAGACATATTTAAAGAATTTAATAAATACCTAGGTGAAAAAATAACATCAATGGTTAGGAAAAATAACAATTGTGAGAAAGAAAAAAAATTGAACTAAGAAATTATAAAAAACTTCTACAGTAAAAAAAACCTTGCATATTAAAATCAAACTCAAATACAACAAAACGATTGCACAATCAGAAGTCACCTAAACCAGCAAAATCTCTGTTAAACTAAGCCAGAAAAACACAATGGAAAAAGTACAAAAATTTGCAAGAATCGGCGAAACATGTATAAGAAAAAGACCATAGATCTATAGAACCAATCACAAATTACACAAGAAAAAAGTATTAGGAGAAATAAGACATCAGTAAACTTGCTTGAGAGGATAAATTCACAAACAAAACACACCTAGGTGAAAATACAAAGACATAATGCATTGTAAACATTTTCAATGATACTAACATCGTCATCAGATTAGAAGAAAGCGTATTATGTGGATTTGTCTAAGTGGATTTATCCTCTCAGGTAAATTTGTTGATACACTATCTCTCCTATCACAGTAAGTTTTTGCTTAGTGCCCTAAACCTGGCCTCAAACACGAGAAAAAAAGAGAATCTCATATTTAGGATAGATTAACCAGACAAATTGTTACAAATTAAGTCCACGAAAGAAATTAACATAATGGAAGAAGACTTTTATAACAATAAAAGAAAATAAAATGAGAAAAGTTTCTATGGTATATGATTTTCTTTAGGCGTTAACTAAAAATAGTTATTTTCAATTATGTTCAAGGAGCAAAACAATATTGTACAGGACTGAAGTACAATATCCTGTTGAAGTTATTATGTTTGTAGGTCGCTTGTGCACTGAAGGTCACAGTTCAGGAGAAGTGAGAAGACGGCCTAGGCATTGGAAACCTTTAGTCCTTGTGATCCCTCTTAGGTTAGGTATCACAGATATAAACCCTGTTTACGTTCAGGCAATAAAGGTAAGCAAATTTTTCATAATAACTTATAAATAAGAAAAGATTAAAGGTAAAATTATACTGTAATAATCAATTTGTATAGTTTTAAAGATAATTGAACAATGATGTGGTGGATTCATACACAAAAGATATGCATTTTCTTTATGTTATAGTTACAGACGTTTGCTCTTTTCTGCTGTTAGTTAGTTCCAGAATTTGTTTTTTGTTTTACAGACAAACCAAGGATATCTATACAAAATATCATTTTAATAATCAATTCTAGTATTGCTACTTAGTATTTGCTTGTTTTTCTGTGATCATTTAGAGTTATTTGAACATACTTGCTGCAAATCAAACTAATTTGGCTCATTGACAGGGCTGATACTGGTATTTTGATTGATGTTGCTAATAGTATTGCATGAAAGTTTATATTTTTATGAATGGCGTCACTTTTGTTTACTTTTTAATATTTTTTATTCCAAAAGATTGTAAATTACAATTTATCTGGTATTATCTTGTAAATTACAAACACATTTTCAGTTGAATATTTAACCCATTTTGGGTCTTAACCAATTTTGGAATTTTTGAGGATACAATTTTTTTAAATAAGTGATAGGATAACTTGGGCTACTGAAAATGAAAGACATAAATGGAGGCATTTGCAAGCTTTTAAATACAATTTAAATAAATACAAATAAATTCACAGTACCCCTAATACAGTGGACTCCCGATTATCGGCGATAATGGGTGGCAGAACGATCGCCGATAATCGATTTCCCCGTTAATCCAAAAATAGCCTAAAATGACCTTTAATCGGTTTAAAAATAACCAGTATCTAAAAACTATGTAAATTTACGCAAATACAAACATATTTTCCGTTTATCCATCTTATAAATCAGTCGATAAGCACTTCCACACAGCTGTACACAACTGACTCACGGTGGCAGACGGCAGTGAACTCAAAACAATAGAGCGTGCCACTGCCACGCCTGACGTGACTCATCTGTGGCAGACGAAGTACATTGTAAACAACTACCCTACATGTTTCGAAAATAACGTTGAAGCGCAGAAATAGTGATAATAATTTGCCGATAATAAGCGGACAAATAAGTTGCCTTTTTCATTGTTTTCCGTTTCTTCATAGCAGAAGAGGAATCAGATGAACTTTCAAACTTTAAAAACTCATTCTTTTTGTTTATTATACTTCGGACGGTTGTATCGCCTAAGTTATATTCAACTGAAAGTGCCTTTATTGTATGCCCTTTCTCAAACTTCCCAATAATTTACTAGTTTCGTCTGAATAGACAACACAACTCTTTTCCGTTTTGTATCCATGTTGTAAACACACAATGCACTAAGAAAAACACAAAATGTAGTAACGTAAACACAAAAATGCACTAAACAAAACACTGTACACCAACTCACGAATGTCAACTCGTGAACGAAAACAAACTCACAGTGAAAATAGAATAAAAACAGCGCACTGAACTGAACAATATTGTTTACGTGTGTGACAAAGCAAGCGAACTTGACCGCAAATAACCTGGTCATGTGTCAAGGTCAGCCACTTCTACAGGGTGTCCACGCTTAAACGATCGCTATAGATAGTGCGCGCATGGATGAGCCTGCCTCGTCTTATTATTGCGTAGTATTTTACATTTTTCTAAAGCGTTTTTTAATTTATTTTTTTATTTGGCCATCCCCGTTTATCCACAACACCGATAATCCGCTTGCCGATAATCAGGAGTCCACTGTATAAGAATATCTGTAAGATTTACTAATACTATTAATTTTTTTTCAGGCAACTTTTACTTTCAAGCAATCGCTAGGATTAATAGGTGGCAAGCCCAATCACGCTCTTTACTTCATTGGCTGTGTTGGTAAGTTTTGATGATTAGTTAAATCAAAGAAGTTATATTTCGTTTTGATTGGAATTAATACTTTAAAAAAAATTATGTAGTTGTTTTAATAACGGATTGAGATACTCTCCATACTTAAGCTCTCAGAAATTATTGTCTGAGATTTTCTCAATCCAGTAATATGAAGCCATTTGTAGTCTGATATCGTACAAATTACCTGTGAAACTTTTTAAGGTTATTTCATAGAGCAAATCGTGTTTAAAGAGAACAATGCCTAGAAGGAAGTAAAACTAATTTTTCTAAGCTTCGTCCGAATGAGTTTGACACTATTACCTTGTAACAGAACGATAACTCCAATGGGTCTTCGTATTGTCTGCATGGCACACTCACTGTTGTTTGTACATTCTTTGATACAATTGCACTATAGTACAAGACCTCTTTGATCAATTAATTATTTTTTAATAGCAATTAAGGAATTTATGCAGAATGCCCATAAAAGAACACCGAAGTGTTTAAGTTAAATGTCTTAGTTTATAATAAAGTTAGGTAATTGTTTTGTACTTATTGTGTGCCCTGTTTGTGGCTTGGCATAAATCCAAATGGTCTTGGAGTAAAAGTCCAGCATGTCTCGGGTCACAGTTGTTAAAGAAAAGAATAATACAAGGTTTCTCTTTGTAAACAATTCTCGATTTAAGAGGACTTACATCGCAAATGTTTTGTTCATACATTTTATTCTTCACAATCTCCAGATGATAATATTTTTTGGAGTTGGATCTTGATTTTTATGTTGCACAGGAATGATCTGGTTTTCTGACTCATACAGTTTACTAGGCGACTATTGTTTTAACAAATTTCCACTTTCTTTCTTTAATCAATGGCTAGTGGTTTGTCCTTAATATATTACTCGTGTCAAATAGTCAGCTATGCAATAGAAAAGATAATTTTCATTAGGTAGGTAAAATAGTCAGCCATGTAATAGAAAAGATTATTTTCAGTAGTCAGTTAACATACTGAGCCTTATGTAGTATCACCACTACAATTAGTAACCAAGGAAGTGTTTGCTAGTTGTAAACAGGCTACCAACCTTTATTCAACAAAATTAACACTGTGTATGTAGATCATTTTTCAAAAATCTCAACAGAAATACTATCAACTGTTATGGGTCAAATATGTAATGAATAATTTATCACATTTCACTAAATGTCACATACTAAATCTGAACATTTTATTAAAGTTGAAAATATGTTTTTATTGAAAGTACAAGGGTAGTTTCAAAAAGTAAGTTATATTATTTTTTTAACTCCTTTCGGTTTGCGGAAGAAGCCTCAGAGTCACAGGGTATTTGTGTCTGGATATAGTGACAGAACTGTAAAATTCCTATGCATGTGAGTTGATTGATCAGTCAGTCAGACTAAAGACAATTTGGAGCCACGAGCTCCACGTATTCCACTGATTGTGAGGTTTATACTGTTTTTTTTTTTACGTTTTTAAACATCTCAGAATAAAATATACTACCAAATTTCATGGTGATTTGTGTAGTGTTTATATTATGGGTGAAATATAATATATAAATAAACAAGTGAAAATATGATGTCAAGACCAATGTTTTATCATTGGCGTTAATCATGTATTGAAGAATAAGAACAATTGCATGATGAACAATGATGCAACTGCCTCTTCACTTCTGTCGTTGAAGACGTGTTGTGCATGATTTCATAAAGGATTTTCTCTGACAATCTTCAGCTCTTCAAAGTGTGTACATGATTCCACCCTTGTTTACAGAACAACACAAATAGGTGAGAGATGCTGCTTTGTAGTTTTAACAATTGTTTGAGGATGAGGGCGAGGGTTCATTTGATCGAATATTGAGACAGAGGATGAGACATGGAACCACCCATGGATTCCTGAATCCAAAAGACAGAGTATGGTGTGGAAAGGATCAGACAAACTAAAAAAAAGTTGTGGAATCCACTGGAAAAATCGTGCCAATTGTCCTTTGGGATAGTAAGGCTGTTTTATTGCTTGACTTCCTTCCTCATGGAACCACAATAAAGGCAGCTTGATATTGGGAGTTATTACAAAGAAGAGCAATTCTAAAGAAAAGGAGAGAAACTTGACAAAAAAGTGATTTTGTTCCATGACAAGCCTCACCCACACACTGCTTATCAGACTCAAGACCTGCTTGATGATTTTCAATGGGATGTTTTTAGACATCCACCATTAGGTAGTACCATTGATTTACTATACATAGAAGATGGTTCCATTCAATGCTAAATTTTAAGGCACGGAATATGGGAGCAATCGAGCTGCTACCTGTTGTCAATCGAGTTAAAGAAGGTGAAATTGCCTCAGACTTTGACTGTTGAGAGCGCAACCTGTGAGCAGTAAAGGAAACTAATTACTCCTCTAATTCCCCCATTTTATTTCTCTTTCTCACGAGTCGCTCGTTCAATGCCACCGTACGTGTATGGGCGGGCGGGTGGGTCAATGCCACCGTACGTGTATGGGCGGGCGGGTGGGTCAATGCCACCGTACGTATATGGGCGGGTGGGTGGGTCAATGCCACTGTACGTGTATGGGTAGGCGGGTGGGTCAATGCCACCGTACCTGTATGGGTGGGAGGGTGGGTCAATGACACTGTACGTGTATGGGCGGGCGGGTAGTCAATGACACTGTACATGTTTGGGGGGGGGGGGTCAATGCCATTGTACGTGAATGGACATTAATGTCTTATATATATTTACTAGCCGAGTACCTGTGCTTTGCTACGGTTATTTACTTAATTACTTAGTGGTAAGTTAATTGATAATCATTACAAAAATTATAAAATCGTGTGATGGAACACAAATGTAAATTATAAAATTTCTTTGTAGACATTCTGATCTCCACCCTGGCTGCTCAAACTGTCTACTGTCGCCGTCGCCGATATTCCTTGTCCTTGACGTTGTTCCTTGTAGTTTGTTGTGTGCGCAATCTTTTAGTTAGGGCAGGGATACTCACTATGTGGCCCTCAGGCCGCATGCGACCCTAACACTATTTTTTGCAGACTTTAAATTGTGTTGAACTGCAATAATTAAAGTGCAGACAAGTAAAATCAGTTGTCTGTTATTTCCAATTAATTATTTTAAGTATCTTTGGTTTACTGGATATATACCAAGGTTTTTACCAATAATGTATCTATGTATATAGATGTATATACAAATTGTATGAATAGTATATGTATGTATCTGTAGCCCTTAGATTATTTTGAGAAAAGTAATAAGGCTCATCATGAAATCCTAGTGAGGAACCCTATTTAGGGGTTTGTATAAATAACAATGTCTGTATATTTATACTTTGAAATTTGAACTGAAAGTAGATTTAGCCATTTTGACCCCAGAAAAATTTAAACATTTGTACATTTTCAATAATTAAGGGTTGTTTTTAGGGCTTGAAAATTTCATGTTTTCCATATGAACAACATGGGCCCAAGGGGTTTTAAGCAAGAAAACAAGTTTTAAGGTATACATATGGCCGGGTTGAGCGGTCATTGACCCGTAATAAAAAACGCCATTACTCGGAAATGATTGAGGTACCTATTTTCTTATCATTGGTACCATTTAGTACCAATTCATAACTAAAATTTGGGATATAGTTCATAGTAAAATTCGAAAGTGATCGGGCTGGCATGTCGCTGGCATTAAACTTAAGTCTTTAATTTCTCTTAAAATACTGAGGTGCCTATTTTTTCTTGTACTATTTAGTACCATTTTAGTACTAAATCATGGTATTATTTGTTTAACAAAAATCCAACATGGCCAGGCCAGCGACACGCATCTACTACAAATTTGCTTGGTGGGTTTGGACCGTTGTCCTGTAACAACGTTAGTAGATTCAGTTTAAAATGCCTCTGGCATAAATAGAATAATAAAAACCTATTATATATGCAGTAAACATGTAAAGAACCATTTTTGTATACAATTTATTTTCTTAAAACTAAACAATATCATTTTATATCATCTAAAGTACCCTCATCATGTTTATACTTGAATTGAAGCTCTCGGTGAAACCTCCAGGAAAATTCACAAAAGTTTACTTTTTTAACTCATAAACAAAATGGCGGCCTAAGCGGGGTATCAAATTAAAGGTGGTCTTCTATTTACTCCTAATTTACCACCTCCTCCACTACCCCAAAAATAAAATTCATGGTGACACAGGCCATGTATCCTGGCGAGGCCGCAGGCTGAGATCCACAAATGGGATTGTAGCAGAATGCTGAGGCGAGGCCTTAGGCCGAGCATCCTTTGTGAGCATAGTGAGTGACGGGATTGGCACGCTATTGTCCATGGATTTCCAAGCAAGTCATTTGGCAATTATCTTTCACATTAATTATGTGTTTGACAGTTTTCACTTCTAATTTTCCTCATTCTGTCCTTCATATATTCATAATTGAAAACACCCATTCCACTGAAGCAGAAGTACTTGAAAGGCCATAAAAGGATAAAGACTTATAACTACAAAAAATGTCATTCATTAATTTAAATATTACTCCCTTTACGTAGAAAACAAGTAAATTATTATTAGATACAAAAGGATTGTTTTTAATACATAGCTCCAATAAAAAGATTTTATCCATACATTTATTAATAATTATTTAAACCTCTCTAAAGAAAGTATTTTTAAAAATCTATGAATGTTGTTTAATATAAATCTACCTTTCTTTGTATACATAAGCAGAATTACACAAACTTTAGGATATTGGTGTATGTAGTGATTTTTTTTCAAGCATACTAAATAATATGTTTTGCCACTTTTGTGCAGTCATATGTGGCTCTTCTTTTGCTGCATGTTGCTCTCCTTATAGTTTTAAAGTTTGTATAACAATATTTACAGAAGTCCGTTCATCAAAATCGTTATCTATGTCAGTACACTGTTCATTTATACTGTTTACATCCATGCTTGTACCTTCAATTGCTTGTAAATACAAACCTACATAACAATCAAATTTGTGTTCACAAATTTTGATTATGATGTTTGTATATAGTAAAAAGAATCCATGGTTAGCAGTTATCCATTTGATTAAGGTGTCAGAACTTTGAACTTGGGTTAGAGATAGCGCTAGTTCGAATCCGGCCTAAACTGGAAATATTTATCAGTAATATTCACCTTGTATTATTTAGCACTAAATAAAATATATATGTATTAATGACTGTATTTTTAAATTAACAAACAATGGCTTACAGTGATCCATACAGTCTGCTCCAGACATAATCCTTATGGCCTTTTTTTGTAGGATAAAAATTTCGTTAATTCCCCGACAGTTACCATAAAAAATTAATCCGCATCTATAGATAGATTGAAAATATGAAAAATAAGCAGATTTAATTATACAGGGTGACAATTAAGTCTTAGGATGACATTATAACTTTTAAACGACAAGAGATATTACAACTAAATTTGGCATACCGTTACTGGTAATAGCAAGCTACTTTTCTGTGTACATGGTGATCAGATGTCATCTTTGGGGGACGGCCTGTTAGGAGCCCCAAAGCAGAATAACGTGCGACAGGGCGACAATGTCGCAGAAAGAAAGAGACGGATGCAGAAAGAAATCGTCTAATTGAGAAAGTTTTCCATACACCAAAATTACATTATTAATTTCTGCAGAACGATATCTGGTTTTGTGTACAAACAATTAATTAGGACAGTATTTGTAGTGCAACTTGATAACAAACTATGTACAAACTGATTCAGAATGACAAATGGCATTTGCGATTTTACGAAATGAACAACATCTAACTGCAGTGGAACGAAAGTTAGGCGCTGGTCACCTTCAATGCATGCGCAAGTTTGCATAAACCCATACCACACTACACCATTCTAGAGATGGGCAAAATTAGTTCATCTACTAGTACACGACCGAATCATTCACTGTAATGAACTCAAAATGACGCAACGAACAACAACTTGTACAAGCGATGGTTGGAGTTATTTATATTTTTACTAAGAGTTTTGTTTCATAGACACGTGTTTATTATTTATACTTATAAATTTGTTCGACCAACCTTTCAGTTTTTATCACTAATATTGATCAAAATAAATAATTATATTTAATGGTGTCAGTGGTCCTTCCCAGCTCTTACGTTCACTTAGATCTGAACTAGTTCAAATTATAACAAACAAACTTTTTCACTCGTTCACTAAGCTGACTAGTTAATTTCACTCGATCGTTAGTGAACTACCCATCTCTCAAATCCTGCTTTCCAATTACAATCGGATCATTGTGTTTGAGTAATGATAACTTTAATTCAGTTACGCTATCGTTGATTGATAATGGCTGCTTCTGGAGAGCGCATTGTTTGTAGTAATGAAACTACTTAAAAAATGTTTAGTACATTGTACTTACGAATAACAGAAAGTTACAAGATGAACGGAATACTTACTGGGGAATAATTGAAGGGAAATTTAAATGCTAACAAATTGAGTAACCGGCTCGTTCCCCTGACCCAACTTGGCTGGACTACTTTTTTTTAAGTCCGGTTTGCGGCATTGTTTTAGTTTAACTAGACCTTTAAAATGATGTACAAATCAACATAAGCTACCATTAAAGATTTTCTTCTTAATTCCTAATGGGCCGTCCCCCAAAGACCTGATCACCATGTACACAGAAAAGTAGCTTACTATTACCAATAATGGTATGTCAAATTTTTTTGTAATATCTTTTGTTGTTTAAAAGTTATAAAGTCGTCCTAAGACTTAATTGTCACCCTGTATTTTACCTCTACACAGCTAGTGAGCCTTTTAATAAAAAATATGACTTTTGACAGTTTTGAACTAACATAATTAATATGGGAGCTCCATGTCAAATTTTTATCAACATGGATACCTAAAATGTTTGCTTCATCAACATAATTTTTAAGTTAACATTTCTATCAAGTGTTTTCAAAATAAAAATAATATTTTGGGTCTTATCTCCATTTAGGAGAAATTCGTAGCCTTAATTCGATCTGAAACACTGTCTAGAACACTTTGCATACCACTTAAATACCACTTTGCATGTATGGGAGGGTGTTTGGGTAAAGTTATCTCTTGACCAAGTAACTTTCTTATTTTTCTGCAACTGAAACAACATCTTGGAGTAAGACCCTTCGCAGATCATGACGAGTTAAAAGAAGAGATTGAGAGATGGATAACAAATATGGAGACAGAGTGGTTTGACAATGGACTGAAAAACGTTACTAAAACGTATTGAAATTCATGAAAATCACGTATGAAACATTTCTTTATTTTTTTTATTTTTCAATGACATAGTGTAACCTACTTCTTTTCAGACAAGCCTTGTAATAATTTAAGAAGATGGTTTAAATTTTAATGTGTTTAATTATTTTTTAATTTGATTGTACTGTATATTTCTCAAAACTATGGGTCTGTAAACTTAGTTAATTTTCCGTTTAAGTTTTCATCATATTTTGATGGGCTATTCTTAGCAACAGATCATTAAAGATTTACAAATAAAATTTCTCTTCAACTAGTTTTAACTTTTTTTATGATGAAATTTACAGAAATTCCTTTAAGGATTTTAACGTTCCATATAAAGAATAGGATCTTTTCAATAGTAAAAGTAAGTATTATTGTTTGCTGTGGTCAGGTAATGATGTGATATTCTTGGATCCACACACAACGCAGAATATAGGGGTGATAGATGGGAAGGAACATGAACATGAGTGGAAGATGGACTCTTCGTACCATTGTAACCAAGCAAGCAGACTGCACATTCTACACATGGACCCTTCTGTAGCAGTGGTATGTACAATCAGAATTTGAAAATATGTGAAATTTTGTTAACGCATTCAGTGCTAAGGTCGTATTTTCTTTTTCACTATGTGGGACTGCATATGTAAATTAAAAACTATCTTACTAGCTGAACTTTTTTTTTCTTTCAAAATTTTTTTGATTGTATAGTGTCAATTTATGACTGTCAGAAGTAATCTGTATATGTGTAAAGCTCAAAATAATTAATTTTATGTATGGCCATCTAGTCGCCCATAAGCCCCTGGCGAACGACTTAGCCAAAAAATTAACCAAGATGTTTTACACCACTCTATTTTTTAATAAACTAGTTAGTAATATAAGGAATTAAGTAAAACAAGTGAAAAAGATTTAAAACAACTACTATTAGGTCCTTTTCTAACATTTTTTCACAATTTAATCTGAGTTAATTTGTCAAAAAATGCAACAGAACACCATTCAGGTTGGTCTGGGCGTTCATAGGACATAAATACAGTCTTTTTAACTTTTCCTTCTTTGCAGTACACTCTACATCTTTTTTGCTTAATTTTATTCCTAATTTCTCAAAAGAAAAAAAAAACAATTTAAAAACCGTAATAGAAAATCTAAAAATAACTGTGAGCGGAAACTGAAAACCACGTCCTGTAACCAGAAACTGAAAACCACGTCCTGTAACCAGAAACTGAAAACCACGTCCTGTAACCGGAAACTGAAAACCACGACCTACTCGCTCGTGTGATACCATAAAAATGTGCGACCTACTAGCAAGCAAACTCGGCAAAGGCTGGGCGAAGAATGATTTAATAATGTGAGTGAGGAAGTAAGGATGGCCGACTAGATGGCCATCAGCCACCACTAATGACAGCCGCTTGGCCGACTAGACGGCTATGCAGCTATTAGCAGCCGAACAACGTGACCGACTTTACTGCCACGTAGCACTGAATGCGTTAAATTTGTCTCAAGTTATGTTAGCTGATTCTTTATCACTGCCTATTAAGAAATCCACATTCAGATTAGTTACTTCTTAACCTAAAAATTATAATAAATGCAATAGAAAGAGCAATACGTGGATACGTTGCAGATCAAAAACTTAAGTTAACCAATGAACCAGTCAGACTCATGTATGTTGCCTTGAACATCGTTTACAATATCCTTAACATCTTTAATCCCTAGGCGCGTTCTGACGTTCATATGACGGTGCATAGTTTTACCACTAACGGCAGGACTACGTTATATGGTCAGTGTGCGATGTTATGTCAGATGCTGGTATCTAACGGCAGTTTGACTATTTGGAGTTTGATTCCAATTGGAAACCAATATACAAGTATTGTACTGCAATATAAAACCTTGTTGATATTTATTTTTTTTTTGTCGTCGTGAGTTGTACATTGTGTTTTGAGTCAGCTGTTTTTAGGCTGAAATATTAAGTACAGGAATTGGTATGTCTTTTACATTGTCTGTTATGTTTGGTTATCTTTATCTTTCTATTATTATTGTTCTATTATAGTTGTTATTTTATTGGTGAATAGTTTATTATAGTGTGTACTTCAGTTTTAGTTTTGATTAGTGTATTTTTATTATAACGATGGTGGCTCGTCAAAGTGAAATTAAGAGATGGGTAGACAGACCGCTAAAAATATTGATGACTGTCTCTTTATTAATTTAGTTGTAACTTATTAAAATTAAACAGTTTTCTTGCATTTTAGCTAAAGTTTTATTTAAATTGACCTACAAATAACCGAAATAAAGTTTTTTATACTAAAGTCTGCATTTCATGGGCTGAGTAGGTAAAAAACTCCCGCAGCAGTGTTCTGACGGGCTATAGAAATATTCGCGTCAAAGGGTTAATGTTTAACATTAGTTGAAATGCATTAAAAAAACTTTGTGGGAATGAAATTATAAAATTACGTAGACGTACATATAACAACATATTCAGTAATATGTTCAAATTATATAATTTACAATAAAACCAATATATTTTTAATTTTTAACTAGGCCTTTCGCCAGCAAAGCTGGCATCATCAGGCAACACAACTTTATTTGTAAACAAACAAGACAATAATTAGTTCTGAAAACAGATGTAAATAATTTAAAGAATATAAGTATAAATATATTGTAAACAATGTATAGTGTGTATATATATATCAGAGTGTATAATTTTTAATAAAATAAGTTGATAATAAACAAGAATTTTGAATAGGTCCATTTTCATTGTTCATTAAAGATGAATGAAGTTAAGTTAAGTTGTTAAGTTGTTAATGAATGTTGTTAAGTTCCATAAGTCCTTCATATGACCAGTCGTTTGGAAATTTACTAATGAAAAAACTAAATGAACTCAGCCAGCAGTCTGCAACAGATCGGTAGAAATTAGTTCTGTTTTCTTAAAGGAGATTGCAATAAATCAAAAGATTACTAATTTGCAAAGGATATTTTACTGAAAAGT
Organism: Stictocephala bisonia; assembly: GCA_035578905.1. Taxonomy (NCBI): domain Eukaryota; kingdom Metazoa; phylum Arthropoda; class Insecta; order Hemiptera; family Membracidae; genus Stictocephala; species Stictocephala bisonia. The sequence continues at coordinate 447,002 of JAQJVL010000291.1, forward strand.
TTATAATGGACTGATTTACAAAACATTTGATTTTGACTGGAATATTTATGTTATAAAAATAATTAATAGTTAATTTATGAGATAATATCTACTTGTAACGTAATGAAGTTTAGTACATTAATTTGTTCCTTTAAATTTGGCCATTGTTTTAGTTTATAATGAATCATCTTATAAGTTTACCGATGAAGAAATGAACCTACTAAATAAAGGACTAAATTTTAATTTGAGTTGCAAAAATGATATTGAAAATATAATCATTGATGTAGAGTCAAATATTCAATTTTTAAATGAAAATAAGAAAAATATTATTAGAAGAGATATTGAATCTACAATATTAAATCTGAAACAAACAAGAAAAAAAAAAAAAAAAAAAAAAAACAACCAAATTGAACAACAGAATCATAAAACACTAACGTCATTACAATCCAAAGATGTATTTTATCTAAAAGCTGACAAAAGTAATGCTATTGTTATTTTAGACAAAACAGAATATTTTAATAGAGTGACTAACATGCTAATTTCTGGTCCCTACATAATTTTCGACAAAAACCCTTTACCAAAATTTATCATTTCTACAATGAATTCCTTGAAACAATGCAAAACTCTAATAAATCCAGATCTTATAAAACATTTACATGTTTCTAATCCTTCAATCCCACGACTCTATTGTTTACATAAAATTCATAAACCAGGAAAAAGTATGCGTCCTATTGTAAATTCGATAAATGCTCCAAACTATAACTTATCAAAATGGTTAGCACAAAAACTACAACAATTAGATCCTTTCCCATCTTTAGCAATAAAAAATCGATATGAATTCATAAACTGTGTCAAAAATTTAAAAATACAAGAAGATGAAATAATGGTTTCTTTTGACGTTACTTCTCTATATCCAAATGTTCCTTTAAAAGAAACAATGAAATTATTTGAAAAATGGTTCACTTCAATAAATTTATGCAAAGAACAAAAAGAAGAATATCTGATATTAATTAACACTTGTATGAATCAAAATATATTTCAATTTAACAACAAATTCTATCAACAAACAGAAGGTACTGCTATGGGAAATCCATTATCATGTTTTGTGGCAAATCCATTTATGAGTAATTTTGAAATAAAAGCCAAAGAAACTTTACCATATTTTCCCCAATATTGGTTTAGATATGTGGATGATATATTTGCAATATTTAACACAAATCAAAATTTAAATAACTTTCTTAGTCAATTGAACTCTTTTTACACAACAATAAAATTTACATATGAATCTGAATCGAATTCAAAATTACCATTTTTAGATATTTTAGTTTCAAGAAATGAAATTTCTCAAAATCTTGATTTTAATATATGTAGAAAACCAACTCACACCAACAGATTCATCACCAATGACTCATATCATCCACCAACTCAAAAAAGAGCAGCATTCAACAACATGATTTATAGATTATTAAACACGCCTTTGAATGAGGACAATTTTGAAAAAGAACTTTCCTAAATCAAAAATATTGCTGTTTACAATGGATATGATCCTATACTAATTGATAATATTTTAAAAAAGTCTGTTAAAAAACAAATTAAAAGATCAAGGACTACATTAAAAGAAATAAAAGAAAAAGAAGAAAATTATTGGGCAAGTTTTACATTTAACACAAAATTGTCAAGAACCATTCAACAATCATTCAAGAAAAATTCAAATATCAAACCTACATTCAAAACTACAAACAAATTAAAAAACAAACTGAATAACCCTAAAGACAAAATTAAAAATGAAAATCTATCAGGAATCTATGAAATTAACTGTGATAACTGCGAAGAAAAATACATAGGACAAACCAAAAGAAATTTAAAAATAAGATTCAAAGAACATTTTTCACACATTAAATTTAACAGAGAAGAAAAGTCAGCAGTTGCTAGACATTGTTTGACAACAAATCACAATATTAGCAAAGAAAATTCAAAAATAATAAAATCAGTTTCATCTTCTAAATACTTGAATGCCTGGGAAACATATTTTATAAACAAGAGTAATTCATCTTTAATGAACAATGAAAATGGACCTATTCAAAATTCTTGTTTATTATCAACTTATTTTATTAAAAATTATACACTCTGATATATATATACACACTATACATTGTTTACAATATATTTATACTTATATTCTTTAAATTATTTACATCTGTTTTCAGAACTAATTATTGTCTTGTTTGTTTACAAATAAAGTTGTGTTGCCTGATGATGCCAGCTTTGCTGGCGAAAGGCCTAGTTAAAAATTAAAAATATATTGGTTTTATTGTAAATTATATAATTTGAACATATTATTAAGTGACCAATATCAACTCTCAACTTCACTAACATATTCAGTGTTCTTATATTTTTATAATCCAAAGAAAGTGAAATAAAAATATTATTTTTTTTATAAATATTAAGTTTGCTAACTGTACTAGTTTGGTCATAACTGAATAAGCTTCATTACAGCTCACATTTTGAGCCTTTGCACCTCTTCAGCAAACTTAAGTACAGTGACATTGCAGTCGTATTTTAATAATCTGAACAATGCAATACAATTTTTCCGCAGTTATGTATGTTGATTATCCTGTCAACATTTTTTGTTTTTGTATTGTTAACCTTAGACTAGAAACCACAGATTCTTAAATCTGTGGTTTCAAGGCACTTACATTTTTCACAAATTTTAATACGTCAATTATCATAGGAAGAACATAACTTTCTTTGTCTATTGACAGTTGTTAGTGAGTGCTGTGTTTCAGTGATTGGTTTGTTTCCAATGGCTTTTCAAAATATAACAAATTTGACCAAATTGAAATGAGTTACAACACTTTTTTTAAATTAATTGTTGCTGAATTTTTATATTGTATTTAAAACAATAAATACATAATGTTTTGGGGTAACCCCCCCCCCCCTATTGATATGTATAGGAAAAAGTCTCCTGATTCAATTGCTACTGCTATTAGGCAAATACTCCATGGATAACAATTTTTTTCTTAGTGCTAAAGTCAGCACAGGTCATGCTAAAATCAGATCTAAAACTTAACTTTAGATAAGCTAACTAACTGCTTGGTGCTTGAGGAATGATAGAAACTATTTACAAAATAGTTTCAAGTATTTGGTACTAATAATAATAAAACAATAATAAGACATGTACCTGATATGCATGTGTAAATACAAACGTAATGTGAAATTTGTATTGAGTTTGATAATCTCAATTGTGAAAATTAGCTGTATAAGCCTTGAAGTCATAGATCTAAGATAAGGTGAAAGTGCATGCACGTATTACCAGTTATAGTGCTGCAGCTACCTTAGAACAAAACTGGCATTACTTTCCAGATGCGTCTCTTATAAAAACTTTTTTCAGAACAGTGTTGTGTGGTTTTCAGAGTTTTTTCTGTCGAACTGAGGCAGATTTTGATGCACTATGTGAATCAATACGCAAGCACATGGTAACGCCGGATCAGCAAGCTTTGGTTGCTGTCCAGGAAGAGCAGCAGCAGCACTGGACTCCACTGGATGACACAGCAGCGGACGCTCTTGGTGCCACAGCAATGTCATGTGAGAAAATGTCTACTCTCAATGGGTTTTTATCATGTTTGGTAATTTAATTAGAAATTTATTTTTCCCAGTTCTTCTAGATTTATTTTGCAGCTATGTTTATAGAAAGTTTATTTTTTGTCCTTCGTTCTTTGTAACTTTTGATTACTTTTGGGATCAGAATTTAAAAAGTCATATGATGTTGTAAACCAAACAGATAATTATTGGTCTTGCTCCATGGAGTGGCTTGGCATAAACCCAGCAACCGGTGAACCCTTATGATCGTTGACTAGGTGGCAACACTGAATATACTGTATTTGCACTCATGCTGGAAACTTGTTTTTTAAAATTATTATTTGGCGACTTTTTGCAGCTTAAAATGATACTCAATTTTAACTTAACGTAATGTTTTGCCGGCGTGGTGGCTCAGTGACTAAGGCTTTGGAATGTGAAATGAAATGATTTTTTATTGTTGTTTCCCCCCCAAAAAAAAACAATATAACATTGGATTTAACAAAACGTTAACTTATTTATAAAAGGCATTCAGAATAATAACTTAAAATTAAAATAATATATTGCAAATTGGAACATGGATACAATATTTTGTCCTTAAGGAAAGAGGCTACATGGGCAAACGCCTGTGCGTAGGCTCGAGATTGTAAAAATACTTTTCCATCGACAGGTGAAAGAGAAATTAACTAAACATATCCATTATTAATGTAGAAATTTAAAATTATTTGTATATTTATTGTTATTGCCAATCAGTATTGTAGCAGCATTGCAGCAAATTGTTGTCTGATACAACATAATGAAGAGAGATGGGGGCAAGGTCCAAGGTTTTAACCCCCACTGAGCCAATGGTCAGTACTTCACTAGTTGAATAAAGTTCACGTACAGGCCTGCAGGCCCATGTGAACTGGCAAGTGAAGTTTAAACAAAAATACAGTAAATAAATAAATATTCTGACAAAATCAATTTACGTACTAGGTTTCACTAGTATTCAAGGATTCACTAGGTTTATCTAATCAGTTGCAGTCATGAAGAGTATGGAATATTTTATCCTTTACTTGAAGATATATGAAATTTAAAAACATCTATCCCTTTATAAGCATCTAAACACACGCCCCATAATACAGGTCTTGATGCCACTAGCGAAATCAAAATTTCAACGTAAATTTCTTTTTTCTAAGAAAAGCCCAGCTCAACACACAAAAAGCTCACCGCTCTCGCACGACCAAAACTGTGTAATTTGAAAGCTTTCATTTGGTTACATAGGCCACTAATTCAAGAGATAATACAGTACCATATGGTACTGGACAGCTGTAACTCTGATAATAATGGTCGCCATATTATAACTGTGCATTGTGAAAGGTCACTTACTCTACCGGATTTAAAATATTTGCCTGAACTAGTTTTAATTGTATGTTCAAAACCATAAAGTGAAATCAGTAGGTCTTATTAACAAATGACAGATAATAAACTTCCTCCAGGCCCATAAGTATTTGTGTACATTGGCCACAAATAACTATGTAAGCTATCAAATATAAACTGCACACATCTAGGAACAAACTTCTAGTTAAAGTTGATAATTACGATTGAAATGGTTTGATTCCTAAAGCTTTCTCATAAATTAGCATCTCTTTGAAAGGAAATAACGATTCGCTTTTTTTACTGCATTGTGAATGTATTATATTTCTTAATCAAAATACAGGTGCTGGAATAACAGTATATTCATAATTGTTTTTATATGAACATGTACAGTAACACAATCTTATTACTTTTTCAGTTTATCATGATCGGCAATTTGATGACTCTGATGATGACTTTGAACTGTTAGGCTGAGATATCACCTTGTCACTCTCACAGGAGCAGTTCCACAGTGCTGTCTTTGCCGGAGTAGGCAGTGCCTTGTTCAGCACTTCATGTTACTACTACCACTGTACAAATGTCTTATGTATATGTACATATATATATTAAGCCATGTTGCTTTAATAAATTCTTTCAAATTAATTTAATGGATCCTGATTGATATACTTACTGTTTGTTTTTGTATTACTTAAATTGTTTTGTTGTTATAGTTTATGTACATTACATTTTATAATAAAACTATAATGTGAAATTATTTATTACAATGAGTGTTTTATTTTGATAATTGATTACTTATCAAATCTTAATTATAAAAATAATTATCTTTTTCTACTAATTTATCTCGTGTTCGTTTTCAGGCAGTTGGAAGTCTTTTAAATTGGCTTATAATGCCACAGTCTTACTACTTAGAGGCAAGGTATTGTTGTCACTGGAGGGTAGGATTATTAGAGTCAGGGTTCTCAAGTTAATTGAGTGTGAGTTTAATGGTCACTGTCGGTCATGACAATCTTGGAAGAGTCTAGAGTGTACAAGTTTTGTTGATTGGAAATCCCCTTGACCGAGAACCAAGGACATGACACAGGTGGCTGGGTTAGTCACCAGACATACCCCCACTCTACCGCGCTCAGCTCGTCATTTGTCTGTGTAGATTGATTTCAACTTTGCATTCATTAGTCAGTTCTTGGTGCAGTACATGTTTGTGTTACATTTTGCCATAGAATTATTTTCATTGTGCGTAATGTCAAATAAACTTTGAGATTGAAGAGAAATTAGCGACTATGTGCAGGATTAAAAATGAAGAGATTTTACAAACAGTTGCAGCAGATTATGGCACTGGCTTTTCTACAGTTCCCAACGGGGTTAAAATGAGAAGTTAATTTAAGGAACATGCTTCAAAATTGCCACACAAGAAAATAATGAAATTAAGTCAAAATGAGAAGGTAAATGAAGCTGTATATTTCTGGTTCACACAACATAGAGCCAAAGGAATAGCATTATCTGGGCTGATAATTCAAGAAAAGGCAAAAATGTTATCTGAAATGGTGAGCATGGAAGGTGAAGTATTTAAGGCAAGCTCTGGTTGGCTTTTGACAAATGGAAAAGTAGGTACACTGTTCGTTAAGTTAATTTATGTGGGGAAAAACTATTTTTTTTATTAAAAACTATGCTGACCACAGTGCTGTAAATACTTAAAACTGAAGTGGTTTAATTATTGGCTAACTACACTTAAGCTGAAACTGGGTTAAATTTCAAATCACTAACCAAAGAATCACTTGCAAAAATGCATCAACACAGTGAAAAAAAATGGATAAACAAAGATTAACAGTTATCTTTTGTAGCAATGCAGCGGGAACTCACCAATTGAGGCTTAAGTGCATTGAGATGAAAAACCCAAGAGGTCTATGAGATATTTTTGAGAATGCACTACTAGTTTTTTTATTAAAGTCAAAAAAGCTCTTGGATGTCGACCATTGTGTTTTCAGAGAGGTTCGAAAATGAATTCATCCTGTGTGAAATTTTTTTTAAATAAAAAAATCTTACAATAAAAGCAATGTTACTTGTTGATAATGCGCTAACTCATCCTCAAAAAGTGGGGACATATTTGTCAAAGTTTTGCCTCCAAACGTCACAAGCTTGATTCAACCCTTAGACCAAGTAGTTATAGACATCTTCAAAAGAAAATACAGAGAAAAATTCCTAGGACATCTGCAAGTACTGGAGACAAATTAATCAAAAAGCATCCCTGAGACTCTAAAAACAATAACGATGAAACATGTTCTTTACTGATGTGCTGAGGCGTGCGCCAATGTAAAATCTTCTACATTGCAGAAATGAAGGAACAAACGTTTTGATGGAGCTGAAATTATTGAGGAAACAATTGAACAAATTCAACCATTAATCAAAAAGTTTGCCAAGTTGTGACAAAATGAAACAGGAAGAGATACGTGAGTAGTTTGCAGACGATGACACGGAAAATTACTTAAACAACCACGTTGATATGGTTCTCCATCCAGACAACCAGAACGTATCAGACGACAAAGATGACAGCAATAGACAACGCTTCAGGTGACAGACATCACGACACCTCCGATGAGATTTTCAATGCCTTAGAGGTAAGAATTTTATAATTGGTTAGGGTAACGACAGGTCTAGGTTATTAATTTTTGTAGCTACATAAAGTTTTGTTATTTTCAGATTGCTTTACGTTTTGTTGAACAGTCTGAGGAGGCAACACTACATGACGTCCTTATCATGAAAAGGTGGAGGGATATAGCTGTTAAACAACGATTAAAAAAAAAATAAATGGAAGATTTTTTAAAAACCAACTTAAAATGTTTACAGTTCTGTATTAAATAAAGAAATACATGTACCCTTATGTCAATACATGTACATTAATGTATTAAATAAAGAAAAGCTTTCACACTCAAACATAGAGTATTTTTAATGCCTACTGTGATTTTCTTCATTTAAAAACAACATAAAATGTTTACAGTACTGTATCTTTTGGCGCCCTTTTGGGCTGTTTTTACATTTTTTGCCTTACCCTCGAGGGAGGGTGGGGGTTGTAGACTTTTAAGGCTTTGGCTCTCGAAGTCAGTCGCAAAGGAGTAGCCAAACAGATCGCTCGGCCGATTCATTGCATTTTTACAAGAGATTACACACAGTAATCTCCATTTCATATTGTTACATTTACATAGTAGTCCAACAATAAACCGTTCATTTCAAAGTCAGTTTAGTACTTCATTTTTAATTTACACCTTTACAGTTATTTATTAATTGACACCACGTGCGTCCCAGGATCACCGGGCTTTCGTGCGTGGAGCCGATACAGTATCCCTTATTTCAATACATGTACATGAATGTATTAAAGAAAGAAAAGCTTTCACACTCAAATATAGAGTATTTTTAATGCCTACTGTGATTTTCTTCATTTAAAAACAATGTTATTTTCACCGAAATTCTTATTATCCAAAACGACCTCCCCACAATTATTTCGGTTAAGAGAGGTGTTACTGTACTGTTGACAGTCACTTTATACATGCATACAAAAACGTCTCTGTATCATAGGCTAATACAATAAAACATACAATTTGGAAAACATTCCAACCAAAGAATTTCTTTTTAGAATAGCATAGTTATGACCTAGTATGAATATAATAGATTTTGCTCCTCGGAGGACTTGTGCTTCAAGAGTAGGGGGCCAAAATAAGCCTACAAAAGAGGTTTTATAGCGGTTTTTTTTAATATCTCCTATAAGAATGAAAATGTTGAAGAAACAGTCTGTATAAAAGTTGTAGAACATGAAATTTTTCATTGAATGAGATCTAATTTCATTTTTTGGACCAACCGTTTCCGCTATACAGGTTGTCAATGTTTGACAAATTTGTCAGAATAGTAAAAACTGTTTGTTTTTAATCATTTTTCGAAAAACCTAGTAATGATAAAAAGGTCCAATATAAAGATTTACATAAGTTTATTCTGTGTCAAATGGGACCAATTTGGCGATCACCAAAAAATTATTTATTTGAAAGATTTCTGTTTCAAATTAGTATGTAATAAATGTACGAGTATAATTTCTTTTGTTGCTGGGTTATTGAAAATGGCAGACACATGTATTGTATATGAGGAGACAATGAAGGAGGATGTGACTGTGAAATTCAAGAGGACTCCAAGCTTGGTTGGATGTAGTAAGGAAGAGAACTTGGAAAATACAACCTTTTACAAGAGCTATGATACTGTTAAACTACACGCCTCATGTTACAAATTACATGCATCGCATAGCTCTTTCGAGTGGGTATAGATTGCATGACGTTCGAGCGGGTCAGCCAATATTCAATTTGAAAAATCCATGTTTCCTTTATAATGAAGATACCAGCGATAATTTTCATTCTCAAACAGAAAAACCTATCATTGGCAGGTGTGTTAGAGTCAGTATGATGTCTACAATAAATTTCAAGGATAACATAATGGCTATGGCAACTTTCCCGGAAGACTAATAAGGAGAAGAAGTTAACGACTTATCTGCCCTCAGTAAGTGATTTGGTTGCCTGAGAAAACATTACTTGACTATTCACCCAACAACTATCAGGGATAGACCCCAAGTTGCTACTTTTGAATGTATTGAGGGCATAGAAAATGAATGCCAGTTCTCTATGAAACGAATCCTGGCAGACTTTCCTGATCCAACACTGGATGTGAAACTGCCAAACAAAGGTAATAAATCTGTAGAATGGCTCCATTTAGCAAAGAGGAATATTGCTCCCAAAGTCATCTTTACCAAAGATAATGTTGATAACGATGAAACGGTAGAAATTCCTTTCCAATTGTGAGGACATGTATTTTTGCAAAATTATAAGCGCCTTATAACCTTGCTTAAGATAAGTTGGGAAGGGACAGCATCTGTCAAACAAGCAAGAGAGGATGCTTCAAAATCAAGGTGGGAAGAAAAGGTGACATGGGTGAGGAAACAGACTTGCTGATCATCCAACCTTACTTGCCCCACTATCAGCTAAATGATAAGCCTGACACTCAGTTCTCTTCCCTGCACAACATCTGAACCTTGACTACCATCCGACATGGACACCCCAGGCTTCTCTAGTAGTGTCCAAATCGATGGCAACCATTGAGCGGACTTTGTGTCGTTATTAAGAGGACCATGCATCGAACCTATCGCCTACAATCTCCCACACACATTGTTCACAAGTAGCTGTGTTACAGGACTGTGCCAACAAAAATTATATATTCTCTTCAATTTTTTAAATTACATTATTATGTAATACCACCCATTTTATTCTTTATCCTGTTTTAACTAAATACCTACTAATATAACATTCGATCGGCAGAAATGATAAGGCAAGTACTATACAAGGTAGAAAAAAATATGGAAACGCTTTCACAACTTTTGTATGACTTCACTTGTAAAAGTGAAATCTTTTACTTCATCATCATGTTTACAAAGAACACAATACCAAAGATAATATTGATAACGATGACATAGTACAAATTCCTTTCCAAATTGTGAGCACATGTATTTTTGCACAATTATGAGCGCTTCATAACCTTGCTTAAGATAGGTTGGAAAGGAGAGCATCTGTCAAACAAGCGAGAGAGGATGCTGCAAAATCAAGGTGGGAAGGAAAGGTGATATTGGTGAGGAAACAGAATTGCTGATCATCCTAACCTTACTTGCCCCACCATCGGCCAATATAAATTTTTTTAAAAGCCCAATAGAAAACAATATTACTTTTAAGTATACTGTCAGCAGAGCTGAAAACTAGCTGATGAAATCAAATAGATGCTGATGTTCTTCCATTTATCTGTGGTTATGAAACAAAATCCTCATTAAGTAGGGTAAGAAGAAAGTGGTGAAGCTGGTCATCAACAACCACAACCTTCTTGAACAAATCATGCCCTTCTTCAATCACAACAGCAAACCTGAAGAAATAGAGATTTGTAACATCTATCTAAGGAGGGGAAACGAATGAGAATTTGGATGACATGCATTTCTCCCTGTTCTCCAAATAACTCATATGATCCAAATTCAATCTTGCGTCCCTACCACAGAAGTATCCTGCAAACACATTTCTATAACTAACAAGTTCAAATGGGGTTAGGGCATGAGATGGATACATGTCAGTTGAGCTATATCCTTTTAAATCGCCTCTTGTCTAACTGAAAGCAAACAGGTACCAAGTCACTGCTTACCCCACTGTAAATTTAGTAAAAGCTGTGCAGGAGCTTGTGGGTGTAGGAAGGGCGGAATCAAATGGTCTGCAAGTTGCAAGGGTCACTCTTGCACAATGAGCTGGAAGAAGGCAATATCGATGAAGACATCAGAGAGATTGAGGCGATCGACTACTAGTCAAAAGTTTCAATTGTAGATGAAAGAGAAAAAATATGAATGTAGTCATTGTTACTATCTGAGTTCGACTTCGCTCAGAAATGACTATTTATTAATAGCCCAATAGCCAGGGCAACTATGGGACCTACAGCAACCGAACCACGTATGATGGTCTGATTTTCAGCTAAATGACAAGTCTGACACTCGGTTCTCTTCCCTACACATCTGAACCTTGACTAGAGCAAGAGGCGCCCCGAAAGGCGAACAACCCAGCCGGAATACTACTAGCCTTATGCGTTCGATCGGTCAAAATACTCCTAAACACATTAGCCACGCAAAGTGCAGTATACGTATACAGGAAATTTGGAAATTCTGTAGTCAAATATTGGGATTTTGTTCAAGACATGAAAATAAACAAAACTTTTTATTAAACAGTATGGTTTATCTTGTTTCCTTAACCGTGTCTCTGTATGTTAGTACAGTAATTTTTATTTTTTAAAAATATCTCAGGAACCATAAATGCCGCAGGTCTTAAGATTTGCTTACTTACTAAAGCTAATAGCACCTAAATGGCCAATTAGTTGAAATGATTAGTGTGAAATCGTTTTAAAAATATTTATCTTACGTTTTAAAAAATCATGAACAAAAACCACTGAATGTAAAAAATTATTTTTATATTTTTTTTTTTTTTTGATGTGCCGCATGATAATTGTTTACACAGTTTTATAATTTAATATTCCACTGTTATTTTATAAACACAATTACTTAAACTAGGCCTACTAATTTTCCTAAACCTTAAACAGTTTATAGGAAAAAAATGTTTCTTTAAATTAAATTGCTTACAGTTACTCTGCGGGAAGCTCACTAACTCCACAGTCGACATCGTTGTCTTCCTCTGAATCAAAATATGTGTCACTATCAAGTCTTATGATGACCTGTTCCATGCCAATATCCCACATATGCTCTTCTTCAATGTATTTTTTCTCCTGGTCCGTAACGTGGCGACATACTTTAGCCCACTGTTCCTCAGAAATGTCATTGAAGGCCTCAGCGGCTAGGTGAATAATGTCATTCATTTTTAATGTTGTATTTTTCTCAGCTGCTTTTCCCTTCACGGCAGCCCGTATTTTTTCAATTGCGTTAAGTTCCGGGTGATATGGGGGCAAATGTAAAACACTGTGGCCATGTTCTGCCAATAGATTGTCAACTTTGTACTGCTTCTCTTCTCCCTTTCGAACTCTTAAAATTTCATTAAGATCTGGTTTTGTTAATTTAGGGTCAAAGTTGATGTTCCGTTCATTTAACCAGTTAAAATTTCTGATTTAACAGTATTGCTTGTAGGATGTCTGACACTTGCTGTATTACAGTACAATACAAGAACTGATCTGGGAGGTAGGTTGGGGATAAGCTTTTCCTTTAGCCATTTCATTTAGTTCTTGCTGTTCATCTCGTCATGGTAGTCACCGGTTTTTAAGCCAAATTTCCACATCAATAAACCATTTTGAATAAATCCTATATTCCAACCTGCATCGAGAATAATTAATCTGGATCCCTTTGATACTGGTTTTTTAAGAGCTAAATTAGAATTATGTGAATCTATCCAGGACTGTTGCTTCGTGTGTGTGCTATGAATGTAAAACTTCATCTGTAAAACTTATCGGTCTACCTTCTGCTCTATATTGGGTAATTTGTCGTAGATATTTTAATCTTAAGTGTTTTATATCATGTCGTTCCACAAGTATTTTTCTGTTATCTGCCATTTAATTCCCATTTTATGCACAATTCGCCGTAGAAACAATGCGCTTCCCTTAAAACTAATATTTGAATTTTCAATTTCAATCATTTTTTTTACAGTTACACATGATTTATGCGTTGTGTGATAATTATTTATCAAACGCCTCAAGGCATCCAAATTTAACGAATCTAGATTACACTGGCTTTTTCCTGTTCACATTTTTTTAGGCGTAAAAATGCTGGTGGAGTAATTTTTACATCGGAGGAACTTTCTTTCAGAATTCTTTCTACTGATCGCCTGGAAACTTGAGTGGCTTCAACAACTTTATCTATTATTACTGACTTTAATTTATTTCTTTTTTGAATATTACAAAAATAATTATATACATTGAAAACTATTTCCCTACCTTGACTGTGTAGAACAGTTCCTTTACCACCTAACTTAAGCATGATAATACCTAATAATCGTTATTAATATATCCACTATTATACACGCAATAGAAACTTAATACTAGTAATCATAAATTAACTCAATGTATTCAACAGTCAACACAATTGCACTAATCAATAAAAATCACAGTTTACTTTAACAACCAACAGTGGGAATAAACTGACAAATACTTGACCATACGGAAAGAGAGAGAGACCGCCCAACTAAATAAATATACAATGAGAAAAAGGATTCCATAAAAGAACGCCGTAAATACTGCCTTTAGACCCAACCCCGGACTGAGGAGTTTCCAGGAATTCTATGTTTGCAGGCACGTTAGTACACAAAAGACAGGCGAAATGAGTAATAGTGCGGCTCGCCTTCTGGGATGCCTCTGCCTCTACCATCTGACATGGACACCCCAGACTTCTCTAGTAGTGTCCAAGTTGATGGCAACCATTGAGCGGACTTTTTGTCAATATTAAGAGGACCTTGCATGGAACCTATCGCTACAATATCCTAAACACATTGCCCACAAGTAGCTGGCTACAGCACTGTGCCGACAAAAATGATATATCCTCTACAATTTTTTTAATTAAATTATCATGTAATACCACCCATTTTATTCTTTATCCTGTTTTAACTAAATACCTACTAATATAAATTAGCACTTGATCGGCAGAAGTGACAAGGTATTATTATACAAGGTAGAAAAAAAGATGGAAACGCTTTCACAACTTTTGTATGACTTCACTTGTAAAAGTGAAATCTTTTACTTCATCATCATGTTTAAAAAGAACAAAATTTTTGACGAGATTAGCAACATTTCATCTTTTTAGGGGGACGGCCCACAAGGAGTTGAACGAAATCTTCAATGTAAGCCTAGATCGAGTTTGGTATAAAATGAAAGTTCTATTCAAGAGAAATAAATTGCCACAAACTGGACTTCAAAAGGTTTATCCTTTCCAGAGTAGTGGTCATTTGAATTTCAAAGTAATTAATTTGAACAATATTATTTCTCCTCTATTTAACGGTTTCAAGTAATTAATTATTCTGGTCAAAAATTATACTTTATGGAACACAATTATTAAAAATTATTTATGGAAAAAATAACATTGTGAAAGCGTTTCTATATTTTTTCTCCACCCTGTATATTACTTAGGTATATATATATATTATAAAATATGACATATATCATGCACAATTTCCTGAGGAAATGAAGTTTCAACTAGGAGTTTCTATTGGTTTTCAAAGATAGCCCAACTGTGAAATTTAACTACAGAAATGGGTGGTACAAAAAATCACTCTTGGTCCCATGGAGGTAAAATTCATTTATTGGTTTATAACTTTTGGATCAGCCTTTTTTTTTAATTATTCGTAGGTTGTTTTGGAGGATATAATAAAAAAATGAGGTAAAAGAAAAATTTGTCAAACTTTGAAGACCTGTACAGCAAAGACAGTTGATATGGGTTTGGTCTAATTTAATACAGAATCTAACTGTGTACAACTTATGAAAGACAGTTTCTTTAACATTTTTATTTTCATAGGAAATACAGTTAATCAGCTCAAACACCTCTTTCAGGGACACATTTTAGCCCCCTCCCTACAAAAGCACATCTTCGCCGAGGAGGAAAATCTAGGATATTCATATTGGATCATACCTGAAGCTATTCCAAAAATAAAATCTTTAGGTTGTAATTTTTTCCAGATTGTATGTTTTATTCTTCTGCTGGCCTATGATACAGAAAGAGGTTTGTATGCATATATAAGCGACTGTCAACAGTATATGTATTGTGAAATGTTTATCACTGCCAAAACCTACAAACTAAAAACTCTCCACTAAAGTACTCTTAATAGTTAATTTGATAGGGCATCCTGCATTATATGAAGAACTGTCTTCTGTACATTTTGAAAATGTCCACAATTTTTTATGATGCTGAAAAGCCTTGTTTCACAGTTACATAACTCAACAACACATTTACTCCCCACCGGGCAAAAATATTTTGGCAGTCACACCTCACTGCTCATTTGGTTTTGATTAAAGGAAGTCTATGTCATCAATTCACTGGTCAATTTCACTTGAATTTACATTTAATTATATGTTATAATTGCTACATTTTACAATTTGGCACTAGACTACTAAGTTATGACATATTATTTACGTAAGTTCACAGAAACTATCTGTGACACTAAAAGATTGAACGTAGCTAAAAAAACCCCGATTATAGGAGTAGAAAAAGATTCAAAACAATTATTTCCAATGGAATCATAATACTATTACAATGTTTGAACACTAAACATTAAAATAATGATAATGGATGAACAACATTAAACTTCTGACGAGACGAAAATTATGACAGACTTGTGTCATTTAATTAAATGACTTGAGATTGAAAAAATCTCTCTCTTGGGAGTTGAACGACAGCAAGAATATTTCCTTCGGGTCTCTAAACATTACTCAGTTTAGTCCCTAGTCAAAATAGTTTGTCTAATAGTGACACATGAGTATGTCAGCACATTATGGCTTCCATTATACACGGTAAATTGTTTGTTGGAAGATGTTGTGTACCGCAGACTAAATTGGAGTTACTATTAGAGTATTACTTATTAAGTGGTACCAAGATTTTTCGATGTTGATTCAAAAAATAAGAATTATTTCTACAGCAACCCAACTCTAAATAAAGCAAAAAATATTATAAGAAATAAACAATTTAACTCTTTCAACAACTGTTTGGTTGAAACATTTGTGTATTCTTTAGTGGTGTGTGAGTAGTGATTTTTGAGCCGAATCGAGTTGAGTAGTTGGCATTTTTTTCAAGTATCGAGTATTTACAAAAGGATTTCCTGTTCATCCAAGTCAACTGTAAAGGCAGACACCATCCTAAAAGCCTATGTTAAGTTTTGATAGATTCGTAAATATATACATCTAAACCAAACACAGTAATTTTGATTTCTTGTTTGTAACCAACAGTTGACAAATAAAACCTTTTACTTCTTGCCTTCCTACATTTTTATGTGGCATTGTTTTATTTAACCTATTTCCTGAACTCATGACTAATACGATGTGAGAAAGTATATTATTAATTGAAAAAAACGTAGATTATGAAGCTTTCATCTGTTCACTCATATCACAGATCAGATTTTCTATGTAAGCCAATTATACTGTTTCATAGCCGGCCCATATGTTTATCTGGTGGTTCGTGAAAACCAGATAGCGTAAACGTACAGTAGCAAAACGTGTTGGCAAAAGCTGCATCCAACCAAACTGATGCTAAAATTGAGGCGTCATCGCCAAATGCAGTCAGTTGCTTTCAGAATTGCCTAATCTCAAAAAAATAATTGATTGTGTACACGCCATGAAAAGTGGATTTGTGGGTATTTAATTCAGTAATAACAAGGTTACAATAAACTGGAAATAAGCTGTGAATTATATAAATTGAAAATTTGGATGACAAAGTAGTTCAATCGATTGACAATAACTAATCAAGTAATGAAATGTGTGCAACTTGAAACTACTTTGATACATAAGGCTACACTGAACAACAGATAAATAATTATTTCATAACGAGAAATTTATGAAATCCCGGCATATTCAAATGAAAACCATAAACGTAGTCGGCTAATATAATACAGTAGTCCCTCATTAATCTGACACAATTCAGACCAGGTATGTGTTGGATTACTGCTGAAAAAGTCGGATTAATGAAGTTCAATTGAAAAACATGCTTAAATTACATTATAAAATGTATATAACTACTGTAAAAAATTCAATTTTCACAATAAAGATGTACAATAGTTTTAACGTAAGAAATTATGGTACACCAGTTGAAACGGTGTTGTAATATAACACTGTTACATGTCCATGAAAAACAAGTTAAAAAGCTTACAACAGTAGTGTACTCCACGCATGCAGAGTAGTGATAAACTGAACTAAGTGAAGTGATGTTTCAAAATACAATACAGTAGAATCCAGCCCACTGATAACAAACAAACTGGTCCTCACCAAGGTGAGGACAAGTCTCATCCCCACACAGACTACCTTTACCGAAGATATGTAAAAAAAGTGTATTCACAACAGTTGTGGTCTCCCAACTAATTAGTTGACAACAATAACATTGTTTACTTTTAATTCCTGGGCCAGCTATTCCCCTCTCTCTCTCACATACATCAACACACAGTGATTTGAATGATAACACAGGCATTCCCAGATTGCCTTTGTCTACTGACCGGATTACTGGGGGGGGGGGGGGGTGGCGCAGGGCCAGATTATAGAGGGACTACTGTAGGTCTAGCCGATATTGGCGACGAGATGCAGTCTGAAATATCAGCTAAGTGCCAACTAGTGACATAATGAAGATTGTGGGCAGCTAAATTATAAACTTATGATTTAAAAACGAGTCGATAAGGCCTCGGTTCTACAAAAATTATTTTCCAAATCTCTAAATTTGTCATATTTTGTTTAAAAAAAGATTGATTGTTATGCATTTTACATCAACATTGACATAGTTGTAACAATATGAGCAGGGAACATTCAGTGAGTTTACGAATCAAAATTATCGTATATTACCACCTTTTACACTCCAACTGTGCTTTTTTCTAACCTTGTCTGAAAATTTTACTAACCGTTCAACAATTTGACAGGAAAAATTATCGTATGCGCAAATGTTACACACAGTTTTGACGATCTAAGGTGTTTACAGAATAATAATATACGTTCACCATGGATATATAAATATATCTATTTTTTATTAAACGGACAATAATTCAACAATGTTATATCATAAGCTGCTAGAATGCCATTATTATTTTTTTTATATGACATGATACAGTATTTTCTTACGTCAAATCATTGGACGATTTGCTGCTCAGATTAAAAAACAAAATAGACCTCAATCGACTCGTGGGAAATACTGAATTTAAGTTCCGAAAGGAGCTGAACGGTGCTTTTCATAACTTATAAAACTGTTTACTCTTAAAACTAAACTAAGATGTAAATCTAATATTTTTTGAAATACAACTACTCGATTGAACTTTGAGTAATTTCGGAAGCTTCGAGCCGAGTTCGAGTAGTAAAATACTCGACCAAATACTCAAAGTTTTGAGTACTCGCACACCCCTAATATTCTTATACATTGGGTTTTCTTGATCTGACTATTACTTCTTTATCACTCAAGGCAAAGGGTTAACAAACTGAAATATTTACAGACTATTTAATTCTAGAAAGAGCCAACAGTCTGCTGATTATACCACCTAGATGCTTAGACATCTATAACAGATTATGTACAGTATAATGATTGTGATAATACCTGTCCACGCTTATCTATATAAATAAAAATGAATGTTTGTATGTATGAGCCTTATGCATTACTAAACCACTGATCCAATCGTCATGAAACTTTGGAAAATTGTTGAGTATATTCCTAGGAAGGTTTCTGGCATAGTGTCTACAAAAATGTAACGCTTAGGGTACGAGAGGTCCGGGGTTCGAATCCCAGGTATTAGAAGCTTGACAGAAACGCTGTGTGTACTCATTAGACAATTTGGCTTATTGTGTGAAAACTAATAGTCTGATTGAAAAACGTTAGTGTGGAATGAAATTATCTACAACTTTTGTATTTAAAATTTTTTTCTATCGCTTTTAATTTACGAGATACACACGTGAGTAAACAAAAAATACGCTCGGCACGCCTTTACCCACTCAGCCGCTGCCGCGAGGGTTCACATCGCCTTCTACTGAGCCCACCCAGACGCTGCCGCAAGGGTTCACATTGCCTTCTATCATAGTATAGTAATGATCTATGAAAAATACAACGACTACTTAAGTGAAGATATTTTGCATCGTTTGCGTACAACGAATAAAATCAAGACATTAATTTTGCACCTAACATCTACAATGATGCATTAATTGCGATTGAGGACATGTGTTTGATAATAGTTAACAAAGTACTGGTACAACTGGGATTGCCTGCGCCGAATCGATCAGCGAACAGCCTTTTCGATCTGCCGTTTCTGATTTGAAACGGGAAACAAACTTTGACGTCTATGAATTAAGCAGATTTGTTCTAACGAATCTTCAACATTTGGTTCCAGAACAATGCATTACGTGTGATACAATTATGAATGCAGTCACAGGCAACTGCGGTGGCATGTATTTCCTCGATGCGCCAGGAGGCACAGGAAAGACTTTTCTGATTTCTCTTATTTTGGCAACAGTACGGTCAAGTAATGATCGCGATCGCATCATCAGGAATCGCAGCAACTCTTTTGGATGGTGGTCGGACAGCGCATTCAGCACTAAAATTGCCGTTGAATATCCAAAACATAGAAAAACCAACATGCTAGATTACCAAGACTTCCGGGATGGATAGAATACTACGAGCATGCCAACTTATAATATGGGACGAGTGTATTATGTTGCACAAAAAATCATTAGAAGCACTAGATTGTACACTTAAAGATTTAAGAGAAAATCAAAGGCTCTTCGGGGGTGAAATCATTTTATTGTCAGGTGATTTTCGGCAAACCCTACCAGTAATATCACACTCAACACCCGCGGATGAGCTCAATGCATGTCTGAAATCATCAGTTTTATGGCAATTCGTACAAACATTGACCTTGAAAACCAATATGCGAGTACAACTGCAAACTGATGCATCGGCAGATATTTTCGCTTAACAACTGTTGGACATTGGAAATGGAAAAATGGCCATCGATGAATCAACACAATACATCACATTGCCAACAAATTTCTGTAAAATAGCATCAACTACCAACAAGTTGATTGACCACGTATTTCCAAATATAGATGCAAATTACAATCATCATCAGTGGCTAAGTGAACGGGCTATAAAGCAGCCAAAAACAACGATGTTAATACTATCAATTGCAACATTCAGAACAGAATTCCAGGCGACACGAGAACTTACAAGTCAATCGATACTGTTATGAATCCAGATGAGGATGTAAATTATCCAATAGAGTTCTTAAACTCACTTGATTTGCCAGGCATGCCACCGCACGTCCTAACATTGAAAATTGGCGTTCCCATTATTTTTCTGCGAAACATCAATCCGCTACAACTCTGCAATGGTACAACTCTTCAGTTAAAAGTTTGAAGAACAACATAATCGAGGCTACCATATTTAATGGACATTTTAGAGGCAAAGATCCGTGATTCCAATTATTCCAACAGAAATATCATTCGATTTCAAACGTTTACAGTTTCCGGTACGACTCGCCTTCGCAATGACGATCAACAAAGCACAAGGACAATCGCTACAAGTATGTGGGCTTAATTTAGAAAATCCATGCTTCTCCCACGGACAGCTTTATTAAGTGGCCTGCTCACACGTTGGAAGACCTATGGATTTATTTGTGTACGCACCAGAGGGGAAAACCAAAAACATTGTATATCCGAGTGCAATTCAATAAACAGCATCAAATCAAGAACATTTATTGGCACACTGTTCTCAATCACACCTCTGTAAGTTGAGCTATTATTATGTTAATCAAATACTACATTATGTTAGCTTATATTTACACGACATTCAATGACTGTTAGGGGGTACGAAGTTCACCGGGTCAGCTAGTCAACAATAAGACGATTACTGACAGCTTTTCATCAGGTAAAAAGTGCAAAACACAGGTACAATAGACATCTCATAAACATATGACTTTTATTTTCTGACTTAACCTAAATCACAATAATTTCACATTATCTATAAGGCAGCCAAAATGTAACAATCTTATTTATATAGTTTCTAAACTTAAAAATACTTAAATCTAATGTTAAATACACTTAAAAGGCTTGTTAATGCATCATATAGCAATGTTCTCGTACCAGAGGCAATATAAATAAATGTTATCCAAGAACTTCATCTTCAATATAAGTTTGTTGTACTGTTAGATATTAAGCTCTCGCCCATACATATTACTAATGTCATGACTTCACAAACAATTTTTGGTAAAAATAAACAATAACAATATAATCTTCCAAGTTGATTTGGACAGGAAGTTGAATTCAAATTAATTGTGGCGCAATTGAAGAAAATGTTGGTACTCTTTACTACAACAGCTGAATTATGTAAGACACTTTCCATTGGCACATTTACCCTCCCCACAATTATAATGCATATGATATTATTGGAAAGGTTTTAGATATAGTTACCAATGTATTAATTATAAGGGGAAGACACAATAACATTTGTCTAAAAGTGCAAAAAAATCATGTTCACACTTCAATTTGCTGGTGAAAGAATTAAATAATCAAATTGATATTAAGGAAATCGTGATTTCATAACATCTAACTCCTACAGCTTAGTGCATTTGAGGTTAAGTTTTATGGCACTAGGCCAGAACTTAATGTAAGAGGAGGGATAGGGCTAATTAACAAGCTCACCTTACAAGATAAGTCCTCTAAAACAGTACATGTTTACATATACCGAAACAAATTTGTGCAATGTATTGCCTTTACATGTGTACTGTGTCAGTAGACTCATCCTCTGAGGTAAGTTTGCTGATTCCCTATCTCTCCTGTTACATTATTATGTGAAACTCTTACTTGTTATGACTACAATATTTGGTATTGCATAAAGAAAAAATATACTTTGACAGTTCACAGATTTTACAACACAACCCAGAAAATGTATGTCTTTTGCCTTACCTTTTATTTTCCTATCTACAGTTTTGTACGTAACATATTATACAGTTATAAGTAAATTTTTAAAAGCTAAATGATTTATCCAGCATTGCTGCTATTAAAATATATTTTTTATGTCATAAGCATCTGGCAATCGATGGACAAACTCTATCAATAGGAATAATAAGTACAGTTTTTGGAATATAGAATAAGATATGAGTGCTGTGCTGTTCCAACAAGCCGACTCAGAGCTAATGATCAATTACCAACCATTTCTCCTCTACTCTTTCAACTTGTTTGGTCTGGATGGGGTTCCGTAACCTCACCTTGACTTCCAGTTTCCCACCAACAGCTTTCCTGCCATCCATTAACTGTAACATTAGGATGAACTTTAATAGAATATCAAACATTTTATTAAGATATTGTTGAATATAACTATAACACTGTAAGCAATCAAACACTTGTTTATTGATCTAACTCTGTGAGATTAATTTTATTTTACATGGAACTCTTTACAGAAAAATAAAATTATTGTATAGTCTACGTAAATAAGGAAATGGATTTACAATATTATAGACTGTGAGATCTGGACCAGTCTTCTGATAAAAGAGAAGCTAATCCTACATGCATAAGATGGACCATGATGAAATGATAGATCAAGATACATTATACCTACAGTCACATAAACTAGTTACTAGAAAAAGTTAAACCTTAATTAAAAAAAAAAACTATTACAAAGTAAATTTTAATGATTTGCCAGGTTTTGAACTGGCAGGTAAAGTTTTTTTATAAATAAAAAAAGCACTTATGATATGAAAAACTAAGTTAATAAGGAAATCAGTAAGGCCTTTAAAGGATATCAAATAAGAAAAGGGTTTAAACAAATATAGAATGTTTATTTTATTATTTATTAAATAAGTTTTGAAAAATTACTAATAAAACTGGGTTTTTGTTCAACTCATTATGAACACAATAAAAACAAAATGTACACAATTAAATAATATAGCTCTGAACTGAATAATCAAAATTGTTCATGACCTCTGCTGGAATTGCTATCTGCATCTAACACCACTGCAGGGAGTTACTAAGAGGAAGGCACTAATAACGTACAATTTCCCGTTATAAGTTGTTTATAATATGTGTTACTAAGAGGAAGGCACTAATAATGTACAATTTCCCGTTATAAGTTATTTATAATTTGTGTTACTAAGATGAAGGCACTAATAATGTACAATTTCCCATTATAAGTTGTTTATAATATGCGTTACTAAGGGGAAGTTATTTATATTATGTGTTACTAAGATGAAGGCACTAATAATGTACAATTTCCCGTTATACGTCGTTTATAATATACGTTACTAAGAGGAAGGCACTAATAATGTACAATTTCCAAATATCACTCTATTGTATCAACTTCAATTTGGGAATCATAAAAATGTTGATGAAATAATACGTTGAATTACTTTGTATTATTATTAATCACCGCCAAATGTCTAACATTACTTAAGTGGTTAACTCTACAGTGCCAGCAGCTAACTGAACCTCACTTCTTTTATCTCCCTTTTTTCATGATGACCTACCAGAGTTAAGCCAAAAACTTGATTTATCGAGACTCTACTGTATTTTATATTACATTTTGCACTCTTTGCTATTTAGTACAAGACACAAACATACTAAACGCAAAAACTGTCAAATTGTAAATATCTCTAAAATCGTGTTGCTTTGATAAAACATTTTTAAATCAGGATTTTTTTTAAATTCAAACAGAATAATCAACTTTAACTATTCACTTTAAAATATTTCTAATATGGATTATTTTAATTATTTACAGTATTTTCTTCATAAGAATACTTCAGAAAATTAACAAACAATGTATGAAAATTTAGACTGAGAAAAACTACTCACATCAAAAGATTCATGGAGAATACATTTGTTTTCTAATGGCTGAAGCTTGACAACTGCTGTTCCTATAAGAGAGTCACCTCGGAAAAACCCTCTGAAAATATTGTAGCAGGTGAAATTTATATAGTTATTCAAAATTACCTTAAATAACTATGAACATCATAAATTAAATACAGCAAACAAAAAGTCTTGTTTCGTGCTTTGATCCCAAAACAGGATCTGAAGATATTAAGACTTATCCTTACAAAAAAAAGAAAGGAAATTACATTGTTGAAAAATATATTCCAAGCCTCTTAATGTGTACTCATACTATTTAAATACATAAAATTACATCTGTTTCATGCAGTTTGTATACCAAAATAATGGCCTATTAATGAAAATGTAGCTAATGAATTTTGGAGGAAAATCTTATGTTATTAGTTTTTTCAACCTTAGTTACAATCAATGACTTCACTTGTTCATCTAAACTCATAACACTCATTCGCCACTTATATTCACCCATATCTTGATGATCAGCATCTTAGTATTGAATATAATATTATTTGTATACTTATTTTAATTAGATAAATATTTTAATTTAACTTTATTTCAAACCACCCACATATCCATGAATAGCAGTACACAAAAATGTAAAATATCTCAATAGTTTTATTTCAGTATATTTATTTAAAAGTTGTATGTAGATGATTTAACACTGATACTGGGTAGACATACCGCTTAGACTTTATTTATAACGAATGCTTTGAAGCTGTGATTTTTCTTTTTACCAAACGGATTAAAATTTATAAATATATGTCATGCATCAATGCAGATTAAAAGGACTGAATAAACTAAGCTGGATTGTACAACAGTGATGTAGATTTATACTAACAATTTTTCCCTTAAACTATCTAAAGGCTGAAAGTTTTGCCTATTCTATAAGCATATTTTTGAGTAAACCTTCTTTGTTTAGTTGTAGCCATAAATATCTGGCAGTAATGACATTTTAGATTTGTTGATGCTGTTGCATTTTTGAGTAGTACAAGCATGTACTTGCTGTTGTGAGATATTAAGTCTAAACTGGTCAGTTCCTAAAATATTTTCAAAGCCCTTAACATTTAAATGTTTTAAATATATTGATTTATAATGCACGATAAAAGCAGAACATGTTCATGGAAAGACAGCAAACCCTCCCTCACAAGTATAACCATATAATTAAGGATAGACAAAACAAGTTTAAGAATAAATTATATTTTACTTGAAAATTCTTATGAATGCTTGGGACCAGTATTACTAAGTACAATACTATTACCTAAAAAAAGGTTAAAATTCAACTTTTCAACTTAAAAAGTTTAAGTTCAACTTACTAATACATATAGTTTTTGAAACTGCAGTGAAATATACATTAGACCTAATTTAGAATATATAAAGAGGATAACAGCTAATAATCGTACCGAAAAGATGAAAAGCAACTTCTCACCGAGGTACAACAGCCTTCACTGCAAAACCACAGCGAACACCTGATAGACACAGTTTAGACAGGTCTTTCAGGCCAACGTCAATTATGTACAGGAATAAATGGGAAACTCAAAAATATGTTAGTGGCAATAAAAACAATCTGAAAATCTGTATTCAGGTTTTAAAAGATCATGAATATCAAGCTGTAACGATCACTTTAGACTTAATTTTGAACAATAAACATGATAATTAAAGTATAAAAGTAAAAAGATAATGGCGACTAAAAAATCCATTAATATAATTAATATATTTAACTGCTACATAATTCGTGAGATCCATTAGTAGTATTGATCCTGAAAGGCCGCTATGTCCAAAATTGATAGTCTATTTTATGCTAGTGTAAAAAATCTTCTTAAACACATTTATTATGTCTTCGTCAAGTCTTAAACTGTACAGAAAATAATGCACAGTGTAACGGTTATTATAATACTTATATATATATTACAATAAAATTAATTATAAAGACCATATGAAATCTGATCACTATTCTTTTACTATGAAAACAGGAAAAAGATTCTTTTAGTTGTAATAGTTACATATATAGTTAGTTGAAAATGCGTAAAATATGTATGTAAAAATAAAAACTAACTATATATATAACTATTATATAACCAAAAGCCCTTTATTCCTATTTTCATAATAAAAGAATATAAAGTGATAGTAAGATTTCATATCTCACAAAACAAGCATTTTAAATCAAGTATAAATAATTGGTTACTCTATATTTTTAAAAACTTTACCTGATTTAAAAAAACTTAATACACTAGGATCACTTTCATCCAGAATGTGGTTATCCGATGTTCGGGTTATCCAAAGTACACCATCAAAATTATTTTTTCTTTTCGAATACCAATTGTTTTTAGTGGTATACATGCATTTACAAACAGGAAATTAATCAATAAAAACTTCTTGTAAATTGTTTCATACATTACTACATCATAAAAAGCAGTATAACTGACTATAAAATCATGAGTGTATAAAGGATACTGCAAGACAACTATGATACGTGAAGCTTTGTCACAGTGGGTGTGTCGCTCTGCCAGCATCCAGACTATGTTGTAGAATGGCCATAGTCCGGAGGGATTCTCCCTCACATTCACTTTTGCTTCACTGACAAAGCCTCCGTTCCTTGGTTTCTTAACTTTAACTCTTAATAACTAAGTTTGATTGTTTTGTATATTGTACAAATTCACTTATTATTTGATTAACAATTATTAAAAACAACAATTTAAAACAAAAATGTATCTGTTTTGATAAATAATAATAAAAACCAAAGAAATTGACTAAGTATCACAATAACTATATATTAATTAAGTATTGCATTTTAATGTGTTTATATTTAATTTATGTTTCTAAATAAATCATTCTATCACTAAAATTTATTATAAGAACCTACTTCAACAATGACAGTAAAAACGTTAGTTTACTGTATGCATGATTTAAAAATTATGTTTAAAACATACATTTATATTAGTTTCATTTTCAGTAATTTGACCAATTTGGAAGATAACTTTTATTAGATTAACCCTTCCAGTGCCGTGACTATTTCCCAAAAGGATGTGCATAAATTGCCGGGCTGTTTTTCACAAATTTATAAGGGTTTGTGAAAAACGTTGTGGAAAAGAACTATACACCCTATATTCATAATTTTTTGTTTTAATTTGTAGAACATGAAATGCTCTACAAAATAGATATAGTAATAGGACAATTTATGACAGGTAACTAAACATTAAAAAATAATAACAAAAAGGAAAAAAGAAAATAAAAAAACTTAAGTTTGAACTGAATTTTCATATGTATAACAATTTTTTACCTTTTTTATTTATACCATGTAAAAGACCAATAAAAAAAAAATTCATATATAACATGAATTTATAGTTTGATTTTTGACTTGATTGAGCAATATAAACAGAATTCATTGTAAAGTCATTTTTTGTCACATTTCTGTAACTTGGTAGAAAAAAGTTGTTATAACAAAAATATGTATCCTAAATTCATAAATCTTTTTTTACAATGTAGAACATAAAATTCTATAGAAAATATATATAGTAATCAGACAATTTGTAAAAGGAATACAACTGAAAAATTTAGTAATAATAAAAATTAAAAAAAAAAAAAACACCAAATAAACAATCACAACAAACTTATATCCTTTGATATAATAATGACTATCACAGATTATATGTTTCAAAATAGCAAAGTAAAACTGTATTACAAATTACTTTTAGTAACAACAGACATAACACTGTCAAACATAACCAAAAGAACTGAATAATATTCATGTATTCTATTGACTGCCTTCTGAATCAACACCAGCTGACAAATGTCATTGTTATGTCTTTTCTCGATTACCAATCAAAGGCGTAAAAGAAAGAAATACGAAAACTATACCAATCGAAATATCGATTCATTAGGAACATTGCGGAACTTTATTCGAGTCGATCGAGTACATACCATATGAAATATTATGAAAATACGGGTCGCCGAATGGGTCGACGCTGGCAATTTACGCATAAATTACATCGTCGACTATGTCGACTGAAAGGGTTAAAGTTGAACTATTGACAAAATATTTTTAGTTGTCAAATCATTAGTTTTTAAATATCTCAAAAATCAATTTCTTACTACCTATATCATATAGAAAACCAAGGTTTAATTATTAGAAGTTTGATTAACTCTTGTTGGAACAGGACTTGTCTAGCTGTAACATACAACAAGGGTTAATAGTTAATAGCAGCCTACATACTCGTGACTTACCCTTTGGACCAGACTTCACATTTGATCGCATGCCTTTTGAACACCCTCTGACAAGCCCGAACATTCCGTTGGATGGGCAAGGTGAACTTCTCATCGTATACTGGATTATTGGTGTTGTACACTGTGGCTGTTTTGTCTCTGTATGGCTCTTCCTGTGGGCAAATAGTTCTTCGAAATAAAATAATAGTGGCCACACATAAACTTGACGCAAATGGAGATTAAAATTGCTAATAATGGAGTATTCACATTTTTTTTTCTAACAAAATAAAAAATATACAGGGTGTTTATAAAGCCTTGCAATGGTTTAATATTTCCTGAACGATTACAAATAAACCAATATCACTTGGCGCATCATTACTATACAAAAACAATCTAAATTTTGGAGAACTTTAAGTTTTCTACAATATCAGAGAGATGGCCCACAAGGATTCAGAAGAAATTCTTAAATAAGACCATAGGTTGAGTAGTAGATAAATTAAAAGTCTATATTAGGAGAACACAGTGCCAACAATTCAACCTCAAAAGCCCCACCCTTTAAAAAGTGATGCTGGTTTACAGTTTAACCCTTTTAGTGCC
Source organism: Stictocephala bisonia (assembly GCA_035578905.1). NCBI lineage: Eukaryota > Metazoa > Arthropoda > Insecta > Hemiptera > Membracidae > Stictocephala > Stictocephala bisonia. The sequence continues at coordinate 475,787 of JAQJVL010000291.1, forward strand.
GGTCCGAAATCTAAAAGTGTGTTGAAAAAATGCCAGACATTTAACACTGGGTATGTCTAAAGAATACCAAGCAATTTTTCGCGATTTTGTAATGTTTTGGGAAAAACCTTATTACAACTTTATTTTGATAGATAGAGACTTAATTTTTTTTATATATTATGCAGAACTACATTTACTATTTAAAAACACAATAAAAATAATGATTATAATAATCTAAACTATTTATATAAAATAAAATTTGTTACTTACCAAAATTTATTTTGTAAAATTCCAAGTTTCTTGTAGAAAATCATACTTTCAAAAAATTATTTTCCCAATATCCATAGTATTGTTCAATAGACCACTTAAAAATCAACTTGTGTACAAAAATTCATAAGGTTATTTTGCAAAATGTTCACATAACATAAAATTAAAAAAATATTGCATTTTCAATTTTTTCAACTTTAGTTCAATATTAGACCTATTCACTAAAGTTAATAAATGAAAAACCATTGGACCTATAAAATAATGTTTACTAATTGTATTTAACTGTATCTAATTGATTTGAACACATATCATAAAACTTTATTAGTAAAATATACAAAACTATTTACAATATTGCTTGGGTGTCTAACATTGAATCATTACTCAAAACTGCATCTGTTAGAAAATCTTCTTCCAATATATTTCGAACTGTGTTATTACTTACTGGAGATCGTGAACGATCCATTATTATAAAATAAAACACTAAATAACACCACTTGTTTACCACAAACTCACACCAATACTAACAAACAATTAAACACTTCACAATAACAAAGCCAACTACAGACTGTCACTCAGTCTAGTCAGCTGTTGCATTCAAGTCAAAGCCTTCTAAATCGGTGTCGTTCAGAAATACTACTATGACTGAAGTAATATATAAATATTTTCCCCTTGAAATACATTTCATTACGTTTATTTTGATATATTAAACATTGTTTTATGTTGATAAATAACGAAGATAGAATTTTTTTCCGTAACGTCCGTATATACGGACGTTGGCAATTCTCTGCGGTCTTTGCGGCGTCCGTAAAAGAGGACGTTGGCAAGTCTCGGTAGTATACTCAACGTCCGTATATAAGGACATTGGCACTAAAGGGGTTAAAAGAGTTACAATATCTTGTTGTAGACGGCTTAGTATTATTTTCTTGGCTCAAGTTGAGAGAGTTAAAATTTTTAAATACATACTGGACATAGAGGAGTTAGTCAAAAATATTAAACATAAGAATTTGTAAAAATGTGCATCGTATTAAAGTGTTTGTATAACAGAAACGATACCACAAATGGCACAAAAATCCGTTAGGTTGATCCAATACAAAATAATAGATGTTCAAATATTTTAAAGAAAAAAGTTATTTATTTTTTCTGTTTGAACACACGTGATACAGTCTTTTGTCACATTTAACAAACACATACATATTTCAATATTACTGTCATAAATTACAATTACAAGTTTTCCTAAAAAATTAAAAGAAGCCTGAAAAACTCTAAATAACTAATAAAAAAGCTTCAAACAAAAATGAGTGCTGAAAAACATGGGAGAAAAACCTATAACAAAGAGAGAAAACCTCTGTCTAGACAGCTCAAGTGCTGGCTGCACACTGACTCCTATTCAAAACAAAGTAACTGTGGCAACTACAGTTGCCAGTCAAAGAGTTAACTGTAGTGACTGCTCACAGGAACATACTGAGAAAAACTGAAGAAGTTTTTGAAGTATAATGGAATGAAGTGCTATGATTGTTATTTAGTGTTTTCCTTTCAAATGAAACACAAATTACTACAGCTAAGGGTGTTTCATGCTGAGTGTAGTACTCACAGTGGGCCAAGGAAATTCAAATCTAACATAGGTATCCACTTCCTTGGGATTAGGTACATTGTAGTTGATGCCCTGGGCTATTGTCAGTTCCAGATCATTGTCACCCAGGTCAGTATTACACCTGAAATAAACATTACAATAAGTGCACTATATAAGTATTATAACTATAACAAATACCCTTGATTATATAGACCCACAATAGATATTCCATCTAATAGCAATATTTGTGCCTGTAATTTTGTTAGTTGGTGAGGCCTGCAATCACCACAGCTAGATTAAACTGCCTTACATTTACATGGGACTACAATAATGCTCCGCAATGGACCACAAAAACAGCTGATATTTTGAAACTCAAAATTTAACATTGGATGGAAAATCTATTTGTGTATAAAATTAATTATAATATATTTAAAGTGAAAAAGAAGTATTACGAGAGTACCATACATATAAATTGGTGGTAAATACAAATAAATTGTAATTGTAGAACTTGTAACCACACAAAAATAATAATAGTGATATATTTTGTCAACAATGAGCCCTTCTTCAGCCTGTAATGAACTAGAAGCATAGGCTGAGAAATTCTTTACGATCTAAAGGAGGACCAGTTACCCTGAAATAATTCACAATTATCATCATTTGTTTTATTGTGTTTTTTGTCTCCAATTTACCACAGGTACACTGCTTTCTAAACAGCTGGTGTTTTATCTTATATACGATCACTACTGAACTATCTTTAACCAGAATGGGGAAAAAACTACTGTAAGAATAAAACTGGGAAAAAATCAAAGCTGTAAAGCAATGTTTTATTTTTTTTATTCATAAAATGTGGATCGATAAGATATGAGCGAATAAGGATTTTGAATGTGTGTGATAAGCGAATGTAGTAATTTTTACAAAACAGCCATTGGCTATCAGCTGATATCTTTCACTATTTTCTGTGACTCTGATTGGGATCGAACTAAGAACCTTTAGCTTAAGATGCTGGTCTTAACTTCACTGCCACTGTCAAAGAATACCTTTTCAATTTTATTTGTATAATAAACTGTATGTTCAAAGTTTAAAGTTGGCTTGTCTTTTTTCCTAAGGACTAAAATTATCACAATAATCAAGATTGTCTTGTAGAAGAAATGTTTGAATTAATAGTGCTTTCTCTTTCTTTCACTTTTTACAACAAGCTTAGGCCTACATTTACACAAATATGTCCGGTCAGAGAAAATTCTTTACTACCAAAGTTACTGTTAAGAACATCATTTGATACTTAGAAACCTTAAATATTACATTTTAAGCCTCTCAAGACAAAATAGAGTAGGAACATGAATAAACCACTACATGTTGTGTATAAAAAGTGATTGGAAAGTCAGCATTTTTGTTTTTAATTTAACGGGTGCTGTATCAGCAAAACCGGTTGTAAAGCGAGTATTTAACTGGTTTTTGCAAGCTAGTGTGCTATTTTGACAACAGTGAAAATGCAGATTAAATGTAGTGAAGAAATTTTTCAACCATCCGTGGGTTTTATTTTATTAGTTGTGTTAAGGATTACAAAACGTTTTATTTAATGAGAAAAGGATAAAAAGGAAGTCAAGTCAGTACAGGGCTGATTGAATGGAAAGGGTGAGAGCTTAAGAAAATATTATGAGAAAGCTACATTGAACTAGGGAATTTAAATCAGAACAGTGGATAACTAACACCAATATAATTTGAGTCTTACTACTTTTTTGCTACATCTTTTATTAGACAACATTCAATTTAACATTGTTCAACTATATTTTACAAAGCCAACAGCCTGAGTTTGATGGTTGTGGTACTCTGGTAAAAACACATCAAACAGATTTTAATGTTCTCGATACCAATGAATAAAGTAGGCTGTTTAGTCCTTTTGTCATTTGCACAATAGTTACACAATTTTCTTTTTACCATATCAAAGTAATTTGTTCAGTTGACATTATAGTGGTTATTGAGCTACATAAAATATGTGTTTACCTTGAATACATAATTTTAAATAAATTAAACGCCATTAAATTTATTTAAAATTGCCTTTATAACAGATTTTCAATTGGAACGAACACACTGGTAAACTGGTATTTACAAACTCAATTTACATGCAGAGTTTTGGCATGCAACTGTGTAAGAGATGGTATATCAGCATGCAAGAAAAACAAATACATTGGCATTGTAAGCCACTGGCAATAAAGTATTTAAACAAGTCAATGGCAGTCTGTACTTGCAACAAGGACACAACCACAAATGCAAGTCGATGATGATTCGATCTAACTTATCTCTACCTAACTAAGTAACTAGGACTACATTGATTCCTTTACATTCATTAGCAGTTACATACTCACCGATAGCTTTAGATGGGTGTTGAATGGATATTTCTGAGTTTAAAACAAGATTGGATAGATATGAATAAGAAGATAAAAGTGTTGATAAATAACAAATGCTAGTGTATTGTAATGTGATTTACGTTCTTTGGTATTGCTGGATGTTAGTCAAACTGTCCAGGCTTGAGTTTATATTTATGTATCTCTGATTACCTTTGTTAGCTACATAGCAAAAGTGTTTAGTACTACTGTTAAACATATTTGTTTCACCACTGTGTAGGCCCCCTCAGTTGCCTCCTTTCACTGAAGGGAGCTAACCGTATGAGCTAATAGGAAATTAAGATAAAACTTTAAAACTGAACACCTACTGTACAATGGAGAAACTTCTTGTCTCATAATGGAACCTTGGCACTGGATGATTGTGTTTGTGAGCCACTCTCACTAAATCCAAATCCTTTTTAGAATGAAGGGCTTGCTGCTCAAATCGATTTGCACTAGCAATATCCCCAATGGCCTTAAAGTGGTTCCTTGTCTCTACAGATTTCTAGAATCACAATATATTTAATATTATTATCTCTTGTATATTAACTCTAACTCATGAAATTTTCATTTTATTGATGACAGTTCAAGATTTGATTTCTGTCATATGAACATAAAATGCCATGATAGGCAAATATTAGTGTGATGATTCTTGAACATTTCACTAGTTATTTTCATTAAACATGATACATTTTTACTAGTTTTAAATTTTTAGTGGTTATTTTATTCTTATTAATGCATTCTTATTAATTTTATTCTTATACTATAGTATAGTCCCTTAGTATAGTAGTCACGGTATATCTTGAGTTGCCGAATCTGTTACTGTTCAAATGCTTGGGGGTTAGCGAAGGGGAAGGGTACGGCCTACACATGCATGACTTTGTACTAGTAAGAGTGCAGACATTTACTAACGCTGCTGATCAGCTGATCAGAGAGCGGAGTGTCGCTGTCTTTGTTTTTGTATCGAAAGTGTTTGTTATTTGCAAATATTAGTGCATTTTTGTTCAAAGTATTAGTTGTTATGTATTCAGTAACTTAGCCATAAATGTTAGACAGATGTTTTAATTAAATTAATATACAAATTATTAATTTAATTAAAATTAATGATTAATTAATTAACAAATTAAAGAGATTCAATTAAATACTGTTCACAAAGTTATTCACAAGTATATACTTCATTATTCATTTCTAAGATACGATCGTAGAGATATGGGCGAATATGAGGGGTGAATGAGTGTGATGAGTGTAGATGAACGAGTGTAATCGTTGTTACCATCTAAGTTCGACTCATCTCAGAAAGGACTATTTATTAATAGCCCAATAGCCAGGGCAATTATGGAACCTACAGTTTTACATGGAATTGGAACCACGTAGTGTTGGTCTGATTTTCAGCTAACTGACAAGTCTGACACTCAGTTCTCTTCCCTACATAACATACCCCTGTACGTGTAGGGGTGGGTAGGTGGGTCAATATCACTGTATGTGTAGGGGTGAGTGTGTGGGTTATCATATTGTCACACGCCCGCCTTGTCCTCAGTTGAGTTATTGATGGGTTAGAGATAATATAGGAACACACACAGTCTATGAACTGGTCCATATGGTTATACAACATCTGACTACCATCCAACATGGACACCCCAGATTTATTGTAAAATTAAATTATGGACTGCATATAATCAAAACTTGTACAGGACTCATTTAACCTATATTCTACAAATTCACTTAAGTGTTTCAATATTTGATATTCAATATGAATTTTTTAATTTTTTGAAGATTAAACAAAGATGAAGATGGCCTATAGTTATAACATTACACATTATAATACAAAGTAATATAAATCAGGTGATAAAATATCAGTGAGTAATCAAATGGGAGTTATGTTATAAAAGAAGTAACTTGTGGGCGTAGTAAGTTTATGTTTACAGCAATGGTAGTAGCACGCTAAACGTTGTTTATTAGCAGAGATCCTCCTCCCCCGATACTAACTGTAACATAAGCCACAGCTCCAGACATCCTGTGGTTACTGTAACTTTTGTCGTGACTGAGGCCTAATACTGGAATCCAGTAACTTGAAGGAAACTCTTTAACGGTACCTAATATCATGACTGTCAACAGCTCCTGGAGATTCTATGGTCAATATTGGAAACTAGCAACTTTTTATTATCATTAGAGAAGAATAGGTGAAAGAGACTTGTCCGTTAGCTAAAAACTGGAGACTGTTACATAGTTTATTATAGTCAAAATAGGGTAAGAAGGGAGAATAGTGGACTAGTATAGGTGAAAGGGCAAGTTCAACCAAGCACTGTTTTCTCAAGCAAGCCTCAATGAGTACTTGTATGTATTGAAATAAAATGAGAATAGTAAATTTGCCATATTTGTTTTTCTGCTGAAGGTGCACTGGAACTAGTAACCAGAGTTATTTCCCACGCCAGCCAGTCCTGTATAAGGTTTGCTGCACCCTGATGGTTAACGTTTTTCTATAGTTCACTACATTTCTTTATTACTTTAAAAATTATGTGTATTGTTATATATTAATTTATAATATATATTCTTAGATACAAATACTTACATAATTAAAATAAATTTATTAATATAGTAGAGTAAACAAAAAATGTCTACTTATTTCTGTTCTTTGAAGAGTTGAAGAAAAGTTAGCAATTCATTGACATGTCAAACTGACGTTAAATTTAAAATTTGAGAGCAATAAAACAAGTTTCCACATCGCTTCATATTCTAATTATTAAGGTTGTACTTATACAAATAACGTAACTGAGTGACCGCAATCAAGCAATTTCTAGCGACATCAATAAGAATTAAAAACGGTTTGTGTTACAAAGACCAATGACTCAGGGTATGCGCATTTCGGCCTCCGTCACAATGTCCGCAACGACACATATGCTGCATCTGTATAGGTTAATATACATATATTTCTAAAAATTAATTTTTTAATAACTGTGAAAAATCTAATAATTTAATCTACCGAGGGGGTTGGATTTAACATTCACTTGGAGAATTGTTGGTACTTTTGCAGTTTACATGACTGTGTTGTATTGTATTTTAATCACAATGAAAGGAGAAAGAGTGTGGTCCCTAAAATTATCTTTGAAAACAGTCTCAAAATACAGATCTTTAATCAGTCTTTCTCGCTTAGTACTCACACACTACTGAGGTAATACAGGTCAGTGAGCGTAACCTTACAATTATAAGTTATTAAATAGAGAAGGTAGTACATAAGGTTTAATGAAACGGATTTATAAATTGTATCATTTCATTATTTGTTCACTCTCAGTTTAAAAAAATCTTGTATAGTAAAATACTTTTATTGTAACAACAAATTCATTTTATGCTCATTTTAAAAATATAAAGCTTTAATGACAATAGTTTATTCATAAGAATATGTTCTTCTATCTACCTTCATCTGTTCAATTAAATCCCTCTCCAGCTTCTCAAGTATATCACTTCCATCTAAAGGAGCTGGAGTACAATCGTCAGCCGAAACAATGTCAAAATCTGTTTCTAAAGCCAATTTGGACGATGGTGGGACAGGAACCTGTTAACAGAGAAACAAATCTAACATTTAACAAAGCTATTATGTTAATCATACAACTAAGTCAATGTACACCTTTGAAATTTGAATCTAGATAAAGCATTTCTACTATAAAATACTAGGAACTCCCAGACAAAATACAGTTAACATATGAACACAAATCAGATGAACCTGCTCAAATAGAGTAAAGAATCTATCTACTAATTCGTTTCTTAATTAGCATCCTACATGTTGATAGAATAAATACAATACAAATACACATAGAACAACACAAACTTATCACAATATAAGTAAAAAATAGTAATGAGTATCCTTTGTGAGTCCATCTGGTCTGAGGATTGTAAGTGTGGTTCACAGAAATTAATCACCAGAAAAATGTTGTCCTTATATTATATATAAGTACAATAGTTTCCAATTCACTACGCTCTGTTGAACTGCAGTATCGGGTATAACTCGGAGTTCTCTCTATCTCTGCATCCTTGCACTGTCTTGACCTGGTGACTTGTAGAGAATATTTTTTTGAGTTCTATATTGACAAAACAGTAGCGTGTGAATAAATTATGTGCTGTGTGTTTCTTAACTTTATTCTACTGATTATAGTTTAAATAAAAATAAACTGCTCTGTGAAGATTATACTGTATCTTATTCTTCCAAATACAATTTACTGATATCTGTTATTTTTATTGGGAAAGAGAGAGTGATTAAATAAATGCTGTTAGATGCCAAAATAACAATAGGTTTATGGTGGAAAACAAGGTTATGGCTCCCTGCTTTAGAAAAATACAATTTAATTTTGCACCATACAATATTTTTGTGTGGAAACTGAAGATTGTGTCTCCCTTAATTATGTAAAATTGTGTAGCACTGTACAATAATTTTGTTTGGGAAAGAAACAGTGCGGTTCCCTGCTTTGAATATGTAATACCAGAGATGTGTTGTGTTAGTTGAATTGCAAAATACTACATTAAACTACTGTAATGTTACAGTAACAGTAGTTAAAGCTTGAATTTTCTTCACATTGTTGACACATTTTCTTTAATTTTGTAATCTTCACATGAAAATGATTTGAGTACCATATACAAATAAAGACACTTTAAACAGTGTAAGTAAACATCACTGTTCATTTTTTTCTATTATAACTGTTTAAGATATGTTCATACCGGGGTTGGCTTTATAGTGCTGGTCAAAAACCGATCAAAAAGATCTTTTCTTAGATCGATATTAGTAGTAGATATGTCAGTGAATTTGTATCATACATTACTATTTTTCAAATAATACACAAAGCATTATAAATATTACTTGAATAGCACTTTGGAGCATGTTTTTAGTTTTTATCAGAACTGTGTAAAATCTATAAAAAATTTTTTTAATGTTTGTTAACTAATGCTCATATGGTAAGCAATTAATTGTTAGTTTCATACATTTTCTGCAGTTTCTGTATGATTATTTTTCTAAATAGCATATTGAATTTTTTTATAAAAAATAGTATGTGTAAAAATTGAAATATTTTAATGTTATTATTTATTATTAATATTTCAACTAATATTAGGATATTTTAGCACCTTGGAAGGTTGAATTTAAGATATACCTTTTTCAATACTGGCAAAACATACTTTTTAGAAGAGGTGATTGATACAGTACACATTTTAAAGGTATTTCTGAACACAATGATGCCAGCACAAGTGTTGCCAAATAAATAAAATTTCCTTTTTATTCAAAATGTATGTACATTATCACAAAATACCCTTCCACTTAGGCTAAAATAAAAGCTAAGTTAAAGGTTTAACCCTTTCCACTCCAATTACTGGGAACCCAGTTTCCTTATCAGCTCCATTTACTTTTAAGCAAAGATTGCCTACTACATTTGTTCAGTGGGAAAAACATATATCTGATAGTTCCAAAAAGCTGATGTATTTTTTCTTTGTTTCTTCTATGACTAAAGTATAGATTAATATAAAATAAAACATATATTTTTATTTTCAAAATTTTTTAATTATATATATTTATTGGAACAAAATTGAATTTCTAACAAAAAAACGGATACAAGAAGAATTTCTGAAAAATATTAAATAGGAAGAATAGTGTTTGTTGTTTGTTTTTTGTTATTTGTATCCTTACAAACAAAAAAAAGTCATTTTCAAATATTTTGGACTAAATTATACATAAAAAAAATATATAATTTTAAAACCAAATTTTTTTGAAAAACAACATTTTTACCAAAAAAATTATTTTCACTGCAACTAGTAAACAATTGCTCCATAAATATTATTTTATTGCTTAGCAACAGTCAAAAGGTACATAATTTAGACCAAATTTGTAAGTAAAGCTTTTTTCAATAATTCAAAACATGTTATCAGCGAAAAATATAAACAGACAAAATCTAATAGCCTACTTGCAACGCTCTTTCATTTTCATACCGGTTACACATAGGCCTACGGTAAAAATACTTATGAACATACAGGAAATGTAAAAGATGAAAAGAAATATTTTAGGAACATAACTAGTAGGATAATAAATCCTCGTCAAATAGTAAGCTGGTAATACCGTCATCACTGAGGTTCGAAATCGAAACTATTCTGTCGCCACTTCCATCATTTGGTAGAATACTACTGCCGTCGTCTTCACCCATTTTATTCGACAGGAATCATCATCGTAAAAATAAAAATATGAGTAAACAGTAAAACAACAACGATAACCTAGCAACAACAATGCGTTTTATAAGCTCATTACGAACGATAACATATGACGGAACAAAGTGAGTGCAGATAGCTGTTGCAGTCAGCAAGCTGTTTACAGAGCAGCCACAGACGACAAACATTACATTTTCTGAGGTTTGTTTACCGATACTAAACTCAAACGGTTCCGAAAAAATTCTACAGATAGCAGCACATATCAAACAACAACCCTAGCGGTCAATAATGTAACTACGTCAGTCTAAATACAATCATAGAACGTTTTTATAGAGACGTCGGGCCCGGCCCGATATTGGAGTTAGTGCGGTAAGTTGCGTGGCGGGGCTGCCCCGCCACTTGAGTGGAAAGGATTAAGGTAAACAATTTTTGAAAATCGCTTTTTACAAAAAATTAGTCAGTTAAATTTTGATGAGGGAGACAAAGGTAGCTGGACATTTGCCATCATTACGTGAAAAATAACACGTTGTCTTTTCAGGTTAAAATGTAATTTTAATAGTAGTCTCAGTCCTTCCGAGTTATATATATATAATTTTTGTGCGTGTTGAATGTTATTTTAAATTAATTATGTTTTTCAGGTACCATATATTTATGATTAGTTAATGTAATCTTATTTCAGTTTGATTTGAATATTAATTTTATTGTGTTTTACATTTTTCGTTGATATCGTGACCTTGACAGCGCCTATTTGGCTATATTAATTTAACCCTGTTAATATTTTTTATATTTAGTAGAAGTTCATTTTGTTGTACTCCATTCTAGGATCTAGGTTAAAATGTAGATAATTATTAAAGTAGATAAGTTTATTAGTTTAAGAACGTAGTTTTATAACATGTTTGTGTAGATGTATATTAGTTTTTAGCACTTGAAAAAGGTTTGGGTTTTACCAAATTGAAACGTCGTGATTGTTATTTTTCACGTAATGATGGAAAATGTCCAACTACCTTTGTCTCCCTCATCTGATACTCCATCATTAACAAATTTCAAAAACAAAGTTAAATTTTGGTTTAAATTTTGAGTCTTAATCAAAGAAAATAAAAGTATTAAATTACATAGCTGACCGTGTTCATGTCAACAGGCAATCCACAGTTAGAAGCCTCGATGAGTTTGTCAAAGCCCTTAGCCAGTCTTAAGTACTCTTTGGCTTGGGCCACCTCACCCTTCTGTTTTGCTTGCAAAGCAGCCAGTTTGAACTGCTTTTGTTTCTCTAAAAGTTGATGCAACTGCTTGTCTTGGCGAGAGCCCCCAATCTTTCGGACTGTAACAAAGAATGACTGGTAATTAATTGTACTTAATTTAAATAAAGATATCAGAATAAGAATTGTGTTAAAAGTTGATACATTAGGTAAATAATTGACAGCGTAACAAACTAAATGCAAAGTCAAAAACCTATTCATTAAGAGAATATAATTGGACATGTACATTCTTACATATGAAACGCTGACACAAGGTATTTTAAGGAGAATATAAATCATTATATGAGAGTAGGATGAATATGGATGAGTGAAGTCTGATTACTAACCGAGTCCGACTGTTCCCCAGAAAGGGCCATTTATTAATAGCCCAACAGCCAGGGCAACTAAAGGAACTACATCTTTACATGGAATTCGAACCACGGACTATTGGTCTGATTTTCAGCTAATTGACAAGTCTGATACTCAGTTCTCTCCCCTGCATTCTGACTACCACCCATCATGTACAGCCCAGACTTCTATAGTAGTGTCCATGCCGATAGCAACTATTTAGCGGACACTATGTCAGTATTAAGAGGACTGAGTATAAAACCTATCACCTACAATCTCTACAACACTTTCTCCCCAAGTAGCTGGGTTACAGCACTGTGCCACTAGTGCTAACAATATGTATACAAAATAAACGGTACAAAAGTTCAGATGACAATGAAAATTAACTACAATAGATTTAGCCCTGACAGAAAATTTTAAATTGGTCTAGCATTGGTTTTAAATAGATGGATTAACAAATTAGAAATATTAATACACAAAGGATTAATAATAATAACAGTTATAATAATCCAAATATAACAATAAGAAACTATAATGAAGAAAACAGATATTAAAACAATCGAACAAGTATGCAAGTCATAAACAATTAATTAAAAGCCAATATTTAATATAATAAAAACGAAAAACTTCTGCAGTAAATAATATACTTTGAAGACCATACTATGCCCCCAAAAAAAGACTGAGGTTTAAGGTAGATAAAGAAAAATGTCAATTGTATTCTTTTAAGATGGACATGGGTTTTTGAAATTTGTTAATGATGGAGTATCAGATGAGGGAGACAAAGGTAGTTGGACATTTATCATCATTACGTGAAAATTACCAATCACGACGTTTTGATTTGGTAAAACTCAAACCTTTTTCAAGTGCTAAAAACTAAATTACATCTACACAAACATGTTATAAAACTACATTCTTAAACTAATCTACTTTTGAAGTTGAAGTTGAAGAGGATGAAGGTTGAACATCTGCACTAGAAGATCAGGCTGAAGTAGTTGGCCAGTTTTAAAGTACAGTTAAGTTTGTTAAGTTTCATGTGGAAATTAAGAAGTAATGTTCTTTTTAATCAGGTTTATTATTATAAGTAATAATTTGAAATGACAAAAAGATGGTAGTAACTTAAATATTATAAAATGAAATACATATGATGCCAATTGCATAAAATAATTTATATCATTAATTCAATAAAATAGAGTTACAGCATTAACCCTCTGTTGCTAGGTTTTCTAATTCTAAAGCTATGGATTATTTATGGCACTCAAATTTTATATTAAAAAAGACAATTCATTCTATTACTGAACCATTAGCATATATTTTCAATAAATGTTTAGATTAAAGATATTTCCCTTAAATTTTAAAAGTATCTAAATTAATTCCTATTTTTCAAAAGGTAGATAAGAATGTGTTGCAAAATTATCATCCTGTTTCAATTGTGCCAATTTTTTCTAAGATATTTTAATCATTAGACGCACGCCCGTTTATGGCACACGAGGACGCACGTGTTGTACTTTGTACAACATATGTGTTTTTGGGCTGTCATTCCGAAATAGTTATAAATAATACTGTAACTGACGTTTATATGTATATAATAGTATTATTTTAAGTTGATTTGTTACTAATACAATAATTTATAGGGTTATAAATAAATAAAAATGTATTATTACATATCAATTTATTAGTAACTAAATTAAACAATTATAATAAGAATTATAATGAAAGTAAAACAATATCAATAAAAAATTGTCGTCACATACAAAATGAGGAATTTTTAAATATTTTTTTAAGTCTGTAGCTTTTCTTTTCCTTTACTCGTCACTGTTATCATCACTCCTACCTTGATTGCAGTGTTTACAGATGAGTTTCTTCTCGGAGTGGGTTTTACAAACAAATCGTGCACATGTATCACATTTAATTGTTGTAGATGAGTTTTTTTTTCTACCACACATCCAGCATGTTCCCTTCTTTCTGGCATGCCATTCGGCAACTTCCTCTTCTATATCAGCGGTTCTGTATCTTGCCAAAAAGGTAGTAATGTCAACAGGGAGTAATGTCAACCTAATAGTAGCTCTCATCTCCAAATGTTCCTTCATCAAACTCATTGCCAAACGTTTTTGGAAATCTTTTCTTCTGCATGGTTCTTCGTTTTTATTAAAATTTAAAATTACCCTTGCATTGATGCTAGCAATATTCATAAAAACAAAAAAAAGGGCTAGAGGCCATCGTCTCGTCACCCTGGATACGGAGTAGGCTGCACACATTTTGTCGCAAGTATCCACCCACCCTTGGTCTGGTTGTAGTCAATAATTATATCAGGTTTACCTGTTTCATTATCAATCACTTTTGTGTGGTGAATTGTAGACAATAATACAACAACTTTGTTTTTTTTAGTCACATAAGAAACTAGTGTTTTATCATCTTGAAATCCGTACATTGAAGTGCCCACATCTTTAGCCTTACTGGGCAAAAATGAAGGAGGTATAACAGCCTTATTTTTCTTTAAAGTTCCAATTAGTGTTAAACTTTTACTCAGTAGGTAATCAGCTAGTGGGACGCTTGTATACCAATTGTCGGTAGTTACATTTCTATTGTATGTAACTACCGAATGTATTCTCAATGGGTTTTACAAGTCGTTTGACGACATCTATAGCACTGTTTGAGGTTTCGTAAGGGCCCTGTGGTTGTTTTCCACAATACACCTCAAAGTTGTGACAATAAAACGTTTTGGCATCGCAAAGAGCAAACATTTTCAAGCCGTACTTGGCCGGTTTGTTAGGTATATACTGGACAAATGAACACCTACCTCTGAAACGATGCAGCATCTCATCTTTTGTTACAAATTCAATGTACTGTAATTATCAATGCAGTTTTTTACAAACAAATCAACAACAGATCTAATGGGAGCTAGTTTGTCAAATTTCTTGCGGTCATCTCTTATGGTTTTATCGTCAAACCTCATACAATTTACTAAAAATAAAAGACGTTTGTAACTCATAGCTGCTCGTATAATTGGTATTCCTGTCCCATCCTTAGCCCATAGTTCTCTAACGTTTGCATGACCACTCTTTCTAGTACCAATCAGATACAAAACTCCAAATAATGCCATAATCTCAGGTCTGATAGACTGTAAGCAATCTCGTTCCCTAGCAAATTTATGTGAGATAGTAACTATATGTTTATTAGTACAATCTAAAATTTCATCTATCATTTCAAGACTTATCATAGATAAAAATGCATCAATCTCATTACTCACATTCCTCGCACGTGGTTTTGTCCTGAAAGTTTTTTCACGATGTTTGTTCTTCTTGTTTTGCTAGAAGCAAGAATGTCGGATAAACACCATATTGTCTCACCATCTTTACCGAAAACAAACTCGGCATCATCACAGATTTCTAAGTCACTTTCATCATTTACCTCAAATTCACTGTCATCCGAAATATGATTATGTTCAATTTGTTCACCACTACAATCTGTCATAAAACCATCTATATCATCATCTTCAGAACTATTTTGCAGAATATGATCAATTTCACTCATTCTCAGTACATCACACATAGTAATGGCAATTCCTAACAGTATATACAGAATAAAAACAAAATAAACAAAGTTAACACTATTTAAATCCAACAAAATAACTATATATACAACACTAATATAACAATAAAATAAAACACACAAAACTATTATTTACGCAGTTTGAACAATGTTAACTACACTAATAAGACACTACTCGAGGACGCGCACGTTGGACAAAGTACAACAACTCTGACGCGACTGGACTAAATTCCACCTGACAAAGGCGACCTTGACCAGAACAATATGCGAGGCAGTAACGGAGTAGGGGAGGGAGGTGCCTAGGAATAGATCGCGGTTACCGGCATTCCAGGTAAAAATTAAACCGGTAAAGGTTAATTAATCAGGTCAATACATTTTTTTAAATCAATTAGTTTACTTGCTGATTGCCAATTTGAGTTCAGAAGTAATATATCCACGACTCAAGCAGTACAAGTGCTTGTGGAGGAGGTCTTAATGGCCTTTGAGAGCAGGGAATCAGTTTCTTTGTCACTATTTGACCTATCAAAGGCCTTTGATTGTGTACCAATAGATATTTTAATATATAAACTTGAATTTTATGGTATTAGAGGTAATGTTTTGAATATATATTTAAGTCATACCTTAGCAATGGAAAACAGTATTTATCTATTGACCTCTACATTGAAAGAAGTTAAAACTGGTGTTCCACAAGGATCGGTCCTGGGACCTTTTCTGTTTATTATTGCTATTAATGATTTGCCTTTTAATACTCCTGTGCATTCAGTGATTTATGCAGACAACACTTCCATTTTCAGTGCAAGTAAAGATTTAGCACAGCTTAAACATGTAATCGAAAGGGCTAAAAACTCTGTCCTTGACTGGTTCGAATCTAACAAATTGGTATGCAAACAAGAAAAAATACAAACTTTAGTCTTTAGTTTAAATAAAGGAAGTAGTATTCATTCAGTTAAGCTACTTGGTTTCCATTTTGAAACAAAACTGAATTGGAATTTTAATATAGCTGAGGTGTGTATGGAACTATCCAGTTATTTATTTGTTTTGGAAACTATGAGTACTTACACACAGCATACTTTGGTTTTATTCTCTGGAGTCATTCTGCTAATACTCAAGATATACTATTGATACAGAAAAAAATTATTAGAATCATGACGGGGAAGGTAAATTGGTAAACATTTAGGTACTAAAAATCGAATTAAAATATTTTATTTCAAATAGGCCAAAAACTAGCTACAAGTCCAGAGAAAATATCTGCCAGCTCGTGGGTTAAAAAAGTAAATTTCAGCAACATTCTTTTACTAAAAATACTGAGAATAGTATACTACCACCGAGTAATACTAAGTTATTACTTAATATGTTATGTAATAATTAATGTTATTATAATTTTGTTATTGTATTACACATGTTCTACTTATTTTCCAACTAAACTTTCAAATTCCTGATTTTTTCCTCATTTCTTAAAATTCCTGACTTTTACAGATTTCCCTACTTTTCCCGAATGATAGACACCCTGACATGAAGTTTCTCACTGTAATCATTACCGAGGACTCTAACGCCTGAAGAAGGTGTTATTAGCACTGGGAATTTGTATCCTTCATATTGTAGGACTTAATAGGTGAGCTTGCTTAATGCTCTTATCGTTCCTATTATGAACGAATTAATAGTAGTAACTGGGGATTGCTTGTTCATTTTTTTATATTAGTAGACCAAAAGTATGGATTAAAATTTACTTTCCCACACCACAAATTTTTGGAATATGGCACCATAACCTAAACTCATACTATTATTATCTAATTAACTTCAATCACCCGTTTACACGATTCAAATGCCTTTGTATGAATAGTATTCAACAGTGAAGAAACAAATATCAGCTAAGTTAGGGCTTTGAACCTTGAAATCCACAATCTTAAGTCTTAGCTATTGAGCCACCATGCTGGTTCTACTATAAAAATTAGTTAAATAAATTATTTTAATTGATTTAATACATTTTCTTAGTACATTTACTAACCATTGAGCTTGTCTGGTGAAGTATCAGAACTTGTGGATGGTTGAGGTGACTGCGGTTCCGGCTGAGCAGGAGTGCTGACTGGGGCAGGAGAAGGTGGGGCTGCTTGTTTGACAGTAGGCTGTGGAGATGGTGGAGGCTTGACCCCACCGCCTTCAATGGGAATCGGAGGGTACCCTGAACACAATGATAGATCAATTGACTTATTACATTTAATTAATTTGAAATATTCTTCTATGTTTATTTTCAACAATAATTTAGATATTTTAGATTTTAATTTACGTATCAGTATAGTAGATAAGTATTTTATAAATAGAAATTTGATATTTTATTTTCTTGAAATTCTGTATAGTAAACACACCTTATAAATTGTGTTTAGTATAAACTAAACAAATAATGTATCTGCTACAATGAAATTGTGTAGACTTTTTGACAATTATATTTTTTAAGGTTAGATCCAAAGTTTAAAAATTAATGGATACAGGGATTTGGTTTATTAACCTCTTAACGACCACGCTCGCATATATGCGAGCGATGCAATGT
Source organism: Stictocephala bisonia (assembly GCA_035578905.1). Lineage (NCBI taxonomy): Eukaryota > Metazoa > Arthropoda > Insecta > Hemiptera > Membracidae > Stictocephala > Stictocephala bisonia. Next base: position 493,838 of record JAQJVL010000291.1, read on the forward strand.
CCCGCCCGTGGGCCACGCTCGCATATACGCGAGCGCGTGTATAGGGATCGTATTTCCGAGCGCTGCGGTGTCACAGACGATCGTATTGCTTCGTGTTTGGTACGGAACTATTCGGGAAACTTCGGCCTTTCTCGTAGTGTATTTTGTTTCTGACTCCACGTGGTTATATCACTGCGTGCATTTAATTTCTAAGTCGCGCCAGCTGACACGAATTCTGTTGTGCTGTTTACCGCCAATGCATTGTAGCTGAATGTAAACAAAGTGAAATGGCGAAACGTAAACTGTGTGTTGATGAAATCCACGAGTATTTTAGTCGTGATGACTTAAGTGAACTATCTGATAACGGTGAAAGTGATAGTGAAAGTGATTTTATCTCAGACATTTCTTCTTCAACAGTGAATAATTCAATAAATGAAAACGTTATTCCAGGCCCGTCTGGAGATGGACCTACAACTGTTTTAGAGGGCATGCCCAATATATTTGATGAAGGTAGGAGTATAAATAACAGAAATGTAACTTTTAGGCCTATTGGAAGGCTTGACCAAACCAATAACATACTTAGGCCTACATTGTGCCAAGCTTCCAAAACAAAAGAAAAAATTGTATTTCCCTGGAAACATGATAAAAATTTCACACCAAATATATTTCATTTTGACAGAACTGAAGCTGGCTTTGATAAAGAAATTCTTGAAAATTCTTCTAATTTAGACTTTTTTCTTGAACTTTTTCCTGTAGATTTATTGACACATATAGTAGAAGAAACAAATTCTTACTACACTGATGTAATTAGCAAACTTCCGAATGCGCCAAAAGATTGGAAACCAACAAATGTTGATGAACTATTATGTTTTTTTGCACTCTGTATTCTTATGTCTCATGTTAGGAAGAATAAAATAGAAGATTATTGGTCTTCTGATCCTATCATAGAAACCAAAATATTTAGTCAAGTTATGAGCAGGAACAGATTCAAACAAATACTTAGAATGCTTCATTTCAACAAATCAAATCTTTCAAACCCACAAACAATTGGTAGAGTTCACAAAATTAGTCCGATTCTCTGCACCCTGAACAAGACTTTTTCATCAAAATTCAAACCTTTCGAGCAGGTAGCAATAGATGAAACGTTATTTCTGTTCAAAGGCCGATTATCTTTCCGCCAGTATATACCTTCTAAGCGTGCCCGCTTTGGGATAAAACTGTTTATTTTATCAGATTGTGAAACAGGCTTTGTTGTATCGATTTTACCATACCTAGGGTCACAGACTCAGCTTGGCTTTGCTGATTTACATAACAAAGTGGGCATGACAGGACAGATAGTACTTACTTTGATGGAACCTTATTTTCAGTCTGGATGCAAACTTTACCTAGATAACTGGTATGTGTCTCCATCTTTAGCGCAAGAGCTATATGACAAAAGAATAAACATGTGTGGTACTTGTTTACCGAACCGTCAAGGACTACCAAAACATTTGCCTAAACTAGTTAGGGGCAGTACTGACACTTTCTGTACAGATAACATGATGTATGAACGTTGGCAAGATAAACGTGAAGTTAGATATTTGACGACAATGCATCCTAGTGTAATGGCAGATTCTGGAAAAATTGATCGCTCAACTGGTGAACTGATACTAAAGCCTTTGGCAGTGTTAGACTACAATAAACACATGGGGGCTGTTGACATAGGTGATATGCAACTATCCTTCAATGTAACGGCAAGAAAGTCAATCAAATGGTATAAGAAATTATTTTACCATTTTCTTGACGTTGCAGTGAGAAATGCACATATTATGCAAATGACAATTACAGGCAACCATTCTCAACTAGCTTGCTTTCGCAAGGAATTAGTAAGGCAAATTATTGAGAGGCACTGTCAGCTCAGGACAAATCCAAAAGGTGGTCGTCCTTCGAATGGAGAAACACCCCTTAGACTCACCCAAAGACATTTCTTACTGCCCATACCACCAACTCCAAAAAATCAAAAACCTAGAAGATATTGCCATGTGTGTGGTAATTCAAAACTGAAGCCAAAACGGAGGAAGGACACACAATTCATGTGTAGGGAATGTGACGTCCCTCTTTGCGTCCATCCTTGTATGGTTGAATACCACACCCTTCGTCAATTTTAGAGTAGGTTTGTCAAATAAAATTAGATTTTTAGAAATTATAACGTTTTGTAACATTACAAACAACCATTTTATAAGTACTCTTACTGTATGTTCATTTTAAAAATAAATATGTTTTTATTGTATTTTATTGCTTAATTACCTAAATAAGTATCTAAAAAGTAAAGTTTATTTTTATAAAATATGGTAAATTTCACTCTTCAAAACATAAAAAATTAAAAGATTCAAATAAAATAGTTTATTTATTTATTCAAGGCTTAAATACAAACATATGTTTAAAATCCTATTTTTCCTTAAAAAAACCTGGTCTGGGGGGGTGGACAGCTGATAAAAAACTCAGCTGTTAAAGGATTAAGGAATTTCAGATGGATTTCAATCATGGTTGATTGAAGTTCAATTATTTAGACAAGAACTCAAAAACATACATCAGATGGCCTTCTCAGTTCCAATGGGATAGGAGAACACTTGAATTCATTAACCCTAGGTAAATTTCCAGTAATTGTTTCCAGTAATTGTATTCAGTAGTCTTTGTTTTTAAAAAAAGAAGAAACATTAAGTAAATATAGCAATCGTTTTTCTACTGAAAAGATGTAGTTTCAAATTAATACTAGCTACTATCTATGTACAGTAAATGTTATCTATGTATTTATTTTTCTAAAAAGTATGAGAAGAGATTTCTCCAAATGATAGAAAAAGAGAGAGGTTCATTGAGAAGCAGGGGTTTCAAATTTTGTGGGAGTTCACAACCTGTAATTTAATACTTTATGAAAACAACTAGCAGTTGTTTGTATAAAGAAAATGTTATGTTTTTCTACAAAAATAGAAGAAGAGTGGGGGTTTGAGAGAAGGAGGCTCATAACTAGATCGGAGGTAAATCAACATGTGTCCTGAGCATCTGACTTGTAAAGTAAGCATCAAGAATAGAATTAAGTTTACAGTCGGTATGAAAATGTATGATGATAGTATTATTATATTTGTGTTAAATAAATGCTTCTTAAATAACAACCTGGAGGTGTTGGAAGTTCATCTAAAGGAATTTGTTTCCCAGCTTTATGGAGTTTAATGGCATCTACATACTGCTTCACAATCCTCCCCATTCTCCTGGCCTTGCTAGAGTTTCCCTCGGTTTTAGCTGCTTCCTCCTGGCTCTTGTATTTAGCCAATCTCTGTTCCAGAGCCTCCAAAATTGAGCTAGGCATATCAACTGTGAACTCTGTAAAGAAATTATTAGTATACTATTAAATTTATTTTTTGGGAAAAGTGAGATTACAATTATTTTAGTCCATAATTTGGAGAAATATCAACAAAAAACACACTAGGAATTGTGGTTTACTGAATTCAAATTCATGTTTAGTGTGCAAAGGCAAAAAACACGTGGAAAACAAACCCTGTGGTAGTGGCCTGATTTTCAGCTAACTAACAAGCCTGATACTTAGTACTTTTCCCAACACAACATCCAGACCCTGACTACCACCAACATGGATATCCTTGACTTCTAGTGCCCACATTGGTAGTAACCATTGAGCAGATGCCGTTTCAGTATTTAGAGAACCGAGCATAAAGAGCAAACAATCTCCCTGTGATGTCTGATAAAGTAATATTGCTTTGTTTCCAAGTAGCTGAATTACAATGCGCCAGTAGTGTTGAATTTAGGTAAGTTTACAGCAATGAACCTTTACTAGAAAAAAATTATACTGGTACAAACAGTCTGAACACAGTGGTACTGTTGAGATTTAAAAAGAGATCCGAAGAGACTTCCAACAAATACAGCAATCCTATATAAGAACCCCCAAAAATCGATAGTCAAATGCTGCTTAGAGCCTAAGATATCATAAACTAAATTAAATGTAGTTTACAAACGTTACAATTGCATGTTCACAAAATTCTGCTAAATTACAAAACTTACCGATTGACTATAATATTCAAAATGCTCTTCATTTAGCGGGTCTATATCTTACTTTCATTATATTTAGTAAATTAGGAGAGACAGGACTTTAGCAAACTTACCTTAGAAGACAAGTCCTGTATTCTAAGTATGCTGATGTTCTGTCTCTCCTAATATACTAATTCCTGGCCTAGTGTCCTTTAACATAACCTTTCAACTATATTTATAATTTATTTACAGATTAGCTATATTTTGCTTATTTTTGCCAATAACATTTGGTTATTTCAAAAAGTATTGTCGAATCAAACACAGTGTTAAATCTATATTTCAAACTTTACATGTGAGGCCTTTCGTTATCATCATCAGACTTTTTCACAAATACTAATAAATTATTATTCCTAACCCCAAAACAAGTTAGGAATTTTATGAATAACAATATTATTTGTTAAATACAATTCAGTAATTGTAAGCCAGTGCTCTAGTAAGATACCGTGTGGTTTATTTTTTATTTTATTTTATCTTTTTTTTATTAAAATAAAAATAGTACTACATTTATACAACAAAATTTTATATCTTAAAAGAAATAATTTTATCTTAGAATTGCTTGAAAGATCTTAAGCTGCATGGTAAGACTACTAAGATTTTAAAACCAAATTTAAAAAATACATCAATTCCAGACATTCCATTACTATATGAAGAAAATATGCAAAGAGCTGAAAGACTACTTTACAATTTTTACTTTTAGACAACCAATGTGCTGCCTACGGTGTGAGCATAATGGTTTGGAGCATTATTTGATTAGAGCTGATTCAATCAACTATCTTATTAGTTTGCATATTAAAATTTAAAGTAAAATAAAAATAAATGTTGATAGATTTAATAAATTTAAAATTAATTGAAAGTTAAATCATTAAGGTTAAATCTAATATCACCTTGAGTTTCTTCAACACCTTCTTCTGGTAAAGCTACCACCGGAGTTGCTGGTTCTGCAGACTGCTGCATTTCAGAGTTAACATTATCCCGTTCTGGAACTGTCTGAGCAGGAGGGGGAGGGGGCATCGCACTCAAATCCACTGGTTGGCCAGATTCCAACCCAGCAATCACCGAGTCAAATTGCTGTTCCAGAACAGTATTGTATTATAGCATAATTTAATGAAAGAACGATTATTCATTTGTTTTCAACGGTGTAATGTGTTATTAAACCTGTCCTCTAAGGTCTATCTCTAAATTACAATGAATTTATTTTAGATGTTCACAACATTTAAAGGCAAAAGATGTATGTTTCTATGGTAGAAATAAGTAACTAACTGAATGTAATTAATTATGGAAAATTGAACTAGAAATCCATGCATGTGATCTTATGTTGATAAAGTTGAAGGTCCTAATTCCAACTTACCTTGCTGATTGGATTTTAATATGTAATTTCAATAAGGTTACAACTAAGAACGTACTCAATAAATGAGTTATTAAATAAGTTTACATGATTCAAAGAGTTACAGTTTATTTGTTAGATAATCTGAAAGAAATACTGTCTGGAATTCCACAGGGATCTATCCTTGAGCCAATCTTATTTGTTTACTATAAAATAATCTTTCTGAGATTGTATGAAAACATAAGTGTATACAAGTTTCCATTAATCTACCTAGATGTAGAAGGAACATCTAAAAGATATTGAAAATAAATATTTAGAAAAACTGGCTACAATAGTGATAGAATAATAGTAATAGTAATAGAAAAACATACAAGGCTAAATAGTATTTTACACAAAATAATTGATCTTGTAATTTGTCAAAAACTAATTAGGTTTCATAACTGATTAAAAAGAAATACAATTGTCCTTAGTATTATAATGGATAAGAAACTGATTAACCAATTAGAAAATTCCAAATTATTATGCCTCATAATTTTGAGTGCATGAGTTCATTGGGATACACTTGTCGATTTTATGAGAAGAAAAATTAGATCTGTTATATTATTATTAATATCCATTTCATATATTTGTGATAAATCTGTGTTGAAACTTATATATAAATATATAATGCACATAACCAATCACACGTCAGCTTAGATATATGTCTATATGGAGTACTACACAAATTTAAATCGCATTTTAAATCCAATTGCCAAAAGGAGTACGAGTCTGTCAAAGTTAATTTTTAAAATTTTTATAATATATATTTCAGAAGCATTTTATATGTAACTAAGGTTCTCCTGGATGAAAAACATACATAAGACTGAAACATATTTAAGAAAACCAACACCACAGATTACCAAAAAATAAAAGAAACGTAAGTTATAGTGGGAACTATTTTATAAGAATGCTGTATTATAAATATAAAAAAAAAAAAACACATTGTCAATCATTGCTAAAGGCTATGTAATAAGATTAGAAGGTCTTCTAGATAATCTATGTAATTAATGAAACTATTTTTATTTTAATGTAATTGTTTTGTTACATGATCTATATTGATTATGCAACAAAACAGTACCCGCTCTTCGTACGGGGTTTACGTTGATTTATATTGTGCTTATTGTCTTACCACTTATTGTCTTGAAGTTATGTATGGTATGTACCTTCTGGCATCTGTACAATGCAAAAATGTGTTATGGTTAGGTTTGGTACGGTATTTAATTCAGAACTAAGTAAGTTGTTTGTTTAAACCAACAGCTGATTAATGAAACTATTATAAAAAATTATCAAATTGGTATTGCCAAAGGGATTGCATTGATACTTCTTAGAGCCCCTGGGGCGGTGCCATGATGGAATTTCAAAATAAAGATAGGCCTATGTGTTAACACGTCGGTGGCTACGCGCGGCTATACCCACGCCGCCGGACCCTCCATGCATCCTGGCGGCGGATGTTCCCACCATATGTAGTTGCACGGTTGATTCATCAGTGTGAGCTCGGATCTCGTCGAGGTAGGACCTTACGTTGTCAGGACCTTACATACGACCCTATTGTTATTTGTGTGCGTCAGTCCCAAGTTTGGAAGTGTTTTCGGTTCCCGTAAGCATTCCATCTTTGATTACTGTATTTAGTGAGTTTATTGGTGTTTGCGGTTATGTTTTTGTGAAAAACATAATAACATGTCTGAAAGTGATTCTAATAGTGACAGTGGACACTGTTATTTGTGAACAATACAGCTGTCAGCAACAACAGTCCGTCACTGAGATCCTGGCGACGGATATGCCCGCCGAGTTGATGACGTCATCATCCATCAACTTAGCGACCTCACAATGACTTCTATCATCATATTTGAAGTTTATTAATTCAAAGGAAAGTTATTTACGTAAAAAGATTTTTTAGGATTAGAATGAATTTTGTCATTTCAGGCTTAGTCCTCGACGTGTTAACCAGAGACCCTGATGTCCATACAAAGTTTCAGCTGAATGGGCCCAGTAGTTTTTGCGTGATTGAGTCACACATAGAGAGTCAGACAGACACCATTAGATTTTTATATAATAGTAAGATAAGATATCTTTATTTATTTATTTACTAAAATATTTGCCTGAACCTCAAAAGACACATTTTTAACACATGTGCAATGCTGTGAATAATGATGTTTTGATTTGAGTTTTGTTTAGTTTTTAAACTGTTAGATACATCAGACTAATTAGTATTTATATGTAATTTGACCTCAGACCATACCGTAGAGTAAGCTTACACTTTGATTCCGTATCTGTTTCCATGGTTATGAGGGTAAGGTCAACATGAACAGATATCACTACCTTTAGGAAATGGGCAATATTAAATCGCTTCCGAATTGGTGTGAGCAGATAATTACTGGAAATAAAAATGGGGATCGACACTATATTGCAGGGAGTCTATCCAAACAATAGATTACATTGCTACCAAGTGCCCTCTGTGCTCGTTTACGGAGGGATTAGCCAGCATAAACAGAATCATTGAGCCAGGTATTATATGGCTTAATGGATTTGATTTAGTTTTGTAACAGATTACTTTATTTTATTATTTCTAATAACATGACTTTTGGATCTATTTGTTTCAAATATATATTATTGCTTCTTTTTTTAATCAATAAATGGTAGCTGAAAAGAGACCATACGCTATAGATTCTACCTGAACAGGTTACTAAATCAATTAGGTTTACCCTAATCATTAAAGTCTAATTTGAAAAGTAAAATATATCAGACAATGGTAAGATTATCACTAGGAATTCATTTAATGAAACAAATAGCATTATTTATCATAAAAATTACAATGTTTTAATCACCTTAACAATTTTGATATGATTTATTGCTGTGCTCATATCTCCACCTTTCTTGGCTATTAGCGCAGATCGCTTATATTCCTCTCGACGGGCAATGAGTAGCTGCAACATGTCCTTGTCAACAGTAACAGGGGTAGAATCTTCAGGATTTGGAGCTTGGCAGTCTGCTGTGCTTAAGGTCCTGGGTGAGCTAGGGAGCAGTGTAGTAGCAGATGAGCTGCCGGGGCTTTGTTCATGAGGAGCTTCAGGAGACTGGCAGTCTGCTGTAGCTAACGTTCGTGGTGAGCTAGGGAGCAGTGGAGTTGCAGGGCTTTTCCTATCAGCTGAAACCTGTTGAAAACCAATATGCTGTTTATTGCAATCCACCATCTAAATGTTTAGCCTAAAAGGAAAATGACAGAATAAAAAAGATAATAGTAAAGATAGAAATGAAGGTTAATATCCAACAAGTAATCTGGCTGATTCAAGTCTCTTTATTTCTATCATCACTTATTGCTTGCCATCTTAAAAATTGTCATGATTACAATGAGTACAACATAGCAGAGCACTGGTTCATTCTTTAATCCTACAATTGGGAAAAGCATAGGATTCCTATTTATAAAATGCATTATGACTACGGTCACCAAACATGCTGTGTTCTCTTTGCTTCACAGAAACATAATATTACGTACTGCAAATTGGGCATATAATGGCATCATTCAATTCAGGAACTCTTTTTCTATGTATATAAATTTAGTTTTTACCCTAAAATAAGATCTAATTGACATAAGAAATAAATTTTCAAATCACAGACAGCACTCTACTTCAGTAAATTTAACACGTTAACTGCCATGCCTGATTTCGGTAATGTGGCCCAGGATTCCAAACCCAATATAATGCGTTAACTTGTTTAAATAGCCACCAATAGATATAATTATAGATAAAAAATAAGATTTTATTGAATTAAGGGTATATATTATGCATTTTAGGCCGTGGACGATCGGACCGACACGTTTATATTTCGTCTCAAACTTCACAAAAAATATGTGTGTCAGTCCGATTGGGCAACGTCTACAATGGATAATAATTTTGGTTTTGTTTGGTTGGTAATAGGGAATTCCCGCTCTTTTCATGACTCATGTTGCCGGCTCTTTCAGAACTAATGATTCCAGCGCTGTCATACGTCTTCATAGCGGCCAACTGATGAAACATTTATTCGCGCGCTTTTTACAGCTGATGAAACATTTATTCGTGTGCTTTTTACGTAGCTAACCTTTAGTGTTCTCTCGTGAATAAGAAGTGACCTATTTAGTCCACTGTAGTGATTATAATTTGTTTATCCTATATGTTTATTATTATTTCGTTTTTATTGTTTTTGTACATATTGTAAATATTCTTGTGAACTATGAGTAGACATAATCCCTTATTTACCGACGATGACATACGTAATGCTATGGAAGTTCCATTGTCTAGTGAACATGATAGAATGGATTTAGGCCCAAGTGATGAAGAATGGATGGATAGTGAAGATGTGGATGACACGGACATGGACCCGGATTTCCAACCCTGTATTGATTCTGAACTATCAAATCACAACGGCAATGAACTTGAACCGGCTGATCTAGATATAAGTGAAAGTGATGACAATATGAATGACAGTGCGACCCAAACATCAAATTTGAGTGTCAATAACAATGTTATTGCTCCAGTGAACAGATTCTCTACATTACGTGAAAAATATAATAGTCTTATAAAATCAGAAAAGCAGGCAATGAAAATAGAAGAAGAGGATAAATGGCAAATATTTGCAGGTAAGCAACAACATTTTAACTTTTTGGGACGTGGACAGTTTTCATTTAACTTACCACCTAACTCTAAGCCTGCAGATTATTTTTATCAGTACATATCTGATGATTTGATAGACGTTATGGTTACTGAAACGAATAGAAATGCAGATCAAGTTATTTCGAATATCCGATTGAACAGAAGTAGCAGACTTCGTTCATGGAAGCCCACAAATAATAATGAAATGAAGAAATTCGTAGGCCTAATTTTGTATATGGGTTTGGTTCCCATGCCTAGAATTTCGGACTATTGGTCTTTGAAAGCACTGTACAAAAATTTTGTTGCAGTAAAATGATGAGTAGAAACAGGTTTCAGCTGTTGCTTAGATTCTGGCATTTCAATAATAATCAAAATATGGAACGGGAAGGTCGCCTAGCAAAGCTTTCTCCACTTATTGCACATCTAAACACTGTTTTCAAACAAAAAAAGTCCCCTAATGAAGAGATTGTCATTGACAAGAGTATGGTCCCATTTCGCGGCCGGCTGATATTTAGACAATACCTTCCAGCTAAAACTCATAAGTATGGCATTAAAATCTTTAAAATATGTGATAGCTCTGGTTACACATACAAAGTGATTGTATACATGGGAAAAGGTACAGGTGGAAATGATGGCATGTCTCTAGCATCATCTGTTGTAATGGATCTGATTTCTGATTATTTGGATAAGGGACATACATTGTACATAGATAATTTTTACACCTCAGTCGACTTAGCCAATACTCTACTAAGCAGGCAAACACACTTAGTCAGAACAGTAACTAGCAATCGTGCCTGGTTTCCTTATAAGAAAATTATCTCTACAGATAAGATTTTGAAAAAGGGAGAAATGAACTGCCTTGAGTACCCAACAGGAATAGTGTACACTTGGTGGTTAGATAAACGTGAAGTAAGAATAATGTCAACAAAACATCCTGTTGATTTTGTTGACACTGGCAAAAAAAACAGAGGTGGTGAACCAATCATGAAACCCTTAGCAATTGTAGAATATAATAAAGCTAAAATGGGGATCGACGTTTCTGATCAAATGTCGTCATACAGTACCCCTGTGAGAAAATCCATGAGATGGTACCATAAGGTTGCCGAAGAGTTTATTTTCGGTACTGCAGTGGTCAACTCTTGGCTAGCTTATAGAGAGATTGAAGGTGCAAATACAGTACGAAATCGCATGAACTTGCTATCCATAACAAGTTTCAGAGAGCAGCTCGTCTACGAACTTACTGAGTTAGCCCAGGAACCTGGAGAACAAGTCAAAACAACTGGACATCATTATTTGGAGGAATCCAATGACTGTTGGTGAAGGGAAAAGTCGCCGACGAGTACGAAGAGCTTGCAAGAGCTGCTACAAAACTCGTGCTACTGATTCTGGACGAAAGGCAGCAAGAAATCTCCCCCGAGTAACAACCTTTTGTGAACAGTGTCCAAAGAAGCCCTATTTATGTAAAGAATGCTTCAAAACCCTTCACAAGTAAAACAAATTGAATTGTATATAATATCTTTGTAATGTTTTTGAGCTTATAACTATGCCATAATAAAAATATGATTTTAAAATAATTGTGTATTTTTTTCTACCATTCCAATAAGCTATAATACTTAGCATGGAATAACCATAATACTTTACCTAAATTGAAATAAATTTATTATTTATTATCTAAATAACATAAATAAAAATATTTAAAAAATAGAAAAATGGGTTATTAGTGTTCGTATCCAATATTTAGGTTTGTAGTTTATTTATATTAAATGAAATAGCTAATTATTCTTACATCAAATTTGCTTAAAATAACCGTCAGTCCGATTGGACAGACGAAATCATTAAATTTTCTGCTAAGATTCGTAGACGTTTTCATAATGTTATAATCAAAATATCTTGTTGTAATATGTTCCTTTATATAGTTTGTCATCTAGTAATTCATTGTAGTATAACTGTAGTCCGCTAGAATGCGTCAGCTGTATAACCTAGAGCAAAACCTAAAGCTATTCCGTGACTGGCTCGTCGGTCCGCTCGGACGGGACTTACTGTGTCAGTCCGATCGGACTGACATGGCAGCTAACGTGTTAATAATTTTCAATAAATCATTGGAAAGAAACTAACAAACGGATCACTTTGTACCATGTCTTGACTGAACATGGAATGAATGCTCTTTCTAAGCCATAAGGAGCATTCTGTCTTATGTGCTTCACAGTAATTGTTTTTTAAACCTCTTTTTACAATTTTGTCAACAGGCGCTACCACGACAATCTGTGTAATTCAAAAGGTTAATTTAGTTAGTTTTATATGAATAAAATATAAGAACAATAAATATGTCTTTAAAGGTAGAGATGTAATGCAGTCATTGTTACAAATATAGAGGAATTTTGTCTCAACCGATTGGTGCTATACAACAATACAACAGTGTTGACACAAGCAACAAAGAAGTTTTTGTAGTGTTTCTCCATTAGCATTCCAAGCAGAGTGGACTGATAGCTCAACGACTGATATTGACTTTGTGGAACTAGTTTACAGTTGTGTCACTCGGCCCTCTGGGTCAATGTTATCACTGTTACACCCATGTTTTGAAGCTCTTATCTGTTTATCTCTTTATCTTATCTTTGTTACAGGTTCCTGTTCACTGTTATCTCAACTCCTTGATATTAGTTTGGGGAGTTTAGTCCTTGTGTTAGGTCATCCTTAGGCCCGGTGTGCTGCTCCGCGCTACACAATCCACAATGGGTTAATGTATATTGGATAAACAAAGGCATGTTATCTTTAGACAGTTTACTCTAAAAAAATCTAACGGTCTCTACTCAAACAGGTCTCTACTCAAACAAACCCGCAACTGATAATTTAGCTTCTTGAACATGTTGTTGGCTATCAAACATCAGTTCATTATGTCAAACCTAGATTTGTAATTTCCTCACATTGCATTAAAAGTAACTAAAATGTTATACAGAGATAATTTTATACATTCATCGGTATATGCATTTTGTAAAAATAGTGTACATACTGTAGTAAGTAATAGTGTACGCTCAGTAATAGAGTTGTTTACTGGACCCTCTCTGTTACTGTCTTTTGACTATACAGTATTTGTCTTTTTTTGCTCCATCTTGTAACAATCTCTGTCTCTCTTGCACTGCCTTTACGAAGAGCAGAGCACTCTCTTGATGGATTGTTAAACTTCGATATGTTACGTCTCTTCCCCATTTATTCTACTCTTCTTTAAAGAGATTTGCATTCATTGATAATAATCAACACATTAGATAAAAATTAAAAATAAGAGGGGATGGATAGTTACATTGTGTACCTGAGATTGAGGTGGTACTTGGCCAGTAAGTCCTGGCAGGGCTATGCCCAGACCAGCTCCTCGCGGCGGAATTGGAGGTGGCGGGGCAACTCTTATTGGTGCTGCCGGTTCTTCTGTAAAATCATATACATAATAAAATTCATTATTCATCATTTACCAATGACAGGTTATTTTTAGGACACTAGGCCTAGGATGTTGGTAACAATGGAGAGGACAGCAGCATACATGAGAATATGGTAAACTGGAGATAGACACATACACAACATAAAAAAGATAATTGATTAAATATTTTGGGGCCAATGGCCCCTCTCTATAACACTAGTATAGACAGCGCGGCGAAGGTCCGGCCTCGAGCCCGCCGAGCGGCGATAGGGAGGAGACGGGTGGAGGGCCCAATATGCATGCAGTCCTGGAAACATTCGCTACTCTCAGACTTTTCCACGCTAGGAGTCTTTTCCATGCTTGCTTCTAAAATAAGTTACGTTAATTGTTACCTACGGATGCACATTCTGTACGTTTCCAGACTGCGTGCAATATATTGGCTTGTGGTTTAGCGTGTTAAGAATTTTTACTCAAGTGTACTATAAACAATTATTTAGTTGGTTATATGTTTGTTTTTATCTAACTACTGTAGTGTAATAAGTCAGTTTGTATTTTTGTGTGTGTGTATCTCTTAAGTGTGTTAAAAGTCTGCAGATTCTGTCGGCCATACTGGTTTAATTCTCATAAAAACAACGTTATTTTGAATCCATATTTTTATCATTATTTATTTACCAAAAGTTGTGTATGAGGTGTAATTTAAAATGCTATCATATTGCGCATTGGGTTTGCTTGTGATTTTATGAATACATACGCCTAGGTTTGAAAAATAGGTGAAAATAAAAACTTCAAACTAAATAATTTTTATATTTATTCTATTAAACTAATTATGAATCCACAAAGCAGTTCAACGAGTAATTTCACTCTTGATCAAATAAAATTTGTTTGGAAAAGACCGTTTAAAATAACTGTTAAATTTGGACACGCGTGATCATTTGTCCGGTTCGAAAAAACATCGTTCTAATGAGATTAAAACCAACATGGCCAACAGCCTCTGCAGACTCTTAAGGTTGTAAAATTAGTGAACGTAAATCCTAAATAGTTTATTCCTTTATTATTCCTTTAGTGGTTCCTGCCTCAACTATGGCTCGCTTTACTCCTAAATTAGCTCAAGGAAAAACTACTAGAAGTCAGGGTAGGGAAATTATTTGGAGAGTAAGTGAGTTAATGGCGAATGAGGCCAAATTAAGAGATGAACAACGAATCCCCGTAAAAAATCGTTAGAACGAACTGCAGTTGCATGTGGCGTTTCAAAAACTCTTATAAAGGAAATTCGGCGTGAAAAGTGTTTATTGGACACTTCAGCGGAAAGAGAGTGTTTGTTCACAACTCATTAAAAAAAAAAAAAAAACACAAGAGAAAAAGAACAGCGGCAGAACTAGACGATTTTGACAAATGTGTCGTTAGAAGAACCGTCCATGAGTTTTATAAAACTGACGAGTCACTCCAAACTCGTCATTTTTATTTTAAAACAATTTAAATAAAAATTATATGTATTTTAACGGTTCGGGAAATCACAGAAATATTTCTGTTAGTGATAGTAAGAAGTATATATTTCTTAGTTACTTAATTTCAATTAAAGTTATTAACTGATTTATAATTTTGTATGATATATTAAATTGTTCTTATTGATGTACGTTTTAATTTGTTAACTTTCAAACTCTTAACCTATTTGATGTTTTTATTATAAATACTGGTCTAATTATAAGAAATAGCAAAATACAAATACTCTGTAAACACGTAAACAATCACCCTTTACGATCTGTCTGTGACCGCCTAGCTCAGAGTTGATGTTTTTATATGACTAGTAGGCCAGCCAGGAGGCCGGACCTTCAGCGCATGTACTATACATTTTAAATAACTTTAGACCTGCAAGTTGAAAACATTTACCCGATTTGCAGCTTTGAACATGAATTGAATGTAAATGACCTGAAATTTATGTTTGATCTAGCAAAACAAGTACATTTTTAGATCTGCTGTTTGAGGTATGCACCATATTTGTATGTACATAAACTTTATTTAAATTTACATTAAATGTAGGAATCTGGTATTGGTCTTGAAGCAACTCTGAGTGAAAATTTGTATTCAAAAGCAAATCAGGCTAACATAATGGGTCTGTTCTAGGGTTGGGTACGATAATTTATTAAATTACACACATTAACAGTTTAATATAATAGATCAAAAAAGCCAATTCACCTGATGGTTCATCCGAGACTGTTTGTACAGGCTTTGGCTCTGTCTTCTTCACAAATACCTCTGGAGGTATATCCTCTTCATTAATCACCTGACCATTACTTGCCTGTCTTAACAGATCTTTCAGAGTTTTTATCCCTCTGGAAAATCTGAAGCATATTTAATAAGGATTACAACAAAATTCCACTTGTTAAAAGAGCAACATTTATAGATAAAAAAGAATATTAAAAATATTATTTTTAATTTGGTATTTTAACTCCCAAACTGAGTCATTTTTGTCCACCTGCTATACTGTCATCGATTATATTTGGCTAATTCTGAGCATATTGAGGAATAGTTATCCTTACACATAAAGTGCTTAGTTGTAATAATTCATAGTCAATTTCTTCATCCTTACTGTTAGCTCTACCTTCCATATCATCATCGTCTTTACGGTCACGATGAAACAGTAGAGCCATAAACATCTTCCAAGAATGTAGCATGATCATTAGATGGACATTCAATTTTTTGATAAAACAAACACAAATATTTTTAAGCTATAGGATCTAAAAAAATTGGTGTAGGATATGTTAAACAATAGCCATAATAAATAAATATTAAATAATAAGTAAAAGAACTAATATTCATACCTACCATATCTTAGAACTTTTTAACAGTTTAACATTACAAATATGACATCAATTGATTTTTTCATAATTTACTTTCATTATAGCATATAAGAAAGAAATTAAATAAACCTAAATTGTATTAGTTAGTCCAATTATAATAGCCTACTTAACATTAATTAATTTATATTCTTACATATGAGATGCCGACACAACGTTGTGCGTATTTTATGTTGAATATGAATGATGATATGAGTGTAGGATGAGTGTAGTCTGGTTACTAACTGAGTTCAACTGTTCCTCAGAAAGGGCAATTTATTAACAGCCCAACTGCCAGGCTATTAACACGTCGATGGCTACGCGCGGCTATATCCGCGCCACCGGACCCTCCATGCATCCAGGCGGCGGATATACCCGCCATTTGTAGTTGCACGGTTGATTCATCAGAGTGAGCTCGGATCTCGTTGAGGTAGGACCTTACGTTGTCAAGACCTTGCATACGACCCTATCAGAATCAGAAACTTTATTGCCATTGATCAAATTATTACACTGAAATAGGCATTGTCACAATGACAAACAAGGCCAACCTAAGACCTACTAAGATAAAACCTATACAATAACTATACAATAACTACCTAAACAGTCACTGTTGAATTAACAAATTCTTCAAAGGTATAAAAAGGATTATTTATAAGCCAGCAGTACACCTTAGCCTTAAAGCTTCTAATATTAGTGTCACGACGAAGTGACTCAGGCAACTTATTGTAAAATTTTACACAATTAACTCTAAAAGAGTTGCCTGTTATAGCTAGCCTGTGGTGTGGAATGTCAAGTGTACTTTTGTTTCTTGTATGGTGCAGATGTACCTCTTGCCCAGTATGAAATTCATGTAAATTATTTTTTGTGTAGACAAGGATATTGTAAATGTATAAATTAATAATTGTAAAAATGTTAAACTTTGTAAAAAGGGGTTTGCAGTGCTCCACTTTTCTTATTTGTGTGCGTCAGTCCCAAGTTTGGAAGTGTTTTCGGTTCCCGTAAGCATTCCATCTTTGATTACTGTATTTAGTGAGTTTATTGGTGTGTTTGCGGTTATGTTTTTGTGAAAAACATAATAACATGTCTGAAAGTGATTCTAATAGTGACAGTGAACACTGTTATTTGTGAACAATACAGCTGTCAGCAACAACAGTCCATCACTGAGATCCTGGTGACGGATATGCCCGCCGAGTTGATGACGTCATCATCCATCACCTTAGCGACCTCACATGACTTCTATCATCATATTTGGAGTTTACTAATTCAAAGGAAAGTTATTTAAGTAAAAAATTTTCTTAGGATTAGAATGAATTTTGTCATTTCAGGCTTAGCCCTCAACGTGTTAATATGTGTAATTTTAGTATACAAATTAAACATATCTTTAGACAAAAGGATTATTTCATGATTTTTTGCTTACTTTTTCTTATTCTTACATATGAGATGCTAACACAATGTTGTGCGTATTTTAAGGTGAATATGAATGATTATATGAGTGTAGTCTAGTTACTAACCGAGTTCGACTGTTCCTCAAGTAGGACCATTTGTTAATAGCCCGATAGCCAGGGCAACTGAGGAACCTACAGCATTACATGGAATCCGAACCACGTAGTATTAGTCTTTTTTTATAATAAAAGGAATAACTCACTAAAGCATGCCCCTTTTCCTGTTAATACCTGCGAGCCCTT
The DNA here is from genome assembly GCA_035578905.1 of Stictocephala bisonia. Lineage (NCBI taxonomy): Eukaryota > Metazoa > Arthropoda > Insecta > Hemiptera > Membracidae > Stictocephala > Stictocephala bisonia. Next base: position 511,807 of record JAQJVL010000291.1, read on the forward strand.
GCTGTTTCACCAGCCGCCTGTGCATTAACTTCAGCCTCCTGGTATATTGCCAACCGTTGATGGAGTAGTGCTACTTGAGACCCAGAACTTGGTACTATGGGTGTGGCAATCGGAGCAGCAGGTAATCTGCTCCCCTCTTCATCCCCTGTGATGGCATTCAACTCATCCTAAAAACAAAGAAGCGCAGCATTTATTTTAAACAGTTTAATTAAGTAATTACTAAAAGCATGATGGATAATTCAAACGTCTTTAGTTCTAGATCGCCAATAATTCAGTTTAGTATCAGTCACTTCAACTTTGTATGCTAGCAATGTAAAAAATCATGGATAATCCAAAGTTAATTCAAAACTTTTGCAGCAACATACAAAATAAAATCTAGCACTGATGTTTCTACACTAGACTGAGTGGGTCACTGACTATGAGAAATGTCTATCTGGATGTTTTAGATAGGTGTATACTCTAATTTCCTATGCACAGTTGCCTTACGAGTATCCTAAAGGCAATCTGTTGATTGATGCTCTGCTTATATATGTCTGTTCTTAAAGTAATACATGTACCTCTGCTTGCTACAGAGTGTCTAGCAATTGTTTTTAACAGTGTTGTTTGTGCTAGTAATCACAATGTCTTTAATTAAACTATGCATTCAGTACAAGACATTCACACAGTCAAGACAGTTGTCTGGAAAAGTGTCTGTTATTCATGAGGTGACAGGGTTTTATGAACAAAATTTGACACTGTGAAAAAGTATCAGATAGTACCCAACATAGTGTCTTCTTTAAAAAAAAAGACATGGATAAAATATTGAACAGTCTAAAATGGGAAGGATCAAAAGAGAGCCAGAGAACCAGATAACCAAGAAGTGAATGAATGAACCACTAGAATGGTTCAAGTAGGCTCGGAACAAAAACACTCCATTATATGGCCCACTTGTTCGATAAAGGCAGAAGAGTTTGCTGCAAGTTTATGGTAAAGTGATTGTAAGGCAAGTACTGGTTGTCTGAATGGTTTCAAGCAAAGAAATAACATTACATTTAAGTCTGTATGCGGTGAATGTGCTGGCAGATGTTTGGAAAGATGTTGTCATAAAAATTATTGAAGAAAGGACATATTAAAATGTAGATGAAACAGGGTTGTTTTAAGAGTACTTCAGACAAGACTTTAAAGGAGATAGCTGCAGTTGAGAAAAAAGAGTAAAGAGAGAATTGTTGATTAGTTAGAGCCAATATGGAAAGCACCAAAAAGTCACCTTCATTAATGAGGCAAATCTGCTCTTTCACAATGTTTTTAAAATATTAAATCCAAACCTTTCGAATATAAAACCTTAGATGACAGCAGAACTATTTTAAGACTGAATGTTAAAACTTCACAAGTTATGTGAATGATACACATAACCCTACCTACCCATACAGTCTGAAGTAGTAATGCCAAGTAAACTGCAGCCTGGTTCTTAAAACACGAAGACTTAAGTCTATAAATATTTTCAGACCAGTGCAAATGCTGAGAGCTGTCTTAAAATATTATATAGATCAATACTTTAACATTACGAGTAGTTTTAAAAGTTAATACTTTATTATGTACTGGTATCGCTATTTAACTTGAAATTCTAGACAAGATTATAAAATATTATTTGATAACAGGAAACACTTCCTAATCCAGCTGCTAAGATATTAAACCTCAGTTCATTGAAAAGTCATCAAACATATAATTTACACAAAACAGTAATACAATAAAACCCCGATTATCGGAATCCAGATCATAGGAAACCCGAGTCATCATAAACATTGTAAGGAAAAACAACATTTAATTTACTGAATTAGTTTAAAAACTGTTTAAACATTAATATTACACTCATTATTTCTTTTGTTTTCTTTCAAAGCAACAATTTAAATATATAATACAATATACATGTACTATATTGTGAAATGATAACGATAACGTAATAAACAACAATCACCACTAGGCTACAATACGATAACATTGTTTTATAAACAAGTGTCGTGGCAGATAAATGCAGAGGGATGTGAGTCATGGACCACTCCCCTACAGTGTTATTTAAGAAGCTTTAAAAACGTTTGTTTAGTTACGTGATTCTGTGGTATATAATTTAGTTTTTAAATAAATAATATGTATTTACAATAACAAAATTTTATATACATTTATTTCCCGCCTAGACCTTCAAGGTAAAGTAACCTTAGAAAAATTTCCGTTATGGGGAACGGGTCCAACCCCAATTAGTTCCGATAATCAAGGTTCTACTGAAACTACATTTTCAGGTTAAATTATGCCATTGATTTTATACACAAATAGACCTCCTATCATTACCTACGTACATTGAGGTTATTCTCTGTTTAATGAAGAAATGAGTATAACCATTGATTTTATACACAAATAGATTTCCCATCCAATGTTAAATATTGAGTCTCAAAATATCAGCTGTTTTTTTTGGTCCATTGTGAAGCGCTAGTGTAGTCCCATATAAATGTAATGCAGTTTAAACCAGCTATGGTTTCGGGCCTTACTAACTAACAAAATTACAGGCACAAATAAATTCAGTAGAGAAGTTGATTATCCGAAGCAATTGGTGCAGAGGAGTGTTTGGATGTTCGATTTTTCGTATAGTTGAACCTGCTCAAACCATGTGTAAACTGCAGCATCCAAGTCCTGATTTTCTGCCGTTTTCATAGTTTTTCTTTGCACTTTGCAAGATTCCGACTTCACTGTCTAGCACATGAGCAAACTTTGTGATGTATTCACTGTTCTTTTTAAAATTAGTTATCATTGAGTTTCGAACGCCAAACTTCCAAGCTAAGCTTAATCCACTTGCGACTCTTTAATCAATCTACAATTTTAGGGTTATCAGATAGACTGAGAACAACATGTTCACAGTACGGTAACTGATCACAGTACTGTATCACGCGCAACGCTATGCCGCACACAGTCCGGTTGCCCAGTTTTGTTATCATTTTCTGTTTGACCAGTCATAAAATTTCAGCCAGATTCGGCATTCGGTTAACCAACGTTGCGGATGACCGACTTCAGATAATCGACTCTCTACTGTATTAGATGGAATATCTATTGTAGGTGTACATAATCAAGGTTTAGAGTTTGTTAAAACATAATGTGCCCATTGGTGTTGTTTTTATTAAATTTTATGACTACTTTCATTCCATACTACATTAATTGGATTTTTGGTAGTAGATATTTAATTTAATGTTTGTAAAGGTGTTCATCTGTAAGCTACTCTCTGTACAATGTATTATTTCTTGAATCTTGTTATGAAATACTACCTCCAATCCTGTATTGCACCATTTAACACCTAAGTACTATTAGTGACATCTGAGCACTATTTTTATACGGAAAATATAAACTAATGATATACACTAATGATATTACTGGCTACAACGGTACAAGAGGTCTGCTACAATAGTGAACAACTGTGATCAAGTACAGTGGTGTTGCTGTAATAAGAGTTTTCTAAACCCAAACTGACCCAATCACATTACATTAGATATCAGATGAGGTAGAGATTGTTTATTCAATATGTAACATTATTATATAGTTTCTTACATTGATATTCTCACTTTGTACAATCATTGTTCACAGTCATGACAACAACTCTCTCTCTCTTTGCACATTACCATGATTCTTTACACATTACCATGTATATTTATATCAGTAATACAGTATGAGATCAGCTTTGCTAAAGGAAAAAGTTATAACATGGTTTGATCTTCCAAACTACTTTCTTCTACCAGTGTTTTTGCATTTAACTACTTTGAAAGATGTTAGTATTCATTATTTTCATTACTCATTTCTAAGACCCGATCGTAGAGATATGGACGAATATGAGGAGTGAATGAGTGTGTTGAGTGTAGATGAACGATTGTAGCCATTGTTACTATCTGAGTTCAACTTAGCTCAGAAAGGACTATTTATTAATAGCTCAATAGCCAGGGCAATTATTTTTAAACAGTATTATTTTTAACCTCCATGCAGTAGGTAGTCATTTAACTTTAGATACCAATTTGTTTAATAAGTATCCATATTTAGTTACAAAGGCTTACCAAAAGGTCCAAGTCATCATCATCACCAGATACTGACTCATCAGAGGGAATGTCCTTGAGACTGGCTGCTACCATTAGATCAAGATCAGCTGCTGGCAGGACCATTTGAACTGAAGAAAATAAAAAAACAACAATTAGTCATTTGAATAGACTCTAGTTCCATCTGCTAATAGAAATACTGTTTTCTAAAGTAACTGGTTTTACAATTAATTTTATCAACTTTTATTTGTACTCCTGTTTATTTCACTTTTTCAATTTGATGAAATATTTTTGATATTTTTTTTAAGATACTTAATATATTAATATCAAATTATAAAAATTAATGTTTGAACTTGGCCTTATCATTCGTCAAGCACTAGTGAGATTTATAAATAAAATTAAATGAATATAGGAAATTAAAATATTGTTCTTGTTCCTGCCTAAAAAAAGTAGCTTACACAAGAGCATACTGTATATAGTCACGACAATTTTTTTTTATCACGACAAAATTAATTGTCCTTAGGTATTTGTTTTTTTTTTAGGTCTAGTAAAGTGACAGTGGATACAAAATATTTTAAAGAATAAATGGAGTCTCAGAATGGACGGAAAACTGTATTAATATGAAATGTAAATATTAATGACTGCTATATCATTGGACATATGTATTAAGGGGGTGTAAAATGGTAAAGTTTCAAAGCATGTTAGGCCACCCGGCCACCCATATATGTACAGTGTATTCTTCTACATAAAGAAACAATTTGTGAACTAGCTCCCAATCTAGTAAAACAGTCTGTTATTAGCCTACATCACAAACCTTTTGGTTTCGGTTTACGAGGCACATTTGACTCTCCAGTAAGAGCAAGCAGTTCTGCCTCCAAGTCCTCATCATCTTCATCCATGTTGTCAATCTCTCCAACATTGTTGAGATCCGGAATATCAAATAGCCCATACTGTAACAAACATTTAAAATACAGTTAGGGACTAAGAGACAAAAATGTAATTAAAATAATCAAAATATAATTGACTCTTCTGAAATCACAAAATGTATGTAACTATTGTAAATTCATTGTAGTCAATATCATTGCCATGATATCGATTACCTATACACGAAAGGTGTGACTTAGGTTGCTACTTTTCGAGGAAATGTTCATTTGACTTTATTTGCCTATTTCTATCAAATATGCATGGATCAATGGCAATAAACATTCTTGATTCTTGAATACCTGTGATTGGATGAAACGAAGAAAGGAAAAGTGATGAAACAAAGCTCTACCAAGTGAAATAAGCTGAAATCTGTTCTAACCAACAAATGGGGAAATATTGTTTACATGGTTGAGAGCTGAGTAAAGTAGATAATGTGTTATGAACTATGACATTTTAAAGAAGATTTGAAAAATCAAGTTATAATGAATAAAATAAATAAATAAATCTTTATTTATGCCATTTTACAATAAAGCACTGACAAAGTCAAGAAACAGTCCTTATAGACACAGTAAAATAATACATAATTGTATATTATAAGATAATAATTAAATTTGTGATTAACATCTCAAGGAAGACATCCTAACAGTTAGACAGCCTACCATATCTATGATGCAAAAAGTCACAATATTAAAAGTTTATGTCTTTTAAGGTCAAAAATTCTGATAGATTATAAGAAGGATTTTTCGATAGCCACTCATATAATTTGTTAAAGAAAGTCTTTACTGGGTACCTATCTACTAGATGTTTTACCTTGTTCACTAACCTTTGGGATACAATGATCTGACTCTGCTATGTTTTGCTTAACCTACAGTGGACTATATCAATACTGTTTTTGTTTCTAGTATTATAACTATGCAGGTCACTTCTTAAGGTTAGGTCTAGTGGATTTTTATCCACTAGACCTAACCTAACCTTAACAATAAATTGTGGATTTTTATCCACTAGACTCAACCTTAACAAGAAATTGAGTCTAATATGTATAAATTTATAACTGTTAACAATTTAAGTCTGACAAAAAGTGGTTTGCAATGATCTAGTGGTTGTGCCTTTGTTATTACCCGAATTGCCTTTTTTTGTAGGATTAAAATATCACCTATTTTACTACTGTTGCCCCAAATTATTAATTCATAACGGTACCTTATAATTGATTGGAAAAACGCATATGAAGATATAGCATAACTTTCAGGCACACATGACATAATTCGCCTAAGCAAGAAAATTACTCTTGATAGTCTACTTAAGATATATTCAATATGAGAGAATTCCAAGTTAAGTTATCATCAATAAAAATCCCGAGATATTTTACACTAGTAAAAAAATTTAATGCTTTGTCATGTGAGGGAATTTGTAATATAATAATGTTAGAATTATGGAAGCTATTAAACGGACCCAAATATTAATCTTACCCAGACCCAGATCACACGTTAATTCTGACCCAGCCAGCAGTAGGGGTGATATTAAGATGTGTAAATAAAATAATGAAAGGTCATTAATCTCCAAGACAGGCTCAATACGACCAATAAATTCCCTAATAATTAAATACCCTCAAAGTTAATCAATCTGATCAGGGTCAAAAGCGTATATTAAGATATTTATCCAATTTTGGCAAAGAAAAGGTTTTTTCTTCAATGAAGGCTTCTGACAGATGGGGTAATTTGAAGTTAGATTCAAGACAAATAACCAACAGTCCAACATAAATAACATAAAACCTTGTCAGGCTGCTCACCGTAGCTCCTCGCTGCAGCATGCAAAACAAAAATATAAAAATCGCTGGCAGGCTGCTGGCAAGAAGCTGGAACTCCACAACTCCACATCTGTTTTGAGGGAGAAAATGTTGAGGTTTTTTTAACAGAAAAACAAAGTTTTTGGTAAAAATCAGTATCAATTTAGTAAAGAACTCAACACGGAATTGGCAATATTACATTTCATGAATAAATAAAATGACGGTGTCAACAATGGGAAATATATAAGTGGTATTTTTCTTGACATTTGATACTGTGAATCACTCTATTTTGTTGAAAAAAGTTATAATTATGGATTAGGGGAATAGCACAAAATTGGTTCTATATTTACTTAAGTAGAAGAAAACAGTGTGTTTAAATTTATGGAACTTTGGGTTTTTAGGGGAAAGAGAGTATACGGTGCCACAAAGTACTATGGGATGTTTTATTTATTTTTGGTAAATTAAATTTAACATTAAATTGCAACATTAAACTTAACAAAAATGCAGTTAATTAAATTTAACATTAAATTAACTACATTTTTGTAGATGACACTGTGCTTTGCTATGTACAAGACCACTGCGGTGTGTTACAGTAGAGCCTCACTTATAAAAATAGCTTTATAGT